>SJYX01010929.1:405008-485404 GCA_006410675.1 Oreotragus oreotragus
TGGAAAGGACTCTGATGCTGGGAGGGATTGGGGGCGGGAGGAGAAGGGGATGACCGAGGATGAGATGGCTGGATGGCATCATGGACTCGGTGGACGTGAGTCTGAGTGAACTCCGGGAGATGGTGATGGACAGGGGGGCCTGGCGTGCTGCAATTCATGGGGTCGCAAAGAGTCAGACACGACTGAGCGACTGAACTGAACTGAACTGAAGATATAACTCATATACCACAAAGTCACCCATTTAATGTGTACAGCACAGTCTAGTGATTTTGGTATTTTCACAATTGTGCAACATTTGCCACAATTTGATTTTAGAACATTTTTCATTACCCCACAAGGAAACCCTCTCATTCCATCAACAGTCACCTCTCATTCTGCCCCCACTAAGTCTTAGGTTACCACTAATCTGCCTTCTGTCTTTATAGATTGTCTCTATAGTTTTGTCTGTTCTGGACGTTTTGTGTGAGTGAAGTTATATAATATGTGGTCTTTTGTGACCAGTTTCTTTCACTTAGCATGATATTCTCAAGGTTTATCCATGTTGGTGCACACATGAGTACTTAATTTCTCTTCCTTGCCAAATAATATTTTGTTGTATGGATGTACCAAATTTTGTTTACCCATTCATCAGGTGATGGACATTTGGATTGTTTCAACTTTGGGGCAGTTATGAACAGTACTACGGGGCTAGTGGCTCAGATGGTAAAGAATCGGCCTGCAATGTGCGAGACCTGGGTTCAATCCCTGGGTCAGGACGATCCCCTGGAGAAGGAAATGGCAACCCACTCCAGTATTCTTGCCTGGAGAGTCTCATGGACAGAGAGGCTGGGTGGTCTACGGTCCATAGAGTCGCACAGAGTCAGACATGAGTGAAGTGACTGAGCAGGATGAACAACACTGTTCTTAAAATTTATGTACAGGTTTGTGTGTGGACATATGGTTGTTTTTATCTTGACTATATACATAGGAGTGGAATTGCCGGGCCATATGGTAACTCTATGTTTAACATTTTGAGAAACTGCCAAACTGCTTTCCAAAGTAGCTGGAATATTTTATATTTCCACCAGCAGTGCACGAGGGTTCTCAGCATCCTTGCTAACACTTGGTATTATCGGCCTTTGATCATAGTCCTTCTAGTGAGGGTGTCATGGTACCTCATTATGGTTTTTTGTTTACCTAATGGAGAAGGAAATGGCAACCCACTTCAGTGTTCTTGCCTGGAGAATCCCAGGGAAGGCGGAGCCTGGTGGGCTGCCGTCTCTGGGGTCGCACAGAGTCGGACACAACTGAAGCGACTTAGCAGCAGCAGCAGCAGCAGCAATGACTAATGACATTGAGCATCTTTCTGTGTTCCTATTAACCACTTGTATTTCCCTTTGGAATATATCTGTTTAAATCTTTGCCCAATTTAAAACTGAGTTTTTTCTCTCATTACTGAGATTTGAGTGTTCTTTATATGTTCTAACTGCAGGTCCTTTATCAGATACTCAGTTTGTAAATATTTTCTCCCATTCTGTGGATTGTCTTTTCATTCAGTTTGTAAATATTTTCTCCCATTCTGTGGATTGTCTTTTCATTTTCTTGGTAGTGTACTTCAAAGCACAGAAGTTATAATTTTTATTAAGTCATGTTTATTTTTCTTTTGTTGCCATATATGAGAAGCCCTTTCCTCACTTTATTCCTATGTGTTTTAAGAATTTTCTGTCTTTAGGTCTGTAATCCATTTTAAGTTAATTATGAATTTTTGCATGTGTTATGAAGTAGGGGTACAGCTTTTTTTTTTTGCATGTGGTTACTAGGTGTCCCAACATATTTTGTTAAAAAGAATATTCTTTCCTCCATTGAATGGTCTTGGCACCCTTGTCAAAAATTACCATAATGACCAGTAGACCATAAATGTAAGGATTTGTTTCCAAACTCTTGATTTTACTCCATTTATCTATATGATCTATATGCAGTATTATATGGAAAAATTTATATAAATATATATATATTTATATGTTACATATATTTAATATCCATTAAATATATCTATTGAGTTCAGTCACTCAGTTGTGTCCGACTCTTTGCAACCCCAAGGACGGTAGCCTGCCAGGCTTCTCTGTCCATGGAATTCTCTAGGCAAGAGTACTGGAATGGGTTGCCATTTCNTATGCAGTATTATATGGAAAAATTTATATAAATATATATATATTTATATGTTACATATATTTAATATCCATTAAATATATCTATTGAGTTCAGTCACTCAGTTGTGTCCGACTCTTTGCAACCCCAAGGACGGTAGCCTGCCAGGCTTCTCTGTCCATGGAATTCTCTAGGCAAGAGTACTGGAATGGGTTGCCATTTCCTTCTCCAGGGGATCTTCCTGACTGGGGGATCAAATCTGGGTCTCCTGCATTGCAGAAGGATTCTTTATTCTCTGAGCCTCCTACCTGGTGGCTCCCTGTGTGTGCCTGGCCACCCCTTAAACAGTGGTGTGTTTTATCGTTGTTGCCTACACGTGTAACTGTAAGAATACAGGTATATCCTACTGTTGGTCTCATTTTATTGGTAATTCTGGTGAGAAGGGGATAGGAAGCACATAAGAGGGGGGGCTGTAGTGACCAGTGCCCTTCGTTTAATGGTATGAAAAGCCTAGTCACGTGCTCTCAGGATATTTCTTGGTTATTTTAATATTTCATGATAAAATATGTGGCATAGAAAGAGTAACAAACAAAAATTTGCTGTGACACCGTGTGCTACTGTCTTGTGGTAATAGTTAGGAAGATGGCCTTACTTTGAGAGCAGTTACCTTGCAGATAAATAGTTGAAACTTCTTTCAGAAATATCTAACTTTTGTTCTTGGGTTCATGGGAATTTTAGAGATACAGGCTTTTAATTGTTCACAGCTGGTGCATGAATATAGTGGTAATAATAATTAGGAACAATACAGTTCACCTCTTAAGTTGTTAATTTTAATCCACTAAAGTTTTTTGATCTGAAGTCTGGCAGCGTCTTCCAGTGGGAACGTTTGGAGGGGTTCCATCCTAGTTTTAGTCAGGAAGTGTGCGTGTCTGCCTTGTCTTGCTAATTTGTTACAATGATTTCCATGGTTTGATTTTCATGTCTTCCACCTAAAAACACACACACAAAACCAGCCCACACTCAACAAAACCTGTCCTACAGGGCCCTTGAGCAGGTGCAGCAGGCACCATGAGCCTGGATCAAGCACATCTGCGGAGCTTGTGGCCTCAGGTGTGGCCCCTTACCTGATGGCGATGAGAGCCTTGTTAGGAGAGGAAAACTGAGTTTGAATTACAAGCTTGTGAATGGAGGCCAAACCCCAGTGTGGTTAGCACTCATTACTTCCTTGGGATGAAAAGAATGCTTCCAATTCCCTAGCTAGTAGAAGCAATCGTAAAGCTGATTTTATAAGTTATTTATTCCTCCCACCTTGCTTTTTGTCAAGTCTTCAAATTCCACAGTATTAAGACAAGTTTCTGGAGGCATTCACTCTCCATGACTCCATCTTAGGGAAATTTTTCTAGGTGATAAATATTTATTAGCGAGTAAGTATGTATTTCCCTGGCTGTCCAGTGGTCGATTCTGCATTTCCACTGCAGAGAATGTGGGTTCAATCCCTGATCAGGGAACTAAGATCCCACATGCTACATGGCACAGCTAAAAAAAGAGTGGGGAAAGAGAGAGAAAAAAGTATCAAAAAAACGTGTATTCTTGAACAGTGATTTCAATGGAAGTAGTATTCCGAGAAATTTTAAAGCAACAACAAAACAGATTTCGTATGAGAACATGTAATTATATAAAATTGTTAAAAGATACCTCTTTCACCTTGGATACCTTGGGGAGAAAAAAAATCTTAAATTGACACTGCGTATGTGAAAGAAATGTAAATCCTAATTTTGGTTATTTTTAGAAGTTAGTAGTAGAACATTAATTACATGAACAAATTTATAGCTTCTCATAATTCACACTGACCCCTGGTTTGGCCGAGGCGGCCCACGCTTATGTCCTGGAACTGAGTGATTTCTCCTAGCACATCCTCTTTGCTTTTCCCACAAGACTTCCTGGAACAAGACAGCGTTCGCCAGGTAGAGTTGATACAAGAATCCTGCCAAGATAACTTTGTGATGACAACCTTTTTTTGCTTTTAAAAGTACACATTGTAAAAAAGCTCCCTTGAATCTAGTAGTAGATTCAAGGGAAATAAAATAAAACCCATTTTATGAAGCTAGGTTGTTATTCACATTGTGCTTCCAGGAAAGCAAATTGGAATTAGTTTTCATTTCAGAGGGCTGTGAAAGTGAAGTGCAACAAGTCAGAGAGCTGTGGGAGAGGCTGTGACCTTGTGGAAACACCAGGTCAGTATTGGGAATTAGTGTGAGATCCCCAAATGCAGCAGTTTCTAAGTGGGTGATTTTTGTCATTTTATTCACTTTTGCTAGCTCATGAAAAATTGTCAGAGTGAACAGAGGGACAGCATTAATCCCCTGACTAAGGAGCCCTTACATCCCTACCCCTCAAAGACTTTTTTTTCATCCCAACCTATTTGTAGGTGATCATCGTGTGGACACTGTATGTGCTTATGTCTTCTAAGTATTTGCTTCTGGAGAACCAGCTTGAAAAAGCAAAACAGAAAAATCCATTGGCATTTTGAGAGTTGAATCCACAGAAGATGTTGTTTGCAATGTGCTGAAAACATAAGGTTCAAACAGCCGGAACAGGCCTGGTGCCAGGCAGTTTTACTGTGAGAGAAAGAGGAGGTCTGAAGCAGTCCTTTTAGGATTATCTCCAACTCAGCAGCTGCTGTCTGAGTTTGATTATGCACATCCTGCTGCGGGAGACCTGCCTTAACCCTAGGGCCCCTGGGGAACCTCAGGCCTCTCTTTTAAACAAAAGGCTCTTCCCCTGGACACCCAAGGGCAAAAGCCAAAACAATATGGAGGTTAAAAGAAAGTGGAGCTTTTAAAGACTGGATTTGAGAGAACAGTCTAGGAAGGAAACTTGAGTGCAGAAGTTTGGAACTTGCAAGAGCCTTTTAAGACCCTCTGATTTTACAGATGAAGGAGCAGAGGCTTGGGGAAGTTAAGTGACTTGCCCAGAGAGAACCAGTCAGAACTGAAATCCAGATCTCCTCGCCGCCCTCCTACCCCCCAACCCTCACCACCCTACCCGCTCCTGCCAGCCCCGATTTGTACAGGATCACATGCTTTAAAGATGGGATTCTCACACCCATATAAATGGCACTTGTATATTTTTGAAAATTGAGCCGAAAGAGAAGAAACGCTGGAAGAGCATTGGACTTAGGAGCTGACCAGGTGTATTCAGATTTTTTCTTTCAAGCAGCAGAGTTTCCTCTGTGTGAATAAGTGGACCAGTAAATAGTTTATTCCAGTAAATTCTGCATAAGATTTTTAAAGGTCAGTTCAGTTCAGTCGCTTAGTCGTGTCTGACTCCTTGCGACCCCGTGAACTGCAGCACGCCAGGCCAATTCCCAGAGTTTACCCAAACTCATGTCCATTGAGTCGGTGATGCCATCCAACCATTTCATCCTCTGTCATCCCTTTCTCCTCCTGCCTTCAATCTTTCCCAGCATCAGGATCTTTTCAAATGAGTCGGTTTTTNGAACTGCAGCACGCCAGGCCAATTCCCAGAGTTTACCCAAACTCATGTCCATTGAGTCGGTGATGCCATCCAACCATTTCATCCTCTGTCATCCCTTTCTCCTCCTGCCTTCAATCTTTCCCAGCATCAGGATCTTTTCAAATGAGTCGGTTTTTAAAGGTAGAACCAGGCATATTGGAGAGGTGTTGGGAGGGAAAAGTTGAATCTAGGAAGATGGTTCTGAAAACTAGGAAGCATGTTTGTGTAAGGAACTCTTATTCAGTGATTGTGATATCTGGAGCTGGGCTACATCCTCTGAGGATTTATGACCTCCAGTCTGGTGAAGGTAGGTGGGCTTCCATTATCTGTGTTGAAGAATGCTTGTGGGATCCTTGAGCCTAAGGCTGTCCAGGTAACAAAAGGCTTTGTCAGAGAAGATAGCTGCCTAGAGTTCTTGGAGAAGAATGTGTGGTTGGTTGTTTTACATTTGTGTTGGGAAGTGAGAATTTCCCCCTGCCCTATGGTTGAAATACGATGAAGTTTTCTTCCTTTTAAAGTTTCGGAAGCTAATTTCTTACAGAAAATAATACTGAAATCCAGGAATATTACTAAAATGTGGATCCTTTCTCTTCTTGCCTGGTTAAAGGACTGAGCTGGTGGAGTTTTGTTTGGTATAATGGCACCAGGTAACATTGTTGACCTAAAAGGGTTTTTGATTAAACGAGAGAGAAAAATCAGAACTATCTTATTCACTAACATGCCAGTCGGATTTGCAGCCGATTTTTTATACTTTTTAATAGTGGAATTTTTATTCTCCTTTTAAGGTTATATTGAATGTGAGCTGAGTATCCTTTTCTACACCCCACCATCCTTTCTGTGAAACCTAAGAGAAAAAGACTACATTTAGGATACCCTGAGATACACTGGGATGTGTTTCTTTGCACTTAATTTTCTTTCTAGGATTTTGGTGACATCTGTAGCTGAAAATAAAAGGAGCGATGGGTGATCCAGAGCATGTCTCAAACAGGCAAATGTAAGAGTCTTCCTTTAGAGCTATGCCTTAGGAATGTCTTTTATTTAGTGGCCTAATTAGGACAGGCCTGTGTCGGTTTATTGATTGACAAGCTTTTGAAGTACTTGTTGCCTGCAAGTGTGAATTTTTAAAGCAGTTACCTGACTTTCGTTTTTCCCCTCTGACTGGAGAAAAGTTAGGGCATAAGAAGACGCTGTATATTATTTTCCTCGTTCTTCACCACAGACAAAGTTTTGGGTTCTTTGGAAAAAGAAGTTTATCCGAAGGTCATGAGTCCTTTCCTCCTTTGTTTCCCTTAATTGATAGCAGCAGCTCTTTGTCCCATTGGGATACATTGTCTTAATGCAATTCTTATGCTGTAAGGATATCAAAGGAGGCAACGAAAGTGATTTTCTCTGTAGGCAATTGCTCCGTTTATGATATACTATAAAACTTTTTGAAGACTTATTTATACTCATAAGAGAGGGGAAGTAGCTTAAGGATCTATGATCTTTATTTGAGATAGTTACTAATCTATCTAATTGGATCTTTAGAGCAAAATGAGCAGTTTGTGGATGTGTAGTGTAAGAGGAATTCTGTGTAAGTACCACCTCCGATTTGTCAGCTTGCCCAGAAGTGACATTCCTCAGCTGGGAGCTTTCTCTGGGTTGTTGTTGCTGAGTCGCTAAGTCGTGTCCGATGATTTGTGACCCCACGCCAGCCTTCCTTGTCCTTTACTCTCCCCCGGAGTTTGCTCAGTCCCATGTCCATTGAGTCTGTGATGCCATCCAACCATCTCATCCTCTGTCATCCTCTTTGCCTCCTTTCTCTGGGAAGGGTGTATATATATATATATATATATATATGTCTATTTCTGGATTAGTTTCACACAAGTGAAGTGTCTTTCCCACCTGCTGCTCTTTGCCTGGGGTTGGAATTTTTCCCTTTTACTGCTTGTCACTTGGCCTTTGAATGGAAATGTGTCCTCCCTTTCAGAGTCAGAAGATTGTGTAATTCATCAGGAGAAATTTCTCCGAAGACTTATTAATTCAGTTGTTCCATGGCAAACTCCGCACACTACAATGATAAACCTCTGAATTTGAAATCTCTTAAAATTTTTTTTTCTTCCCAAAATGTGTACAATGAATTTCTGAGCTGCTAAAAATCCCACAATGTATTGCACTGTCATTCTCTGTAATCTCGTTTTAGAGGATTTGGTGTTGTTTGGCTGCTCCAGCTAAACCACATTAACATGAAATTCAGTCTTTTGAAGTGTAGAAACAGTGTGGGAAGAATAACGGGAGATCCTAGGTTTCCTTGAAGAAGAAAGAGGGATGTATGGGGAATATACATGAATGTTCCTTTCCCCGGGCCTCAGATGTGGGAGACCTGGCTTTGATCCCTGGGTTGGGAAGATCCTCTGAGGAAGGAACTGGCTACCCACTCCAGTATTCTTGCCTGGGAAATCCCATGGACAGAGGAGCCTGGTGGGCTAGAGTCCATGGGGTCACAAAGAGTCGGACACGACTAAGTGACCACACACACACACACACACACACACACACTCTCAACCATGTTTGGAAATGTGACTTAGTAATTTTGGTTGGGAGTAAAGCTTATTCCGGGTGCCTTGGGCCTCTTCCAGGAATGCCACTCAGAGTCCTAGGTATTGTTGGAGAGGAACCTTTCATTCTTGGCGTTCTGGGGGAGATTTACATCTGTAAGCCGGATAAAAATACGAGGCAAGGTGATTAGTTAAATGGGCCCACGAGTATAATTATTCAGTAGGAGGTGACTGTGGAATGGCTGTTCTAGCCCAAAATGCCTGGGAGGAAGGGGGAGGAGACTCACTGAAAACAGCAGCAACGTTACAAAACGTTGGTTTAAATGTGCATTTAATAGCAAATTATCCTGTCACTTTAAGAAGGATGGAGGGATTCTTAACCAAGTGGGATTAGAATCCAATCCCCCCGCCCCTCCAAAAAAAGAGATGGGCTTTGTTTTTGCAAGGATAACAGGGGAATTCTGTGAACATCTCTCTCCCCTTAAGTAGTACCGGGGGTTACAGGATTTAGTGGATGTAAACTCGCCCCAACCCTCAGCTAGTCATCCTTCCCCCAGGTGTTGGGACAGGCAGGGTGGCCGCAAGCTGATGTGGCCCCAAGAGTGGGGATGTCTTGGCTTCTTTCAGGAAAACCCAGTGGAAGGGAATGTGGTAAAGCAGCGTATTTTTCTTTCACATCAAAGGGCAAGGAATGTTGTGCAGACAGTGAGCTGAGGAGGAGGGAGTGCGCGCTTTGGGAAAGTATGTGTGGAACGCGGAGGTTTGGGGACCAGGCCCTCCCCACCCCCCAGAGGGTCCAGGTGCCTGCCTGGTTGCTGTGTTCCTGGAGCCCAGTGACCGGAGGCTGAAACTGCAGCCAGATGAACCGAAAATAAAATTGATGGCTTTATTGGACATTCATTTCGTGAAATTTAACTTTCTAATGTGCACATTCATCACTCCGGGGATGGCATTATCCGTGGCTGACCTTTCGTTTGGGGGAGCTGCCACTCGCCGACTGCTGCTCCCTTCAGCTCTGCTTTGATTCCTCTCCACATCTGCTGAACATGTGAGATAAATATATATAGGTGTATGTGTGTGCATGTATATACTTCTTCCTCTGAAGTACACTGACAACTGGCTAGAAAGATTTAATGAAAATCAGTCAGAACTAATTTTAGCTAGCTATTCCAGTTTAGGGTCCCGACTCTCCTGGTTTCTTTTCAAATGTAGATATTATGGCTTCCTACAAGTTGCTGGGGGTAGCATGGGGAAGGCTGTTTGGGCAGGAGGCTGGGGGTCTTTGGCTTACTTCCACCCCGCTCCACACTGCCCCCCTTTAATGATTTGGGGGTGGCTGGGAATCATAGCCTGCAAGGCTTGTTGTCAATGTGCTCAGTAATGTTTAAAAATCTTCCTTCCTTCCCTTCCCCCTTTCCAGTAAGCATCAGAGCAGGGCTGTGGTAGCACCTAATAAACGCCAGAGACTTCCCTGGACTGTTTAATGGGACCTCATGGCATGGCAACCCACTCCAGTGTTCTTGCCTGGAGAATCCCCATGGACAGGGGAGCCTGGTGGGCTGCAGTCCATGGGGTCACAGAGAGTGGGACGCGACTGAGCATGCACGTGGTGGAGTGTCATGCGCCCTTCCGTGGGTGGTGGGTAGGTTCTTATTTTGAAAAGATGTGACGACTGAGGACTTTCCAATTACTACAGTCTTTCATGGGATCAGAATTTGAGGGAGACGAGACAGGCCGTTATTTAACAGGTCATCGGAGCTTCCACGTGAGCGTTGGGGATGCTGGAGGCGTTGCGTCACAAACATAAAATTGCAGTCTGTGTTTCCGCTTGCTCCAGAGAAGTGGCTGGAACGCCTGCTCTCGCTTCTTCAGGAGAATCCCAGTCAGGATGTCACCGGCTCCCCAATTGCTCCCAAGTGCTTGTGGCTGCCCACTCTCTCTCCCTGCGACATCCTCTGTCTCATCTTTGGCCAATCTGGAGGCAGGAAGTAGTGGGACTTCCGGTTTGGGTGTGAGGTCACTAGGGCAGGAGGTCTTGGACGTGGCCATCCTCTCACCTTGGGGTTGATGCAGCCTGCTTTCTGCAGCAGCTCCATGCTCAGCCTCCCACCTGTGCTAGGTGAATACTGCTCGGCCTTGTCACTGCAGCACTGGACGGTCGACTTAGGTCCCTGGACAGATTCCTTGTCAGAACACCCTTCCCGGTAGAGGGAGGCTGCACCCTCTTGCCCCTGTGTCCTGATGGAACTGCATTACCTCTGAGCTGCTTAGGAGATAGGGACAAGGTTCTTGCCCTGGGATCTAAAAGTCAGGCCCTGTTGCTCTAGTCTTTTCCTTCTCCTTAAAGCTTCCTTATGACAACATCTTCCAACCCTCCAGCAGGTTTGCTGAACTCAAACAGGAGGTAGTGCTCGAAGCATTGAGACTCTCCTCCTCCAAGATCATGCCTTACGACAAACTGGATTCCCAGGTCTTTATTGACTTCTGGGGGTTTCCATTGATAGTCGCCTTCCCCCCTCTCCTCAGGAAAAAAAGCATTACTTGGCTTTACTTGGGCCATAAATAGAATCAGAATGAGACAAGGAACTCATGTAACTGAAAGGGTGGTCATCACAGGCTTCCCGAGGGGAGGACTCAGGATGTTTGCATATCTCTTATCAGTATACAGAGCTTTTTTAAGTTTTACAAACTTATCAGGATCACTCATCATGGTAACTCTGTGGGGTGGGCATCACTGACCTGGTTTCACAGGGAAGGAAAGTAGTCACCCCTTGAGGCTGGAGGAGAGGCTTAGCAAAACTAAGCATTTGATCCAAAGTAAAGCATCCAGTGGTAGAGATGGTCTTGGCTCTTGGACTTGACTGGTAGTGGTTTGCCTTGGAGTATTTCTCTGTGATTTGGGCCTGGCCAAAGTGGCTTTGTACCGATTACTGTAATAGGTCTAAATTGATTAGATTTCAGTAAATACGTACTGATCATCTATGATTCAAGATTTACACATAGGAATCTTTAATGGCAGGCTTGAAGTTTTGTAGAGAATGAAGCGGCAAAAATCATTTTACAGAGGCAAAAGAAAACAAGTTACAAGTTTACATGCTTGGTGTACAGACTGAAACCAGCCTGTTATTACATAACAATATGTGTTTCTTGTCTTGCCTCGTGTGGCCAATAAGTGCAGAAGTTTCTTTACTCTCTTCTTTGCATTAAAAAGGTGGAACAAATGTCTCTAGCCTGTTTTCAATACTATGAGGGAGAGAGAGGAACTTCTTTCTAGATTATAGGAGTGCCAAGGAAATGGTCTCCTATTAACAGTGGATAGATTGTGCCTGGAGACCGGTGGAAATGCCATCCCCATTGAGGGGAGGAGTTGAGCAAAAAGTGAGGAAAGGTCTTTCCCATTTCTTTTTGAGTACAAAGGGCCTTTGTGAGAACTTGGGGTACATCACAAAGACAAAATGGCCAAGCCAGGGAATCCAGAATTGGATTCTATATTGATTCCCCTGCATGTCCCTGTGGGTTTCACTTGGCTCTGTTGACCCATCCGTGAAACCGGGATGGTGATATAGCTTTGAGGAAGGCTTGGAAGGTACTCACAAGGTCCTGGATCTGCAGGAGGTGGAGGCTGGGAGCTGGCCACCAGCCTGGAGGAGAGAGGCAGGTGTCCTCTGGAAGGTGATGGCTCCATGCAGCTGTCTTTCTGATGTCTGCGTGGCTCCAGTTCCTAATACTTGGCTCTGTGTTCGCGTGTCAGAGTCACACTCTTTGTTTTCCGTGACTCCTGTTGATTTTTGGCTTGGACGCACCCAGGATTTATTTCTACAGCTAGCAGGGTGATTGGCCCATAATGGGTGCTCGGTAAATACTGGTTGAGCGAATGTACCCCAAGGGGAAGAGGGACAGTGTGCCTATTCACAGGTGGGGAGAGACCATGCCTGCAGACAAGTTTCGAGCTTCTTTATTTCTGCCTCTGGAATGTTTGAATGCATGCTTCATAGCATTGGAGGCAGTGCTGCCACGCCATAAATAACCCCAGAATCGGTCTTTGTTCCCCACTGCGTTGCCCAGGTCACGGCTTATCAGGAACAGGTACCGAGGGAGGATCCGCCCTTCTCCCGCCTCTGCTGGGTGCTTTCTGCCTAAGCTAGCCACCCATTCTCAGGGCTGTGTTTGTCCTTCTCACAGAGAAATCTGATCATGGCACTCTCTTGACTAGTAAGAGCCCTCAGTGGCTCCCTGTCGCCCCCAGTAAAGTCCATATTCCTTGCACCCTCTGACCTGGTCCTTCTACTGTGCTGGATATCAGGACACCCTTGGGCAGCCCTGCAGGCTGTTTGGGGGTGAAAGGTGATGGAGGAGGCGTGGCGTTGATCTACCAGATGTAGTTAGATCTGCTGGGTTTAACTGGGGAGTTTTAAAACCTGCTCTGAGTTGGTCTCCAAATGAGCTGAAAATCAGTGTATTTGGAACACATCAGTACAGTACACTAAGAAAAAGGTGTTGGATGTTTGGAATAGGTGCAATAATTCATGTTAAAGGACAGAGAAAATCACGATGCTAAAGAATCTTTGCATATAGTCTTCAAAGACCTATTCGATAAAAATGTTTTCAACTAACCCTGTAGTTTATTTCGAAGAATATATATATGTTGCATAGGTGCACGTGTATCTACGCTTGCATATATCTTTTTAATTTGGAAAGTAAATGAGACAGAGACTTGTATTACTGGAGATTGAAAATTACTGTAAAGCTATAATAATAAAAGATGATGACATGAGTGTAAAAATGTACAAACAACCAAACAAAATAGCACCTCTCAAAAATTTTCAGTGTGTGGAATAACAATTATATGGTAAATCCTACTGGTTATCTGGTAAAGGAGGTTGTGAAATTGGATACTTAAAAAAAAAAAACAAGCCGCACAACCTATTTAGATCTTTGCCTCAGGTCATCACCAAAATACCATTCTTGTGCATTGGGCTATGTATTTTTAAAACCCTAAACCAAAAAAATATTGAAAGATATTTGATCTCTGAGTAAGGGTGTCTTTTTAAGGCTGAAAGCAAGAAGCAGTGGTTGCTCAACTTGAGTACAGAAAATTATTACTTTTACCGAGGAATTATCAAATGACCAGTGATCACTAGTACCAAAAAACGCAAGCCCAAACAAGTATTCATTCTTCTAACACTGTATTAGGCAAGATTTAGAAAATGCAAATACTCAGTACTCATTCAGTTCGCTTCAGTTCAGTCGCTCAGTCGTGTCTGACTCTTTGCGACCCCATGAATCACAGCACGCCAGGCCTCCCTGTCCATCACCATCTCCCGGAGTTCACTCAGACTCACGTCCATCGAGTCAGTGATGCCATCCAGCCATCTCATCCTCGGTCATCCCCTTCTCATCCTGCCCTCAATCCCTCCCAGCATCAGAGTCTTTTCCAATGAGTCAGCTCTTCTCAAGAGGTGGCCAAAGTACTGGAGTTTCAGCTTTAGCATCATTCCTTCCAAAGAAATCCAAGGGCTGATCTCCTTCGGAATGGACTGGTTGGATCTCCTTGCAGTCCAAGGGACTCTCAAGAGTCTTCTCCAACACCACAGTTCAAAAGCATCAATTCTTCGGTGCTCAGCCTTCTTCACAGTCCAACTCTCACATCCATACATGACCACAGGAAAAACCATAGCCTTGACTAGACGGACCTTTGTTGGCAAAGTAATGTCTCTACTTTTGAATATGCTGTCTAGGTTGGTCATAACCTTCCTTCCAAGGAGTAAGCGTCTTTTAATTTCATGGCTGCAATCACCATCTNACGACCGAGGATGAGATGGCTGGATGGCATCACAGACTCGATGGATGTGAGTCTGAGTGAACTCAGGGAATTAGTGATGGACAGGGAGGCCTGGATTGCTGCTATTCATGGGGTCGCAAAGAGTTAGACACGACTGAGCGACTGCACTGAACTGAACTGAACATGATATATTTTATGTTCTGCATATTTTCCTATGATTTTTAAAGATATTTATTTGTCTGGTTTTTGGGTGCCCATTATACTACAGTGACTGACACAAGTGTCCTCAGGTTTAAGGGAGCTTTGCAGATCAGTGGGAGGTGAGGGTGTGATGGCTGCTGGACTGGGGGTGCACTTACATCATAGTAAAGGATGCTTTGGCCCTAAACTCAGGTGAACCTGCACCGAGCCCTGAGAAAGGACCTCACCCGCTTCTCTGTGATGCCCGTTTCTGCCTGGCTTCACCTCCCAACACGTGGTGTGGCTTGTCGCTCTGTCCCCAGAGCCCGTGCCTTCAGGACCACTTGAACCAGTTTTCTCCTTTAACTGGTTTGCTTTCTGCTCCATTCCGAAATCCAGCTCTGCCCTTCCTCCTTGGCCTCCGTTTTTGAATCACCTGTTTGGTGTGTGAGGATCTCCAATTTTACAGCCCAGATCATTTTCCTCCTTTGGACTGTCCATTCAGGGAGAACATGGGCTCTGTGGCCCTCTGACCTTGGCAGAACCCAGCACAGTAAAATGCACTTAATGAATGTTTTGGATGAGGATGAGCCTCTGAAGTTGGAAGCTGATGCTGTTGATGCCTATTTAATTGAAGGTTACTACTGCCTCTTTAACAGTGAAGGATAGTCTTTCTTCCGTTTCTACCAGAGACCAACAAACCGTCAAGTTTTCCAGTGGTCCCGTAGGGTCACAGAGTCGGACACCACGGAAGCGGCTTAGCACGCACGCTGGCTTAGCATATGTCCTGGGTTTTCATACCTGATTTTCTGGCTTAATTATTAATAGCTCCCCTCTTTCCCTCTCCAAAGTGCCCTGGTTGAACGATAAATTTTATTGCTACTATGGTTAAAAGGAGGAACTTGTGGAGAAAATCAGTTATTAAGGAAAAATGGGGAGCAGAGGAAGGCAACTTGAAGCTGCTAGATATTCAGGAGGTGAGGAATTTGAGAAATAGCTGCAGAGTCTGGCATGTTAGGGGTTCTTTGGATGGAAAAAAGTATTTGACTCTTAAATTATAAGCATGCTAGTTAAATTATAAAGCATATGCTAGTCTAATATGTTAGAATTTGAAAGTCTTGAGGGCTGTATGGGATCAAAGGAGGATTTATTTTAATTAGTCACATTATAGAATCCTTTAGTGCAGGTTAACAGGTTAATATGTTTACTTAGGGCTTCAAACATTTTTATGGCTAATGGCAAAAGAGTTCAGTATAAGGTACAGCTGTGTGTATGTGTCTTGCATTTGTTTCTTTAACTATGAAAATGAATTTCAGTCTGTTAAAATTCTGTTTTTTATGTGTATATGTATTTAACTTAGATAATTGTATAGTGGATATTCGTTATTGATTGACCCTAGCAATTTAAAAAAGCCAAGATGATAATGAAGGAAAGTGGGTAGCACCATAGTAATATCTTTATAATTATTGAGGGAGCATCTTGTAATCTGAAGAAAATAAGTGTTGTTTTTTTTTAAATCGAATATCATTTAGGATTTTTTTATGTTGCAGTTTGTAATTCAAACAAATTTGAGCTGACTTTCTGTTAAGGAGGTGTCTTTGTTTATTAAACAGAAACACTAGCTGTAAGATGCTTTCAGGATTGGTTTTCTAGCAGTCCAACAATTTTAGCATCATCTTGTTTATTTCCATTTTTCCGCTCTGGCATCTGCCTCTGCCTGAGCCTAGAGCTCTTCTTGCTGTGGATAGTCTTATTATTTGAGGTTTTTTTTTTTTAATTGAGACAATGTATACTTTAAAATATATTTTAAAACTTTTCAAAACTTACCCAGTAATATTGCCTTACATTTTGAAAAGCTTTATAATTTTACAAAGGGTGTTCACATCCATGTGTTGGAATAGCACTTTTCCTGGGTGGGGAAATTATCATTTGCATTATATTTTGCATATGATGAAACAGAGTGTGAGTGACTTACTCAAGGTGTTATAGCTGAAGAAAGGAACCTGAACCCAGGGCTCCTGACTTTGTGTCCTTTGCTCTGCCAGAAGGCTCCCTCTCGTTTCTTCTTGTCTGCTGCCACTGCTAAGTCGCCTCAGTCGTGCCTGACTCTGTGCGACCCCATAGACGGCAGCCCACCAGGCTCCCCCGTCCCTGGGATTCTCCAGGCAAGAACACTGGAGTGGGTTGCCATTTCCTTCTCCAATGCATGAAAGTGAAAAGTGAAAGGGAAGTCACTCAGTCGTATCTGACTCTTTGCCACCCCATGGACTGCAGCCTACCAGGCTCCTCTGTCCATGGGATTTTCCAGGCAAGAGTATTGGAGTGGGGTGCCATCGCCTTCTCCGTCTTCTTGTCTAGTTATTGCCAAACATAGTTTTCCCCCAATTTTCTTTCCTTGGAGGCTTAATTTGAGGTTGGGCCACACTATTGTTAGGAAAGAAAGAAACTGCGGGCTTTTGGACTGATTGGACATGGTTTACCCATCAGCAAAGTGACTTGACGGATGTAAAGTCATCCCTGTCCTACGGGTGTACCCAGGAGAAGTCAAGGAGCATCAGTCAATTATCCTTTCAACAACTCTGCCTCAATTGCCCGGCCCATCCCATTCAGGTCATAAGGATCTTTCCTTTGTGTTCCTAAGCTCTTGCCCTTCCTGCTTGCTGACTGTCTTCTCAGTCCTAACCTCAAAAACTGGATGAACTGCTGCTACTGTTTTCTCTATTTATTCTGGTCATCGCTGCCTCTCTCCTGAGCCCCTCTAGTACCTTGACTTTCTCTCATAGCACTTACCACACACTGCTTTGCACTCTAGCTATTTGTCTTTATTATATCCCTTCCTACAAGACCGTGCTGAGTCCTCAAGGGCAATAACCATTTCTCATTCATCTTGGTGTCCCCTCCGCCCTTAGTACAGTGCCACATATCCGGGAAGCTTTGCAGTTAATTTTTTTGAATAAATGAGTAGATTTAGGAATGGTTATGCCCACTCATGGGCTTCTCCGGTAGCTCAGTGGTAAAGAATCCGCCTGCAATGCAGGATACACAGGTTCCATCCCTGGGTCAGGAAGATCCCCTGGAGGAGAGCATGGCAACCCGCTCCTGTATTGTTGCCTGGAGTATCCCGTAGACAGAGGAGCCTGGCGGTCTACAGTCCACGGGGTCGCAGAGAGTCAGACACAACTGAAATGACTTAGCACGCTTGCACACATGCCTACTCATAAGATTTGAGGATTGAAGCTTTTTGAAACACATGCATATTCTAGGGCAGTTTATTATTGGTATAATTATCACCCGAATTGTGCATAACTTTAAAAAGTAATTGTATATTTTTATGCAACAAGTTACATGTGGAGTTTTAAGCCTGCACTAGTTTTTATGGCCTGTTTAATTAAATGGCACAGGGGTTTTTGAGACGCTGCTGGAAGGAGGGGGAGGGGCAGAGTTGAGGTCTTTTCCAGAAGCTCAGTGAGCTGGCTCTTCGCACTGTCAGTATATCCTGTTAGGCTAAGCCCTGGCACAGCTGTCTCCACCTGACTAGCTTTGCTCTGGTAGCTGGCATCCATTGCATTAGCTGAGAGAGCAGGTTTAAAGACTTTAACTCTTCTCTGCCTGGGCTCTGTTTCAGAAATATTTTGGAGGTGTTTCGGAAAGTAGAAACTCAACAGACAAGATTTTGGTGGTTTTGAGAGTTCTTTCTTTTAATGTTTACATATTTACATTCATTCCATGTTCTTCCAATTCTGTAGAACCAGGACTGGGCTAATCACTAGTATCTTAAGACTAAGTGTTAGTCAGTCGTGTCCAACTCTTTGCGACCCCATGCACTGTAGCCCACCAGGCTCCTCCGTCCATGGAATTCTCCGGGCAAGAATCCTGGAGTGGGTTGCCATTTCCTCCTTCAGGGGATCTTCCTGACCCAGGGATGAAACCCAGGTCTCCCACATTGCAGGCAGATTCTTTACTGTCTGAACCACCAGGGAAGCCCATTTTAAGAAATAGGTAGTTCAGATGTGTGAAGTTAGAGAAAAATTCACTTGAGAGAGGCTCACTGAGCTTCTGGAAAAGACTTCAACTCTGCCCCTCCCCCTCCTCCCAGCAGCATCTCAAAAACCCCTGTGCCATTTAATTAAACAGGCCCATAAAGTAGTGCAGGCTTGAGAGAGATCAGAATAGATCAGTCCATGCTGGGGAAGGAAGGGCTTTGAGGTAGACCTCTTGAAATAGGTAACATTCAAGTAGGTGGAGAATATTTTCATGTAGAGATAAGAAACAGAACAAAGTCTTAGGTGAGAATGAACACGTAAATATTAGGAAGGAGGCAAGCAAGGGGAATTTTACCCAGGCTTCAGTGAAAGATGATTTGTGAACAAAGGTTCTCAAACTGTGGGTGCATGAGAAATGTCCATGAGCTCTGTAAGCACGCACATTCCTGCACCTTACTCTAAAATTTGATCAGTTTAGTGTGTTCTGAGGTTTGGGATGTGGCCTGAGCATCTGCATTTCTGACAAACATCCTTCTGACCATGAGCTCCCCAGAGTGCTGGGACTCCCTGCTTTGTAGAGTAAACAGGATACCCTTACAGGGTAGCAGGGATGACATTTGGCATCCCTTCCATTTTTGGATGGGGTTTTGTGACTTAAGGTGGGGAGACCAGAGCCCTGGCTGGAGGAGTGGTTCTGAGGCTGCTGAGTTATCCTGGTGAGGTGGTACAAACTGTGAGGGGACAGGGAGAGGGGTAGACCAGCAATTAAAGGGCAGAACTTTTCCTACAAAGAAACTATTAGCTGAAGAAGGAGTTTGCCCTTCTGTAGACTGCTCAGAAATTGCAGAGGAATTTTCCACCTACATGATTTATTGCATTTTTTAGAAAGGAAACCCTTTACACCCACCCCTTGAAGGGCCCAACAGCGGTCCCTCACAGAGTCCAAAATAGCCTAAGGTCAGAGAGTGATCCAGTTTGAGTAGGAGTCCATGGATCCTGGATGGAACCTAAGGATTTCATGAATCAACTGCCAGAAACTGAGGGTCCACACTCTTTCTTATGTTCTCAGAGGAGCCCTTACTAGCATTTCAGTTCAGTTCAGTTCAGTTCAGTCGCTCAGTCATGTCCGACTCTTTGTGACCCCATGAATTGCAGCACGCCAGGCCTCCCTGTCTGTCACCAACTCCCAGAGTTTACCCAAACTCATGTCCATCGAGTCGGTGATGCCATCCAACCATCTCATCCTCTGTCGTCCCCTTCTCCTCCTGCCCCCAATCCCTCCCAGCATCAGGGTCTTTTCCAATAAGTCAACTCTTCACGTGAGGTGGCCAAAGTACTGGAATTTCAGTTTCAGCATCAGTCCTTCCAATGAACACCCAGGACTGATCTCCTCCTTTAGGATGGACTGGTTGGATCTCCTTGCAGTCCAAAGGATTCTCAAGAGTCTTCTCCAACACCACAGTTCAAAAGCATCAATTCTTCGGCACTCAGCTTTCTTCACAGTCCAACTCTCACATCCATACATGACTACTGGAAAAACCATAGCCTTGACTAGACGGACTTTTGCCGGCAAAGTAATGTCTCTGCTTTTGAATATGCTATCTAGGTTGGTCATAACCTTCCTTCCAAGGAGTAAGTGTCTTTTAATTTCATGGCTGCAATCACCATCTGCAGTGATTATGGAGCCCCCCAAAATAAAGTCTGACAGTGTTTCCACCGTTTCCCCATCCATTTCCCATGAAGTGATGGGACCAGATGCCATGATCTTAAGATTAATTTAGGGTAAGCTAATTTAGTAGAAGGGAATGGCAACCCACTCAAGTATTCTTGCTTGGAGAATACTATGTACAGAAGAGCCTCAGGCTACAGTCCACGGGGTCACAAAGAGTTGGACACGACTGAGGGACACACACAATGACATGAATTTAGTCCTTGAGCTTCCCAGGTGGCTCTAGTGGTAAAGAACCTGCCTGCCAAAGCAAGAGATATTAGAGACACGGGTCTGATTCCTGCATCAGGAAGATCCCCTAGAGGAGGGCGTGGCAAGCCACTCCAGTATTCTTGCCTGGGGAGTTCCATGGATAGAGGAGCCTGGCGGGCTATGGTTCATAGGGTTGCAAAGAGTTGGCCATGACTGAAGGGACTTAGCATAGCACAGCATAGCACAGCAATTTAGTACTTGACTGATTGGCTGGCCTGCTGTCTCTCTCTTCTCTGTTTTAAAAATCTGAAACAAATTCCTGTTAGTGAAAAAATTAGCCAATTAAAGAACACAGAAGGCTCCAGTTCAGAGAATGGAGTGATGGAGGAAACATGGACCTCCCTACAGAAGACCCTTTCTTTCTTTTGTGTGATGGGAATGCCGTCCTCATAGTAAACTGGAAGAAAAACGAAATGGGGCCAATTTTTGTAGAACATACGATGGAGTTTTCTGTTCCTCAGTGGTCTCAGCTAAAAGTACAAAGAAAGGGAGGTGAATTATTAGTTATTGCCATCAAGTTTGGAGCTGAAAAAAAGGTTGGTGTGTGAAACAAGACTATGTGTGAATGGATTTCTCAAGTGTTTCATTAAAGATTTGTCAGAATGGTTAGTCCTCTAACCATCTAGAGTCACTCACCTCTGATTCCTTATGTGGAATTACAAAATGCTTTTGGGAAGAGGACTTGCACATGCTTTTTTTTTGAATTTCCATATATTGATTAATGGGCCCAGCCGTGCATCCTGCCGTGAATTCCCTCTGTTGATGGGAGCCCTCACAAAGAGCAGAGCTCTTCTGAACCAGCACTTTCCACGCAGACCACAGGCTGCTATATTGGGTGTGACCATTTTTTAAAAAGCCGCTGTGCTGGAATGAAAACGGACCATTTCTAAATGGCCTATTGATTCGCAAAACCTTTTTGTGTGAGGTTGAATGGTCTCATATCCGAGTTGAGTGGAAAGTGCGGGCTATTTTCAATTTATTATTGTGTCTCAAAGGCTTGAGTTGATGGGGTTTAGGCAGTGATGTCCCGTCCCCCGCCCCCCGCCAACCCCCTGTTGAAAGTTCCACTCACATCGGATACCTTGGATGTACATATGAAAATCTGGTTCAGTAGCTTATCCTATAAAAGTCTCCCACAGCCACACTTACAGTGTGAGTCACAGTTGGTAAATAAGGATCCAGGAGGCCTAATTATGACTCAGGCTCACCCATAAACTTGGGGACCACCTCCCCTCCAACGCTTTCCACCATTATTTAGAGAAGAAGCTGCCGGCAGTTGTTAGGGTCTGCCTTCATTCGCTGTATCCCAGTATTTAATTGTGAGGTTAGTCTGGACTCTTCATAAAATTTGTACATGGCAATAAATGGTATCAGGGTGTGCCTAGATAGAGGATTTTTTCCCCCCTGCTGATATAGGATATCAAAGTGGCTCTTATGTAAAACTATGGGGTCTGAATTTAAAGGATACTTTGTCTTGATGGCTGACCTGACTTGGGTTTGGCTTTTTATGCAAAGTTTTAGGCAGGTTTCATAGATGTTTGTTGCAATAGCAGCAACAATAATAATAAAGGTAGTTGAGATGCCCACGCTTTATCTTTCCCCAGACATGAAAGGTCAAGGAGGAAGAAAGTTCTAAGGATCACAGATGCTTTTTGCTGCAAACTGCAGTGTGATCCATCTTGATAGAAGGATTCTACTCACCTTCAGGCAATCTTCCCTGCAGGGAGCGAGCTGCCATCCTTTCTCTGTACCTAGCCTATATTTTACCCCATCATCTCAATGCTTCCTTTTTTTTTCTTCTTGAAGTGACAGGAATATTCATGAAAGGTGAGGAACTGCTGGAAGTAGCCATGACCTGAAATGGACCAGTGAAATTGCTGGTCTGAGCCCTCTGTTGAAATTGTCAGTTTTAATGGGTGAGAATCTGCTTCGCAGTAAACGCCAAACAGGGAAATTTGCAGCTTTGAGGGCATGCGCTTCACTCATCTTGATGTTGATTTTGGTGGTGAGTAGGACCACAGCAACAAAAAAGCTCTGATCCCCAACTTTAGAGCCTCCTAGACGAGAGTGTGTGCATAGAGTAGACATCATGTCATGCGTTTTTGCAGCATATTATGTGTTGGGTGAAAATTCTTCTTATCACTGTTCTAGCAAATTGAACTCAAATGTGTCTGTGTACCTTTTATCTCTATCTGTCAGAAGCATTTCTTGGGTAGTCTGAGTGTAGGCATCTAAAAATGGAGTGTTGAAAGAACACTCTTATACTGAAATTGAGATCCTTAGTTCTTCAGGTAAACTTAGGGAAGCGTGTTGTATGAAAACAGTTGGTATAGCAGTGTTTCTAAAGTGTTCTCCTATTTTTCTCCTTTTCATTCATTTTCCTCCCAGGAGCAGGTCTTGATATGGGGAAAAAGCAAACAATTTTCCCCCCCAGTGTTTACATATGTTTCCTGGTCTTGGATCACAATCCCCCTAAACAGCTGGGAGGCTTGAGGGTCTCCTGCCAATGTGGGATACCCGAATAACAAAAGTCTTATCTGTTAGTCTTATCTAACTCAGAAAATGGAGCTGAAGTCTATTTGAGAGCTGTCCAGCAACTGCTGTGAACTGAGCGGCCTTTTTAGAAATGAGTGGCTTATGAGATGTTGGGAAAGGGGGTTTCAACCCTAATAACAGTAACTCTAGGAAGCGTTAATACAGCTTGTAGATAAAACCAGTTGTCTTCACAAGTAATTGGAACCAGTAATTCGGAGAATGTTTATTAATTGGCCCTTTGTTTCTCCTTAGTTGGTGTGTCTTTGAGGACAGTATGGTTTTAAAAGACCTTAAATCAGTTTTTCTTCTGAGGGCTATAGTGACAACTTCTGCAAGTTTGCACACCCTGAAATGCCTTAGTATAGGGATTCGATAAGCAGTGAATTCAAAAGTAAGAATTCAAAAAATTATTGAATTTTATATTTTTAAATTTAATGAACATTGTTTAAAACAAAACTTATTTCTTTAGGTTGAACCAGAGCCTAAAAACTGTTGTAGTGATTAACTGTCCTAGTCTTTTAGCTCAAAGAATAGAGTTAGAAGAACTTTTCTGATTGATTGGTTTTGAAATCCAGCTCCCTCTTGAGACTTCTCTCTTACATTTTGGCTTGAAATTTTACACGTGGGCCTTTGGGGTTTCTGTAGTAGTGTATAGTCCCTCCAAATATGAGCAGCTTAGATAGGCTGGGCGGGGAAGGCAATGGCACCCCACCCCAGTACTCTTGCCTGGAAAATCCAATGGATGGAGTAGCCTGATGGGCTGCAGTCCATGGGGTCGCTGACAGTCGGACAGACTGAGTGACTTCACTTTCACTTTTCTCTTTCATGCATTGGAGAAGGAAATGGCAACCCACTCCAGTATTCTTGCCTGGAGAATCCCAGGGACGGGGGAGCCTGGTGGGCTGCCGTCTATGGGGTCACACAGAGTCGGACATGACTGAAGTGACTTAGCAGCAGCAGCAGCAGCAGATAGGCTGGGACCTCTTGGCTCACATGAAGATTTGAACCCCCAGCGCTTGTCAGTGATCTCATATTTACAAGTGTGTATAATGTAAAATGTAAGAATTAAAATCAAAGTGGAAGATGGGATAGTAGCCCCAGTCTAAGTGTAAGATTTTTGATTGAATCTAGCGATAATTCAGTTCAAGCAGTTGATGGAGAATGCTAACAGTCATTCCCAGAGAGAAAAATTCTACTGAAGAAGAAAGCTTAATGGCCATTGATACTATCATTATTGGCACACTTGTGTAAGCTGTGCAGTGAGGAGGGAGTTTTGATACCCCCCCGCCATTGTGCACGTGTAGCACCTCCATTGATTTGGGCCGATTCCCAACCAACAAACAGACCCCTAGAAACCTGGAGAAGTAACTTAGCCCCAAACAAGACCCCTGACCTCCCTTCTCCAGGCATGTCTCATTAAAAACTAAAGTGCTCCACTGAAGTATATTACAATGATTCTTATTTAAACTGGCCAATCATAACAATTCCAGTAGTCATGTATGGATGTGAGAATTGGACTATAAAGAAAGCTGAGCACTGAAGAACTGATGCTTTTGAACTGTGGTGTTGGAGAAGACTCGAGAGTCCCTTGGACTCCAAGGAGATCCAACCAGTCCATCCTAAAGGAAATCGGTCCTGAATGTTCATCGGAAGGACTGATGCTGAAGCTGAAACTCCAGTACTTTGGCCACTTGATGCAAAGAACTGATTCGTTAGAAAAGACCCTGATGCTGGGAAAGATTGAAGGCAGAAAGGGAAGGGGACGACAGAGGATAAGATGATTGGATGGCATCACCGACTTGATGGATATGAATTTGAGTAAGCTCCGGGAGTTGGTGATGGATAGGGAAGCCTGGCAAGCTGCAGTCCATGGAGTCGAAAAGAGTCAGACACAGCTGAGCGACTGAACTAAACTGAATTGAACTGAATTACAACAATCCACTGCCCTTTTCTAACTATTTCTCATCAGCGTTTGGAGCCCCCAGGAAACTTTTGTGTGGGTCCTGCTTCTGAAGTTGCAGGAGTTAAATTGCTTCTTGTTAATGAGTGACCTGATCATTTTTCTAGTCCTAGTATCATCAGCTGGAGAAAGCAATGGCACCCCTCTTCAGTACTCTTGCCTGGAAAATCCCATGGATGGAGGAGCCTGGTGGCCTGCAGTCCATGGGGTCGCTAAGAGTCAGACACGACTGAGCGACTTCACTTTCACTTTTCACTTTCATGCATTGGAGAAGGAAATGGCAACCCACTCCAGTGTTCTTGCCTGGAGAATCCCAGGGACGGGGGAGCCTGGTGGGCTGCCCTCTATGTGGTCGCACAGAGTCGGACACGACTGAAGCGACTTAGCAGCAGCAGCAGCAGCAGTATCATCAGCTCCTGGTTCCTACCCACCATCTCTGTGATCATCAGTCTGGAAATGTCCCTGGGTTGCACATAACTCCCAGGTTGCTATTGAGGAGGACTTGAAACTTTTCTCCTGCCAGCCAAGTCCCACCTGAGCAGGGCTGCTGGCAATAGGAGGTGACTGTCCCCGGGGAGCTCCAACTTGCTTCTAGCCCTTTGGCCCATTAACTCATCCCCTGGGGGAGGTATTCTTCGGCCCACGCCCAGGCAGGTGGTGTAGGTGCATAGAAGACACCTTTTACATGCTTGCTCTGGGTTCCTACAAACCCTCAGAAATTCACCTCTCACCCAATAAATGGGATTAAGGGAGAATCTGCTTAAGAGATCTTATCTTATTTCTTGATAAGAATAATTTTCCTTCTCAAACCCATCTCTACATAGGACATTAGAAAAGTGACTTCATCAGTAAAACATTGCTAGTCACTAATGCTCTGCACTGCTTATTTGAGTGCCAAGCAGCTGTCCCAAGTGCTCTGTGTCTGTTCAGCCATGGAACCCTCGCTGCCTTCATGTGAGGCGGGTATACTGTTACCCAGCCCAAGTCACAGACGAGTTAACCAGAGAGACCCGGGGCAGGTAAGTCACTTGCCCAAAGTCACCAGGAAGGAACCAGGAAGTAGCTTAACCTATCCAGCCCCAAAGCTTTGTCCTTAAGCTCTTGTACTGCTCATCCCCAGTGCAAGCTAGTTTCAGGATGGGCCATTTTGGGTTCTAATGGGCTTTTCAAGTGGTTGACTCTGCTTGTTTATGAGAGCAGGCAGATCGTTTTGAGACTCTGTGGAGGGAGAGATACCAAGGAAGAAACCAGTTATAGAGAAAGTTCTTAACTAGCTCAGCGAGCTTGCCAGGCCCTCTGCTCTGAAACTTCAATCTCTCCACTCTGATTCCACCCCTGCCCCTACCGTGAACTCAGGTGCCAGAGTCTCTTGTGCCCTCTTCTTTTTTTCTTAGAATATGTTTTCTCAGATATCTCCATTTCCATCAGTTCCCCTCTTCCTCCTTCCTCTTCCTTGAACAAGATCAGCCTGTGTTCAATCTTGGGGGGCAGGGGTGAGTGCTCCATGAATCATGGACTTGATCGGCAGTGTGAGGGACCAGTTCTTGCTGCCTTCTTGGAGGACTAGATGAGTCCTGGTTTGGGAAAAGGAACAAACTTCAGCATTCTTCAGCAGAAGCCTTGAAACATTGGTGTGTATTTGACTTGCCCCTGACTTGATGGTGTTCTTCTCCAGCTGGGCTTGGCTTAAAGCCTTACTTTACCCAGAATTTGTTCAAGCTGATGTCTCAGTCTCCACATGAAATAAGGAATGAAACCAGGCCCTCTGCTCTGAGACTTCAATCTCTCCACTCTGATTCCACCCCTGCCCCTACCGTGAACTCAGGTGCCAGAGTCTCTTGTGCCCTCTTCTTTTTTTCTTAGAATATGTTTTCTCAGATATCTCCATTTCCATCAGTTCCCCTCTTCCTCCTTCCTCTTCCTTGAACAAGATCAGCCTGTGTTCAATCTTGGGGGGCAGGGGTGAGTGCTCCATGAATCATGGACTTGATCGGCAGTGTGAGGGACCAGTTCTTGCTGCCTTCTTGGAGGACTAGATGAGTCCTGGTTTGGGAAAAGGAACAAACTTCAGCATTCTTCAGCAGAAGCCTTGAAACATTGGTGTGTATTTGACTTGCCCCTGACTTGATGGTGTTCTTCTCCAGCTGGGCTTGGCTTAAAGCCTTACTTTACCCAGAATTTGTTCAAGCTGATGTCTCAGTCTCCACATGAAATAAGGAATGAAATACAGATTCTAGTGTCTGATATTAAACTCTAACTTGTTTTTACTCATGAGTTCCATCTTGAGACTCTGTTCTACCCAGAGATATATTAAAGTTCTTAGCTTATATTCCATGTTATTGATCTTGGTACATATGGGTTTCAAAACTGAAAGGGAAGTAAATGTTGCCATACATTTGTTTGAATTCTATCCACTATCTAAAAGGAAGGCGTTCTATCCAGCCACTGTTTTTTGACTTAAGATCAGTTTGCACTTTGCCTTTTAAAAAATGGATTGTTTCACTCAGTACATTTGGTGTTTGTGTACCTAAGCATTTATTCTGACTCAATATCATTGTCAAGTCCTAACTTTTACTTAGGACAACATTTTCTAATATTCTTACTTACAGGCACTCTTTCTCTGCTTTCAACGCTAAAAGGGACAAAGGTTTTAGGTTTTCGTTCCTAACCCTTAACATACAATTAAAAGTATTTTTATACTGTTTTGAAGGCTGTCTATTTTGTTCTGTGGTTCTGTTGTTCTGTAGAAGGGATACTTTACAATCCTTCAGTGTGTACTTAGTTAGCTTTTCCTAGAGTGGTCTCCCCTCCCCCATCCCACGTTGGAAGATGGAGTGATGAAATTCCTGGGGCTTCTTGAAGCTTCTTGCCTTTGTTAGCTGGTAATGCTTCTCAAATTCATTAAGCTTATAAGAGTTTTCTGGTATTGAATGAAAGAATCTTGTAGGTATTTCAGTAATTTCAGAATAGCTATTTTATAGTCAGACTGATGAAGAGAAAAAAGCAATTTTAAGTTTGAAGTTAATATGTAATGAAAATTTCACATTTTAAAAATGATGCAAAAATCTGACACCTTATTTTACAGAAGTTTACACCTTTATTTTACATTGAGGGATAAACTGCTAAAAGACATAAAATAAGTTTCATTTGATAAATAGTTGTAAGGAAAAAAATGTGTTTCACAAGGCATGCTTTTTAAATAGACTCAATCCCTATAAAACCAGTATTAATTTCGAAAAATACTAATTACAGGCATTCAATTTTGATAACAAATCTGTAAGTATGCTATACTCATGGATTGTTTTAGAATGTACTTTTATAAAATTTTATACTGGTTTATTATTTTGATTTTTAAAACATATTTTTTGAAGATTCCTATAGCAGTTTTAGCTGCAAATGACCCAGAAGTTACACTGTGTAATATGAAAATAGTCTAAACTGTGTGAGTGTGTGTGTCTACTGAGTCATTCCTCTTGCTAAATTTGATTGCTTTAATCTCTTCCTTTTAGGAAGAGATAAGGGTCATGGGAAGTTGTAGAGATAAGCAAGCCTTACACCAACATCAGTTTTAGAGCACCCTGCTTTTTTTTTCTTGCTTGCTATTTTTTTGGCAGCAAGAACTGCACACACCGTGAACGAAGTAGATGATACAGTCATTTATCCATCGTAAAGAACCACAAATGTAGTTTTTTTCTTTATGCTTTATTGCTCTGCTTTAGAATATTGCCTTCAAACCATGAAAGCCACTTGTACTTACTTATGTCTAATTATATACAAGGATTGGTAAGCTTTCTGTCTAGTTTGGCGCCAAGCTCTCTGTGTAATAAGATTATTGATTGATGACATACAATTCTGGATTAATACCAGAGATATTTTTCCTGAGGAAGTTTACATGGTGATTGGTTAAGATTCTAGTATATTGAAATATAATATATGGTGTATTGAAATATATGAATAGCTGAAGAGCAGGCTATCCATCCATAAAAGGTCATAGTGTAGGTTAACATCTGAATTTTAATTAGGTCTTAAGTTTTCTAAATATCATTTCTTTCAGTGAAGCACAAGCATGAGAATATTACCCTTAAAGTGTGTTATATCCACCTGGGAAGCCTCCCACCTTTGGGCACATGTTTCCTAATTTGATGTTAAAAGGAGAAAATAGAATTTATGCAAATCATGGTTTATGTTCCGACATTTAATTTAAAATAAGCTGTAATCTTATAATGCCAATGATTTTCTAAACACTTTACAAAGCGACTTCACATGCTTTACCTAATGTATTCCTCACCGGATGCTGGGAGATAGGTCTCGGTGCCTTCGTTTGACACACTCACTGAGGCAGAGTTTGGCACCCACTTGTTTTTGGTCTGGAACTTGGGACTAGGAAGCACTCGTCTGATTTGGGATCCAGTCCACTTTCTATCGTTGCTGCATGAAGCTGTTTGGGGTTTTGTTATTTCCTCTTGTTTAATGTTAAGGTATGGACACGCCCTTACTACCTGCTGCACGTCTGGCCTCTGCCTGCTTCTCCGCCCCATCTCCTCGTGTTGCCTGCTCTCCTGCCACCCAGTAGCGTGGGGAGATTTCAGCTTCTCCTGTGGGCCGCTTCCTTGCTCCAGGGACTTGTGCATAAACTCCTCTTTCTTTCATTATTTTTACATTTTGGCCACACTGAGCAGCTTGTGGGATTTTAGTTCCCTGACCAGGGATGGAACCCTTGCCCCCCGCCCCCTGCAGTGGAAGCACAGAGTCTTTAACTGCTGGACCGCTAGGGTTGTTTGTTGTTGTTCACTCGCTCAGTCGTGTCTGACTCTTTGCCACCCCGTGGACTGCAGCACGCCAGGCCTCCCTGTCCATCACCAACTCCTGGAGCTTGCTCAAACCCATGTCCATCCAGTCGGTGATGCCATCCAGCCATCTCATCCTCTGTCGTCCCCTTCTCCTCCTGCCCTCAATCTTTCCCAGCCTCAGGGTCTTTTCCAATGAATCAGTTCTTCGCATCAGGTGGCCAAAGTATTGGATGGCCAAGGAAGTCCCAGAAACTATTATTTCTGTGTGAAACCTTCTTCCTCTCTGTTTCTCTTTTCTTTTCTTTCTTCCTTTAGTTAAGGCCTGTTCACTTTCAGCTCTCAGAGCAGTCTCCTTTGACCACTCCTCCCCCACCCCCAACACACACACAGGCACACACACTCTCGTGGCTCTGCTCACCTCTCCTGGGAACACTTATTTCTCCAATCTGTTTTCATGGCAGTTGATTGACTCTCATTAGACCAAGCTCCAGAGGGACGGGGTCTCTGTTCAGTTTTGCACCTTGCATTATAAAGGGGAGCGTACGACCTTCTTGTGGGGTCTTTAGGGATCATCACAAATGGCCGCAGAGGTTACCCCGCACAGAGGCATATGAAATTAAAGGCGTTATCACACTCACAGGTCCTGGGAGAGGGAGGCCCAGCGTGTGGTGCGGGGGGCTGTGTGCAAGGAGCTCCAGGGAGCACACTCAGCAGGGCAGGTGGGGGCGGGGAGGACCCTGGTCGGGTGCCTTCACTGGGTTCAGGTGGGGAATACAAGCACGGGAGGTGAACTCACTGGTGTGTTTGAATGTCACTAGCTCACAACTGCGGGGGGGCAGGAAGGGGAACATGTGGCAGGGCCAGCGTTATTGCATTAAGGCAACTGGTCATCTTCACAAGGTGTTGACAGCCTATTTGTGGTGATTTTGAGGCAAAGGAAAATAAGTTGGAAAAATTTACACACATTATATTCTCAGCCTTTAGTATGGTGCCTAGCACTTCAGAGGTTTCATATTCCTGGATGGGTAGGTGGATGGATGGTTAATACAGACTTTGTTTTGTCTCCTTTCTTAGGCCACTAGAATTGGGGGGGGCGCTCATGGGATTCAGTTAGCGTTCATTAAGAGTAGCTGGTGGGAATTCCCTGGCAATCCAGTGATTAGGACTCGGCCCTTCCACTGCGGTGGCCTGGGTTCAATCCCTGTTCAAGGAACTAAGATTCTGTAAGCTACAAATCAGGCCAAAAAAAAAAAGAGTATCTGTTATGGCACTTGGGTAGATTTGAATAACTTAGAAATGTTTTGTTTAGTTCAAAGTCCAATCAGTTAACCAATGTCTGTTGAGTATGAGCCAGGGTATGAAGTGTTGTAGCTTTCTAGTCTTCTTTATGTGTCCACTGTAGCATTTACTCATAGTTTATAGAGCAATGGGAATGATTCAGGTAGTTGAAAGAAGCCACCAGGTAAACGTGCACAGCTAATAAATACTGATATTTATTTAAGGGAGCTGTGTAAACATTTAAACGCAAAATGTATGTCACTGGAGGAATTTAATAAAGTCAGCTAGATTAAAATTTTTTCCCTCTGGTGTATAATGCTTCACAGTCTTGATAGTTTTCAGAAAATGTGGCTGCTTCTCAGTTACTCCTGACAACAGTTACTCTTCAGATGTAATAGCATTTTCTGCACCAATGTTCTTCCTTTGTTCATCTCTCAAACTCCCTTTATTGACCCTGCAAGTTGAGGCATCCCTACAAATCCACAGGCTTAACTTATTTGCCTGCTGTAGAGAAGGTTCGGGTTAGTATAAATTTTCTCTTGGTCTAAGAATAGTATATTTCCAGCTTGAGCTGTAATAAATTGTTAAACTTTTAGTGAAAGCTGGACCTCTCAACTTCCTCTAGAGCTTGGTTGTTAAAACATAGTTTGTTTGCAGTGAATTCTCAGAATATCACACAAACACGTATGTTCAAATATGATTAAGTGACATACTTGGAAGTCCGAGTTGGAACTGGAAATTGAATTGGAAAATTTATGGTTTGGATTGTTTTTGTAATGTAAGTTCAGATTTTTCATCATTGTATTTCCCTCTTTGGGGATGATCGTTTGAGAAGTTAACTATATATAAGCCAGGTTTAAGAAATTTTATTACGTTCAAAAGAGAAAAAACTAAACATGGAAATGAGTCTTCCTCTTTGGCCACACTACTGCTCTCATGCTGTGGATTTAACTTTTAACCAGTTTTAAGATTGGATCAATTGAACATTTTGTCCTATGTGTGGTCACTCCATACCTTTATATAAGGATGGTGTTTCTTGCTAAACAGTATTTCTATCTCTTTGATACTTGCCCCAAGCCGAAGAACACAATACCTCTGTTGTATAGTAGGAAGGTCCTAGAATGCCAGGCTGGGTTTTTTTTTTTTTGGTGGGCAAGGCGAGGGGTGGAGGATGTCCTTTTAAAGAAGATACACTAGTGCAAGAGGAAGGTAAGTATGTTAAACTGATCCTGAGGATAAATGTCAGGGCGTGTCTGAACCATGTCTACATTCAGTGTACTTTGTAAATAAAGCCCATAATTGGTACGCATGAGTAGTTAGCAGTTCTAATTGCATGAAACCCATCTGAGAAGGATCCATTCTGTTCTTGGCGGTTGAGGAGATTGTAAGTGTAGGGTAGAGCTGTGTGTCATTTCGAAATGGTTTGCTAGGGTTCAGACATGCTGCTTTTCTGGTGGGTGGAGATGGGGAGAGAGGAAAATAGCTGGATTTGTCTTGATTCTTGGGAAAGAAGAGGATTTATGATTCAGACTCAAGGCTTTCGTAACTAGGAGCAATGCCCAAGCAAAAGATATAGCCAATGGTGGCTTCATGGCAAGAAGCTGAAAGACCTTCATTGATAAGAATGCTGCCTGTTTAGGCGCCTGTGTTGGTGGTTGTCAATTGATACCTTGATGTGTATGGAGGAGATCTTTTCAAAGTGAACCCAATGACAATGGATTTCTGAATGTTACCTTTTAAAATAGGCTTTGAGTTCTGATGACTAAATTCCTGACACCTAGTGGGTGCTGTGAAGTGAAGTTGCTCAGTCGTGTCCGACTCTTTGCGACCCCGTGGACTGTAGCCAACCGGGTTCTTCTGTCCATGGGATTTTCCAGGCAAGAATACTGGAGTGGCTTGCCATTTCCTTCTCCAGGGGAACTTCCTGACCCAGGGATCGAACCTGGGTCTCCCGCATTGTAGGCAGACGCTTTACCGTCTGAGCTACAAGGGGATGCTATGAAATATTTATTGAATGGAAGAATGAATGTGATTTTTAAATGGAGTAAGTCCATATACAGCATATTAAAAAGTAGAGATTTTACTTTGCCCACAAAGGTCTGTCTAGTCAAGGCTGTGGTTTTTCCAGTAGTCATGTATGGATGTGAGAGTTGTACTATAAAGAAAGCTGAGCACTGAAGAATTGATGCTTTTGAACTGTGGTGTTGGAGAAGACTCTTGAGAGTCCCTTGGACTGCAAGAAGATCCAACCAGTCCATCCTAAAGAAATCGGTCCTGAATATTCATTGGAAGGATAGATGTGGAAGCTGAAACTCCAATTCTTTGGCTACATGATGCGAAGAACTGACTCATTAGAAAAGACCCTGATGGTGGGAAAGATTGAAGGCAGGAGGAGAAGGAGACGACAGAGGATGAGATGGTTGGATGGCATCACCGACTCAATGGACATGAGTCTGAGTAAGCTCCGGGAGTTGGTGATGGACAGGGAGGCCTGGCGTGCTGCAGTCCCTAAGGTCTGTCTCTTATACACATCTTCATGAAAGGTGAGGAACTGCTGGAAGTAGCCATGACCTGAAATGGACCAGTGAAATTGCTGGTCTGAGCCCTCTGTTGAAATTGTCAGTTTTAATGGGTGAGAATCTGCTTCGCAGTAAACGCCAAACAGGGAATTTGCAGCTTTGAGGGCATGCGCTTCACTCATCTTGATGTTGATTTTGGTGGTGAGTAGGACCACAGCAACAAAAAAGCTCTGATCCCCAACTTTAGAGCCTCCTAGACGAGAGTGTGTGCATAGAGTAGACATCATGTCATGCGTTTTTGCAGCATATTATGTGTTGGGTGAAAATTCTTCTTATCACTGTTCTAGCAAATTGAACTCAAATGTGTCTGTGTACCTTTTATCTCTATCTGTCAGAAGCATTTCTTGGGTAGTCTGAGTGTAGGCATCTAAAAATGGAGTGTTGAAAGAACACTCTTATACTGAAATTGAGATCCTTAGTTCTTCAGGTAAACTTAGGGAAGCGTGTTGTATGAAAACAGTTGGTATAGCAGTGTTTCTAAAGTGTTCTCCTATTTTTCTCCTTTTCATTCATTTTCCTCCCAGGAGCAGGTCTTGATATGGGGAAAAAGCAAACAATTTTCCCCCCCAGTGTTTACATATGTTTCCTGGTCTTGGATCACAATCCCCCTAAACAGCTGGGAGGCTTGAGGGTCTCCTGCCAATGTGGGATACCCGAATAACAAAAGTCTTATCTGTTAGTCTTATCTAACTCAGAAAATGGAGCTGAAGTCTATTTGAGAGCTGTCCAGCAACTGCTGTGAACTGAGCGGCCTTTTTAGAAATGAGTGGCTTATGAGATGTTGGGAAAGGGGGTTTCAACCCTAATAACAGTAACTCTAGGAAGCGTTAATACAGCTTGTAGATAAAACCAGTTGTCTTCACAAGTANGATGGTGGGAAAGATTGAAGGCAGGAGGAGAAGGAGACGACAGAGGATGAGATGGTTGGATGGCATCACCGACTCAATGGACATGAGTCTGAGTAAGCTCCGGGAGTTGGTTATGGACAGGGAGGCCTGGCGTGCTGCAGTCCCTAAGGTTGCAAAGTGTCAGACACTACTGAGCGACTGAATTGAATTGAACTGAACTGAAGTCCATACCAATCAAATATCCATTTTTGAAGCATTTCCGTAAATCATGTGAAATTTTTTATTCTTCTGTGTACTAAACTAAGTGATATATATTAGTTAAGCACCTCACTAGAAAACTCTTAAATCATACATTGTCCTAAATCTCACCTATAAAGATAATTTCCAGATTATTTCATGGGTTGCTAGTGAACGAACTGGTTTATTTTTTTACTATTTTGCATGACTTATTGGAGTTGGGAAGTAAGTCTACTCATGGTAGTTTAACGACTAAGTTATCTCCTTTATACACAGTTCTGATCTATGTGCTTCTCACGTGGGGTCTCCTTCCCAAAGAATGATGATGGAAGCAAGCTTACGTATTTGATACAAGGTTCAGTGGTGACTAGATGGGATGTAATGTGAAAGAAGAGAGTCAAAGCTGAATGGTCAAGAAGGATGTGAGACTTGAGGTAGGCTTAAAAGATACAGGATTTTGAAGGCTAGTGAAAGTGAGTCACTCAGTCATGTCCGACTCTTTGCAACCCCACAGACTATACAGTCCATGGAATTCTCCAGGCCAGAATACTGGAGTGGGTAGCCTTTCCTTTCTCCAGGGTATCATCCCAACCCAGGGATTGAACCCAGGTTTCTCACATTGCAGGCGGATTCTTTACCAGCTGAGTCAAGGGAGAAGAAGGGAAGGGATTGCTGGAGAATCCCCCCTAACTTGGAGATGGAATTGAGTGTGAAACAGTGAGGAGGGCGACCGACTTGAGGCTTTTATAATAGATGGGAGATGAGGAGGGGTTGGGTGCCAGGCAGAGCATTTGGAATTTAATAAGATAAATAATAAGGAACCATTGAACATTTCTGAAAAGGGAAGTAGAGGAATGAAACTGTGGTTTTAAAGATAAGCTTGACTTGGTATGTTTATGAGTACTTCTCATGACATTAGTATAAACTTGCAGTTTCCATAGCCCTAATGACCAGTAATAAATTAGTGATTAAACTTTTCTGAGTATTAGGTTTTTACCTCCATTTTTATGTCTCTTTAAGTCAGAGTATAGATGAGTAAGTTCAGTCCCTACCCTGCAGGAGGAGAGGTAGAGGAAACTCAAGAGATCTTCAGCCAGATTCTAGCCAAGCTGGAATTAATCCAGGTATAGTAGGTCAACTTTTCACTTCTAGCTACTACTGACCTTCCTAATGTGAAATGAATTGTAAATACTTGGGGAAATGCAAACACCTAAGTCATAGTTTTTGAGTTGTATTCATCTTGATCTTAAAGATGATGAAATATTGAAAATTGGTACTCTCCTTTAGTGTTCATTTGATGTTGCAACAGCTTTATTGAGATATAATTCACATGCTCTACAGTTCATCCATCTAAAAAGTACACAACTTAGCAGTTTTTAATGTATTTAGAGTTGTACAGCCATCACCACACTCTAATTTTAGAACTTTTTCATCAAGCATCTGAATGAAGACCAGTATCCATTAGCCGTCAATTCCCTCCTGCTTCTAAGCCCCATGCCATTCTTACCTCATCTCTCATGCCTCCCAGCTCTAGGCAACCACTAACCAACCTTCTGTCTCTATAGTCCAGTTGATATTTATTTAAACTAGTAGTTTATAGAATGTTACCACAGATTTTGGCATCAGAAGACCTGGGTTCAAACCCCAGCTTCCTAGTACAATGACCTTCAGAAAAAAATTCGCTTTGTAAGTCTGTTTTCATACTTTTAAAACATGAAAGCTACTTCACAGCTTTTTGTGAAGATTAAAGGACGTTTATATAAAAGTATTAAGTGAGGTATGCCTTCCACAGGAGGTATGTAACTGAATTATTAAAGGATTTCAAATATTGATCCTTTAAAGTAGCTGGTGAAGCATAATACAATGCGTAAAATTGTCAGGATACAAAAAGACAGAGTTTACGTTTTTAAGGCTATAGTTTTATTGTTGGTGTGACTTTAGGGTTTGACTTTTAAGATGGAAGAGTGCTTCTGGATTTCCCTGTAGAACCAAGTATAGTGCTACTTAAAGCTATTTTTGGAGCACAGACTCCTTAGAGAATTTGATGAAGGCCGTACACATACACTTGATTTCATTTCTTTTAAAAATCAGGAGGCTGATGGATCCTTTAAAACTATCCATATACTCCCTACATAGTATATTGAGCCCTCAGTCTTTTAAAAGAGAGAGAAAATAGCTCTTCAAAGCTAGAGTGAACAGTCCCACACACTGGCAGGAAAACACAACCTTTAACTTGAAGGGTATTTGTTGATCTCCTATTTTTTAATGTCCAGGTCAAAGTGTGCCCAGTAAGTGTTTGGCCCAGCAAAGGGGGCTTTATTCTAGGCACAGCAATGTACACACATCTCACGTAGAGAAGAAATGGAGGATAGTGTCCCTGAAAGTCATTGCTGGGGAGAGGAAGAAAAGACAACCAGAGCATCTGTCATATTGTAAGCAGTGCCTCCTCACCCATCCCCTGGGCCTGCCCATTTTAGAACCCTTGTATAAACAAGCACTGATTCCCACTGGTCCGCGGGGATGCGGAAATTCACAACAGCCGTACTGTGTGTGAGCAGGATGGCCTTGATTGAGTTTATACTCCAGATAGCTGCTGCTTGATGCCGCTCCACTCTTGTTTGTTTCATCGAGGCTCTTGTGGCCCCATGGTGTGGCATCCCTCAGTAGATTTAACAAAGTTCTTATCATATCAAAACAGCAGATTTCTTCCTTATCGTATCTATTTTCCCAGTTCCTTCCCTTAGCTGGAAATGTTTATTATTGTGGGAAAATATGTAGGTACCAGCAGTGAAAGGATCTGATGAAGGACGAAGTCCAGAAGGTTGTGATGGGGAGAAAAGATGAGCTGAAAGTGAAATGGATACTGGTGAACACGGAATGGCCAGGTGGCCCTGACAAATAGGAAGACCACTTGCTGTCCAACCTTTGCATCACAGTCCTCTGTCAGATGTGTTTTCCATAAATCTTTTCTCCAGTCTGTGGCTTCTCTTCTCATTTTCTTGACTGTGTAGTTTGCAGGGTAGAAGTTGTCAATTTTAATGAATTATTATCAATTATGTCTTCCATGGATTATGCTTTTGGTATTGTCTCTAAATAGTCATTCTCATACCCAAAGTCATTTAGATTTTCTCCTATGTTATCTTCCAGGAGTTTTGTGTTTGACATTTAGGTGACATTTAGGTCTATAATCCATTCTGGGTTAATTTCTCTGAAGGATGAAAGTCTGTGGCTAGACTTTTTTTTGGCATGTGCATCTTCCCAGGTGGCGCTAGTGGTAAAGAATTCATCTGAGGGTGCAGGAGACCTAAGAGACGCGGGTTTGATTCCTGGGTCAGGAAGATCCCCTGGAGGAGGTTATGGCAGCCCACTCCAGTTTTCTTGCCTGGAGAATTCCATGGACAGAGGAGCCTGGTGGGCTACCGTCCATAGGGTCGTAAGGAGATGGGCACGAGTGAAGTGACTTAGCATGCATCTAGCACCATTTGTCAAAAAGGCTGCTTTTTCTCTGTTGTCCTGCCTTTGCCTCTTTGTTAAAAATCAGTTGACTACACAGTTGACCTTTGAATTATACCGGTTCACCTACATGTGGGTTCGTCGTTTTTTGTTTTTTTAATAGTAAATATTGCAGTCCTACACGACCCACGGTAGGTTGAATGGCTGGCGTGATAGACAGATGGGGAAGATACCAGCAACAGTGGATACAGAGAACAAACTATAAGTTGTGTGTGGATTTTCGACTGCAAGGAAGGTTGTCACCCCTAAACCCCTGCACTGTTCCAGGGTCAGCCGTATTTCTGCGTCTGTTTCTGGACCACAACCTGTTAGTGACTTAAAGTGACAGAGGTGGCACGGTTTCTGAACTGCCCTGCCTCCTTCCTTGCTCTTGGCAGGACTTCTGCAGGCGATGGTCAGCCAGCGGAGCCAGAGGGCAGGGGACTGACACGGCGGCTCCCCACCCCCACCCCGGGATCTTAGGAGCTCTGGGAGTTTCCAAGGAAAAAACTCTTTGTTGCTGGGGTAAAAGGGAAAGGTTCTGTAACAGAATTAACAGTGAATCTAACGCTTGTTTCCTGCTGTTCATCAAGTTCCCCATTTATAACACTTTCATTCCTACTGATAAGATAATTAGAGCAAAATTCTGTGTAACTACTAGAACCAGGGATTCCTTTGAAACAAATATAATTGGTAATCCTCACCTTCAATTCTTCATTCTAGGGCAACTTAAAATACAATTAGGGTTGTTTTCAAGCAGAGCTGTTGTGTTTAAATTACCCCACTTCTCTCACTCTGTGTATCTACAGGCTGATCTCAATTCCAGATTTCCCACTTGGGGACTTGGATGGTTCTGCTATTTGGTGATAGGTTAGTAAATGTAAGAAAGAAATTCACTATGGAATTCCATTCTTTTTTTTTCTTTTCTCTTGCCCCGCCAATATCACTTAACTTTGTGGCTTCAGACCATCATTGTCACATGCCTGCATCATATAGAATCTCTTTTTCTGGCTCTGTGCTCTTTTCTTTTTCACTGTTCTGATCCCCTGATAGACGTTTTCCTTGGATGCTCTGTTGGTATCCCAAACACCAAAACCAACATTGGCTGGTCTTCTCCCACACGTACCTCCCTCATTGCTTTTCTATAAATGGTGTCAGCAAGATGTCTCTGCTGCCAAGCCTTACTGAAATTTCCAATCTTGAGACCTTGAAAACCCCTCCTTTGTCCCTATTTCATTATCCTGCTCTAGAGTAGCCTTCCTCATAGCTTTCCATCAAGGCTTCCCAGCTCTTCCTAATCCACCCTTCTAAGGATCTCACTTCCTGCTCCCAAACTTTCAAGTATGCCAACATTTTGGTTGTTCTTTCACAACTCCCAGTTCAAAGTTTGGGCATCCTGGGCTGGCACTCAATATCTTCAGTTTCCTGGTTTTAAAACCTAACTTTCTACTACATTTCCTCATGCTCTTTTCTACCTGAGTGTTCTTTCCATGTCCCACCCCATTTCATATAAATATCTTGTACTTTTTTCCTTTTGTGTCTTCATGCTCTTCTAAGCTAGTGGGCCTCAGACTTCAGTGGGCATTAGAGCCACCTGGTAGTCTGGTTGCAGCACAAATCACCGAGTCCCACCCCCGGAGTTTCTGTTTCAATAGGTCTGGGGTGCAGTCTAAGAATTTATGGTTCTAACAAATAGCATCATGCTAAATGCTGGGCTTGATGAAGCACAAGCTGGAATCAAGATTGGCGGGAGAAATATCAACAACCTCAGATATACAGATGACACCACCCTTATGGCAGAAAGTAAAGAAGGACTAAAGAGCTTCTTGATGAAAGTGAAAGAGGAGAGTGAAAAAGTTGGCTTAAAGCTCAGCATTCAGAAACTAAAATCATGGCATCTGGTCCCATCACTTCATGGCAAATAGATGGGGAAACAATGGAAACAGTGACAGACTTTATATTTTGGGGCTCCAAAATCACTGCAGATGGTGACTGCAGCCATGAAATTAAAAGATGCTTGCTCCTTGGAAGAAAAGCTATGACCAACCTAGACAGCATATTAAAAAGCAGAGACATTAGTTTGCTAACAATGGTCTGTCTAGTCAAAGCTATGGTTTTTCCAGTAGTCATGTATGGATGTGAGAGTGCCAAAGAATTGATGCTTTTGAACTGTGGTGTTGGAGAAGAGTCTTGAGAGTCCTTTGGACTGCAAGGAGATCAAACCAGTCAATCCTAAATGAAATCAGGCCTGAATATTCATTGGCAGGACTGATGCTGAAGCTGAAACTCCAATAATTTGCCCACCTGATACAAAAAACTGACTCATTTGAAAAGACCCCGATGCTGGGAAAGATTGAAAGCAGGAGGAGAAGGAAATGATAGAGGATGAGATGGCTGGATGGCATCACCAACTCGATGGATGTGAGTCTGAGTAAGCACCGAGAGTTGGTGATGGACAGGGAGGCCTGGCATGCTGCAGTCAGTGCAGTCGCAAAGAGCTGGATGCGACTGAGCGACTGAACTGATGAACTGAACAAATAACCGGGTGATATTGATGGGATAGAACTCCACCTTGTACCTCGAGTACTGCTCTTCAAAGCAATTTTCAAAGCTGACACAGAAGTATTACAGTCCATATTTAATACATTTGGGTTAAATTCAGCTCATAAGAAGGTTGTCCGTTATCCACATCTGTGCACCGGAGTCCTTGTACAGCAGTGCTAAGATGGAGTTTTGAACTTAAAAATGTGTATAATTTAAGGTCTTACTCCGTGCCAGCTGACAGGCCCTTTGCCTGTAAAAGCACCGTTGAATTAAGGGTTACACTGCTGTTTCCTCTCTACATGCTACATGAGGATACTTGTCGTCTTGACTCGTGGGCCGCAGATGGCCTTGCTCTGTCATTACAGACCAGCAGGCTCTACAGCCAGTCAACTGCCAATTACCAAACTGCAGGGCTGCACGCAGAAAGTAATGCCAGCATCTTGGTTGTTTTCTGTTCCCAGGCCTAGGAACAGCTTTGTAGCTTGGTGGCCTGGTAATTACACCCTTTTAAAGAGTCAGGTGTCCCCATGTGTCCTGATGAGAAGGCTACACATTTTAGTCTTATTGTTGAATGTGGGGATCTATCCTAGTCCCATTGCAAAATGGATGTGTAGGCCGCCTGCACCATCAGCAGGGGGTAGGAAGGAGCAGGTAGGAGAGCGGTGTGGCCGCCAGCTTCTTAGGGCCACTTCTGTGATTTTCACTTTTCAAGGGCAAGTTCAAGGGCGCGTGAGCTTGAGGAGGGTGTCTGGCAGATAACCAGAACCTAAAAGAAGACTTTTCACTCGTCTTATTATAGTTCCGTTCTCTGGGTCTAGCCTGCAGTCCTTTAAACTTCTAGCCTGTGGCCTGGCCTCACGCAGGGAAGTAAAGGACCTCTTCGGGGCTTCTTTTGTAAAGTATTCTGAAGGGAAAGTCTGAAGAGTGCTTGCTGCTGAGTGAATGTGCCGAAGATGTACTTACCTCTGGACTTTGAATATCTAACCCCAAACAAAACATTCTGAGGAAATGTCTTCTGATTGTAGATATCTTTTCCTGTGGTTCATCTTAGAAGTTTTCCCTTTTCTATGTAGTTAGGTGATGAGGTTGACCTTGCTGGTGCTTTGCAAAGTGCCTTGCCCATTGCTTTGGAAGTTGAACTTTGTGATCCTTTAGAAAACTGACTTCATGCCTTCTGTTGCATTTTAGTCATTCTGTGTCCATTCTTTACTTTACAAACTTTGATAAATTAGCAAGCAATGGGATAGGTATCTTTTTCTGCCCAGGTATATTTATTTATTCTTTAAAGTTGTACATTGAGGAAAGGAAAGTAGTTTTTAGGAAAATTGTAATGCATTAAACGTGTACAATAAAGGCATAAAGTGTATCAAGTATTTTAATTACACTTTTAAAAATGAATATTGTATGACTGAATTATTGTATGAATGAATAGTATACATTAATACACTGAGGTTTTATTTCTGAAGTTTTTTTTTAGAAATAAGATTGCTGTTTAATAATAGTCCAGTTAAGTGTATACATTTGCTGTCTATAAGTTCAGTTTTCAAAAAATTCTCAGAATTTTTTTCTAGAGGTGAAAGTTATATTAGAGATGCCCAATCTCTTATTTTATAGGTAAGTGCAATGATGTCCTTTGTTTCTTGTTAGATAAGAAACGGAATCTCTTTGGACTTCCCCAGTGGCTCAGCAGTAAAGAATCTGCCTACGATGCAGGAGATGGGGGTTCGATCCCTGGGTTGGGAAGAGCCCCTGAAGGAAGGCTTGGCAACCCACTCCCGTATCCTTGCCTGGAGAATCCCATGGCCAGGGAAGCTTGGCCGGCTACAGTCCATGGGTTGCAAAGAGTCAAACACGACTTAGCACACACGTAGTGAGGCCCTGATAAATCACCCTGATTTCTGAAACCACCGGGTCCGACTTTTGTCTTTTATTCAGATGCTGTCTCAGGGTCCTGCGGGGTTGTCATACTGAAAAGAATCTTCGGTGTTTCTCTGTGTGGAGCAAATAAGTTCAGGTTGGGTCTTGGTTTAGTAGTGTTTTGGATAAACAGGGCACAGCACGCATGAGCCCCAGCACTGGTCCCGTGTGGCCTTGCCTGCTGCGGTAGGAACAGGGTAGGCCGTGGTCTGTGACGCCGGCACCAGCAACTCTGCTGTAACTGCAGTGTTGAGAGTGTCGCCTGTGGCTGTCTCAGTCTTCGCTGACTCCCACTGTAGCCCCATCACACGTCCCACATAGACTGGGAAAAGCTACCTTTCCTTCCACCAGCCCTGCCCTAGGTGTGTCTGATCAAACAGGCCTCACAGATAATGGTCATGAAGAAACTGAAGACATTTGGAGTGAAATGCTGTTTCCCTTGGGAGTGGGAAGGGAAGGACCCAGGGGTGGAAGACTGGGGGATCAATGACCCAGAGTGTTGTGGAGTTGAAGTCCTGCAGCCAGTCGAAATACGTGAGTTGTCACTCACCGGAAGACTCGTACTGTGAGTGAAGAATGCCATATGCATGATGCTCTGGAGATCTGGGCTTGAGTCTGCCTTCTTTTCTGCCCCTTACATCATTTATTAGCTGTGTGATCTTCAGTAGGATTCTAGACTCACATTTTTTAATATACTTTTTAAAAACATTTATATTTTATATTATAGTTGATAAACAATATTGTGATAGTTTTAGGTGGACAGCAAAGTGGTTCAGTTGTATATACACACGCATCTGTTCTTTTTCAAATTCTTTTCCCATTTAGATTGTTAACATAAAACTGAGCAGAGTTCCCTGTGCTATATAGTAGGATATTGCACCTCTTTTTAAAAATTTTTTAAATTTGTGTAATTTTAATGGAAGGATAATTGCTTTACAGTGTTCTGTTGGTTTCTGCAAAACATCAACATCAAACAGCCATAGGTATATGTATGTCCCCTCCCTCTTGAACCTCCCTCCCACCTGTCTCTTCATCCCACCCCTTTAGGTTGTTACAGAGCCCGGGTTTGAGTTCCCTGTAGAGTCACTTTTCTTTTTTTTCAAACAAAAGATCTTATGTATTTATTACCAAGCCAGCTCACTAATACAGAAACACTGAGACTAAGAGACAACTCATTTTCCCAGTAAAGCACGTTTGGCTGTCCAGACAGTAGTGATGTTTTCACAGCAATATGGTCAGAGGCAGGTGACCTTGATACAGCATCTATATGCTGTCTCTTATACACATCTAGATGTGTATAAGAGACAGGAGTCAGGTGTCCCCATGTGTCCTGATGAGAAGGCTACACATTTTAGTCTTATTGTTGAATGTGGGGATCTATCCTAGTCCCATTGCAAAATGGATGTGTAGGCCGCCTGCACCATCAGCAGGGGGTAGGAAGGAGCAGGTAGGAGAGCGGTGTGGCCGCCAGCTTCTTAGGGCCACTTCTGTGATTTTCACTTTTCAAGGGCAAGTTCAAGGGCGCGTGAGCTTGAGGAGGGTGTCTGGCAGATAACCAGAACCTAAAAGAAGACTTTTCACTCGTCTTATTATAGTTCCGTTCTCTGGGTCTAGCCTGCAGTCCTTTAAACTTCTAGCCTGTGGCCTGGCCTCACGCAGGGAAGTAAAGGACCTCTTCGGGGCTTCTTTTGTAAAGTATTCTGAAGGGAAAGTCTGAAGAGTGCTTGCTGCTGAGTGAATGTGCCGAAGATGTACTTACCTCTGGACTTTGAATATCTAACCCCAAACAAAACATTCTGAGGAAATGTCTTCTGATTGTAGATATCTTTTCCTGTGGTTCATCTTAGAAGTTTTCCCTTTTCTATGTAGTTAGGTGATGAGGTTGACCTTGCTGGTGCTTTGCAAAGTGCCTTGCCCATTGCTTTGGAAGTTGAACTTTGTGATCCTTTAGAAAACTGACTTCATGCCTTCTGTTGCATTTTAGTCATTCTGTGTCCATTCTTTACTTTACAAACTTTGATAAATTAGCAAGCAATGGGATAGGTATCTTTTTCTGCCCAGGTATATTTATTTATTCTTTAAAGTTGTACATTGAGGAAAGGAAAGTAGTTTTTAGGAAAATTGTAATGCATTAAACGTGTACAATAAAGGCATAAAGCGTATCAAGTATTTTAATTACACTTTTAAAAATGAATATTGTATGACTGAATTATTGTATGAATGAATAGTATACATTAATACACTGAGGTTTTATTTCTGAAGTTTTTTTTTAGAAATAAGATTGCTGTTTAATAATAGTCCAGTTAAGTGTATACATTTGCTGTCTATAAGTTCAGTTTTCAAAAAATTCTCAGAGTTTTTTTCTAGAGGTGAAAGTTATATTAGAGATGCCCAATCTCTTATTTTATAGGTAAGTGCAATGATGTCCTTTGTTTCTTGTTAGATAAGAAACGGAATCTCTTTGGACTTCCCCAGTGGCTCAGCAGTAAAGAATCTGCCTACGATGCAGGAGATGGGGGTTCGATCCCTGGGTTGGGAAGAGCCCCTGAAGGAGGGCTTGGCAACCCACTCCCGTATCCTTGCCTGGAGAATCCCATGGCCAGGGAAGCTTGGCCGGCTACAGTCCATGGGTTGCAACGAGTCAAACACGACTTAGCACACACGTAGTGAGGCCCTGATAAATCACCCTGATTTCTGAAACCACCGGGTCCGACTTTTGTCTTTTATTCAGATGCTGTCTCAGGGTCCTGCGGGGTTGTCATACTGAAAAGAATCTTCGGTGTTTCTCTGTGTGGAGCAAATAAGTTCAGGTTGGGTCTTGGTTTAGTAGTGTTTTGGATAAACAGGGCACAGCACGCATGAGCCCCAGCACTGGTCCCGTGTGGCCTTGCCTGCTGCGGTAGGAACAGGGTAGGCCGTGGTCTGTGACGCCGGCACCAGCAACTCTGCTGTAACTGCAGTGTTGAGAGTGTCGCCTGTGGCTGTCTCAGTCTTCGCTGACTCCCACTGTAGCCCCATCACACGTCCCACATAGACTGGGAAAAGCTACCTTTCCTTCCACCAGCCCTGCCCTAGGTGTGTCTGATCAAACAGGCCTCACAGATAATGGTCATGAAGAAACTGAAGACATTTGGAGTGAAATGCTGTTTCCCTTGGGAGTGGGAAGGGAAGGACCCAGGGGTGGAAGACTGGGGGATCAATGACCCAGAGTGTTGTGGAGTTGAAGTCCTGCAGCCAGTCGAAATACGTGAGTTGTCACTCACCGGAAGACTCGTACTGTGAGTGAAGAATGCCATATGCATGATGCTCTGGAGATCTGGGCTTGAGTCTGCCTTCTTTTCTGCCCCTTACATCATTTATTAGCTGTGTGATCTTCAGTAGAATTCTAGACTCACATTTTTTAATATACTTTTTAAAAACATTTATATTTTATATTATAGTTGATAAACAATATTGTGATAGTTTTAGGTGGACAGCAAAGTGGTTCAGTTGTATATACACACGCATCTGTTCTTTTTCAAATTCTTTTCCCATTTAGATTGTTAACATAAAACTGAGCAGAGTTCCCTGTGCTATATAGTAGGATATTGCACCTCTTTTTAAAAATTTTTTAAATTTGTGTAATTTTAATGGAAGGATAATTGCTTTACAGTGTTCTGTTGGTTTCTGCAAAACATCAACATCAAACAGCCATAGGTATATGTATGTCCCCTCCCTCTTGAACCTCCCTCCCACCTCCCTCCCCATCCCACCCCTTTAGGTTGTTACAGAGCCCGGGTTTGAGTTCCCTGTAGAGTCACTTTTCTTTTTTTTCAAACAAAAGATCTTATGTATTTATTACCAAGCCAGCTCACTAATACAGAAACACTGAGACTAAGAGACAACTCATTTTCCCAGTAAAGCACGTTTGGCTGTCCAGACAGTAGTGATGTTTTCACAGCAATATGGTCAGAGGCAGGTGACCTTGATACAGCATCTATATGTGTGCCAGCTCAGGGGTGCGACTCCTTACAGACCCAGCTCTGTTCTTCTCCAGTGTCTCCTCTCGGAGCTGTACCTGATTTTGTTACGCGTTATCATCCAATCCGTTGGGGGCGTTCGGACAGTTCTGCTTTTGTTTCTTGGCCATGAATCGTTTGATCCTGAAAGTCTTATGAGAAGACTTGGTGAGAACAGAGAGAAGTGAGAGCATCTCCTGACGGAGAAAAAGAGAGAGCACCCCTTTTGCTGTTGATGGTGCCCACTGCCTGGTCTCCCTCATCTGGGTGCCAGGAGCGTTAACTGCCTCACCTGGCTGTGGGAAGCCATCACTGGGTGATGTGGAGGTGTGGCATAAAGCAGTGAAATGAAATGTCTAGTGTTTTATCATGGTAATTATCCTGGTTACAGTGTTTATTATATTGGTTGACTTTATTGTGGGTTTCTTAGATGCTTTCTCTGAAAGAAATCGGGAATTTTAATTTGAAAGCACAGTTCATGTAAAAGCATTAGAGTTGGCTTTGGTAAATTCATGAACTTAAACACTTAAACCCTCTCCCAGCCTTTAATTATTGCTTGATTGTTTAAGAGCATTTAATTCATCCTAATGCTATGGCGGTATAGAACCATTAATAGTGTTATGGCTTTGGAAGCAAAAGCTGCAGCTAATTTCTTAGAATGATAAGAAATATTGTGAAAGGTTTTGAGTTATTCTACTCCCAATATTTCTGGGAAAATAATGGAGTATGAACCATTACAGATTTTATTTGGGCATGTTTTACATGTCTAAAGAAGCTTTTATAATAACCATTGTAGTTATTTGGTTCATGTGAAAGTAAGCTGATAAGCATGTGTAACATAACAGAAAATATTTTTGCTGATCTTAGTTTCCCTAAGATGTTAGTTGTCTTTTGTTTTAAGTCATCCTGACCTTGCAATTTGAGAAGCTTGGGCATTATTTTCATACGTTAATTCCATGGTAAGCATTTATATTTAATGAGGGGTGTGTGTACGTGTTTGTGTATGTATGCTCAAGTATATCTTTATTTCTGTCTACATAGTGAAAATTTTATAGTAAGCTATCATGACTATAACAGTTTCTATCAAATGTCATCAAAGTCTGACTAAGGGAATTCTGGTAGCAAAAAGATGGGGAGAATTCTCATTTCTCAGTTGCAGTTTGAAGAGAAAATGGTTTCTTAATGACTTCTTATGAAAGCCTTAAGTTTTGGCATGTTCTGCCATCTTTATTTTGATCAAGTGTTCAGAAGGGTAATTTAGTAGTCAAAGATATTTTTTTCCTAAACTTATTTTTTCCATAAAAGCCTCATTACCCAACTATATTCTGAGAAGTGGAGCGAGAGTAACATCTCTTGAGTACTGACTGTGTGCCAGGCACTGTTACATGTGCAGGTGGCATTATACCGTTGCAGAGGTATACACTTCACTTTTCAGGAGGGGAAACTCCTGTGAACTCCTGCTCTGCTTCAAACCTAGATCTGCACGTCTGTATTTTTCCCCACTGCTTCCTTTTGTGCACGCTCAGTCGTGTCCAACTTTTCGCTACCCCATGGACTGCAAAGGCTGCCAGGCTCCTCTGTCCATGGATTTTCCTGGCACGGTTAATGGAGTGGGTTGCTATTTCCTACTCCAGGGGATCTTCCTGACTCAGGGATCGGACCTACGTCTCTTGCGTTTCCTGCACTGGCAGGCAGATTCTTTACCACTGCGCCGCTATTGCCCACTCTATCTAATACTCTAGTGAAGGTGGTTCTAAACTTGAAGGAGTTTTCTTTGTCAACTTTTCCTTGAAGGGGTTTTCTGACCATAGCTTAGGCCGCCATTTTGGAAAAGTGGGTCTCTTCTGAGTTTTCTCAGTTTTCTTTGCTTTGTCTTAAAAGTTATATGAGGTAGGGGCTAGGTAAACCCCATCTGCAGCAAACCCTGTGGGTTTTTCATCTCTTACTCAGAAGTACTTAATTACTCTTGGCACATCCTACAGTGAAAGAATACATCTTGTGGGGGTGGAAAATGAAATGGTAACTATAATGAATAAAATTGTTGGCCAGTCACAAGTTGGTTTAAACAAAAGTGGGGAGGAAGCAGCTCAAAAGAATTTGCTTTTCATAATGTACCTTTAAAACATAATCAGAATTTGTTGAAGATACTAAGCAATCGTCCAGTTGCTAAAATGGTTGGATGAGGACTTGGTGATAAAGCCCTGAAGCTCTGTCTGTATTAGCTAGACAGGCAAGGTGGCTGGAGAGGTGATGTATGTGGGTCAGACAGGCTCAATGACTTGCCTGAGGCAAAACCTGGAGGTGGAAGTCTCACTTGGTGTTCTTGATTCGTAGGTGGGAAATAAACACCACAGAGATTGAGTTAGAGGCATCTTTTCTTGTATCTGCAGGTTTGAAGAATGTGAACTGGTTTGGTACTGTAAATTGAGCACGAGTCTGTTGAAGCCAGGAGCTAGTTGGTGGAAACCACGTGGAGAACCATGGCTCAGGCGGCCAGTTTGGAAAAGTGGGTCTTTACTCCTAAGGAAAAAATAGGGGAAAGTTAATTCATTCAATAAACATGTCCTGAATGTTTTCTGCGCTTAGTCGGGAAGCAGGTGATGAGGGAAACTCTTTGTCTGTGGGGATAGGAAGACATAAGTCAGAGGATAATAGAAATGAGAGTCACGAGGAGTAATGAAAAGTCATTATGTGATCAGGGAAGGATGAGGAGTTACATGTGGCTGTTGCTTAGGTGGAATGTTCTTTCATGTTCACTCTCCTTTCTTCCTTTTTCTTAACTAAACCTAGAGATCCTTTCCTCCATGAAGGTCTTTCCTGATCCCCTATCCCAAGACTAGGTTAGATTTCCTTGTTGTGGGGACCTAAAGTTCAGTATACCACCCCTAGCAGACATCTGCCCCCTGGATGATAGCTTACTCTTAACCTGACTTTAAGCTCCTGTGATAGAAACAGCCATGTAGACACAGTACCCTTCAGTAGGTTCTTAAGTATTTGCTAAATGAAGCTATAAATGTTGGAATGTAGCTGGGGAAGGCCCTGTAATAATAATAGATATTTGTTGAATGATCATTATGTGCCAGGCAAGGCTGAGTCCAGGCTCTTAACCGGCATCCCATGCTGCCCTGAGCCTTTTTGTGAAAGGGAACATCTGATTACTGGTGGTCTCCAGGGATGTTGCCATTTAGATAACAGAGGATCTCAGTGATATGTTGGAGATGGAGTCTTCCATTTGTAAAAACATCTGCTCTAAAGACATCTATCTAGAAATATTTAAATGATTCTGTTCTATTTAATATATGCTTGGCTTAGAGCAGAAAACAAAACATACAAACAAAAAACAGAAGACACCGGCCCTACCTTGAGGAGCTTATATTCTGCTGAGCATAGACATAAAAGTTAAAATAATTTTGGCTAGAGAAAAGTAAGTGAAAAAAGTTAAAAAGTTGATGTGGTAGACCTATGCAATCCACGATGGCGACTACATACCCCATGAACGTTGAGTAAGTGAATCACAGCCACTCCCCACTGTGAAGAGCTGTAAGTGTAAGATGCACACACTACAGTTTAGAGACTTAGTATGAAAAGAAAATTATCCATATACCATTTTTTACATTGATTACATCTTAAAATAAATTGTTTATGTTTTTAGTCGCTAAGTCGTGTCCAACTCTTCTGTGACCCCATGGACTGTAGCCTGCCAGGCACCTCTGTCCGTGGCATTCTCCAGGCAAGAATACTGGAGTGGGTTGCCATTTCCTTCTCCAGGGGATCTTCCCAGGCATTGAACCTGTGTCTCCTGAATTGCAAGCAGATTCTTTACCACTGAGCTTCCAGGGAAGCCAATTGTTTATGTATTGGGGTAAATAAAACGTGATAAATAAATGACAGGTGAAATATGCTAGACACCAAAGGACAGATATTGTATATTCCACATATTATATGAGGAATAATCAGATTCCAAAGATGGAAAGTAGAATGGTGTTACCAGGGGCTGGAGGGGCAGGAAATGCGGAATTATTGTTTGAGGGCTACAGAAATGCAGTTTGGGGTGATGAAAAGGGTCTGGAGATGGAAGATAGTCCGAGTTACTTGACAGTGTGACTGTACTTAATGCCGCTGAACTATATATACACTCCCCACATGGTTAAAATGGTGAAATTCATGTCCGTTTTAACCACAGTTTTTAAAAAGCCAAACAGATGAATTTGACTGGAAAAATTTCACTGCTAAAAATTTAAAGATTACACATGTGGTTTGCATTATAGTCTTTTCGGAGTGTGTTGGGATAGAGAGTGGTGGGTAAGATGGTCATGAAAGGCCTTTTTGAAAAGATTTTCTAAAAGAAAGATGAGTCCTCTGAAATGAGAAGGAATTGACCACAAAGAAGCCTGAGGGAGAGTTCGGGCAGACAAAGAGCTAGTGCAACGATCCTGCGGTGGAAACAAGTGGGAATGCTTGTTGTGGGCGGGCGGCGAGTGAGATCAGGATGGGAGCAGATCCTGCTGTCTTACAGGCCGTGGTGGAGTGCAGGTACTGCTTCTGCTCAACTTGAGAACAGAAACAAAGCAATTAAAACATGCAAATTCTGTATAGATTAAACCATACAAAGTTGCTGATGTTTCTGACCTACAAAATGGTAATTTCCTCTGATCAGACCTCATAGTGGGATTTGTTTCGCCAGTGACGTGCCCTTTCTGCAAGCAAAGCATGCGCTTTGATTGTTCCTAATTACTCATTCTTTGCTGGCTTCCTCGGAGGACAGTGCCCCGTCCCGTTGGCTTGCAGAGCTCGGGGCCTGGCAACACGTCTGTGTGAAAACGGAAGAAAACCTAGATGATCACAAGCTGACGCTGTCACAAGGAATGAAAAAAAATCCTGAAGGCAGTCTCTGGAATGTTTCCTATTTGATAAACCTTTGTCTTGGTCAGCTTGGTGATTCTTGGAACCTGGAAGAAGAGATAATTGTATCATTAGTACCTTTGCACCTCTTGTCTGTATCGAGTCACCAGGGGCATTTATTATTATTGCACAGAGGGACTTTTCCTTCTGGAAAGGCCTTGGCTCAGGACAGGTAAATGGAAGGGTTGGCCTTCCCCATAGCTGGGGAGGGTTGTTGAAAGGCAAGTTGGGGTGCTTTAACCTTGTATTAAAGGCCATCAGCGCCAGCCCAAGTCATATCTTAGCCATGCTCTGCTTCCCGAGGCCACCAAGGTGTTTTTGAGGTGTGTTATTACCACCTCTCCTGGAGCAGGGACCCAGAGACAAGGAAAGGTGAGCCCACCGGAGGTGCTGCAGGCCAAATCTTTTTCTTAATCGTCTTTGGTTTCAGAGCCCCTGGTGGAAAATGCTGGTTCATGTTAAAGAGGAAGATGGTTAATACCTAAAATCTTTCATTTTCTGAAAACAGTCTCTGGGCTTGGAAACCTCTCTGGCCACCTGCTGGGGACCACTGAGTCCAGCTAGGGATAAAGATTACTGCCTTGGGCCTTGGGGCATCTCAGGTGGTGGAGAGGGAAGAGGTGAGTGCAGATTCCTCAGGCTGTGTGGGGCGTTAAAAGTTGTAGTTTGCCTTCTGAGCCCCCGCTTTTGCACAGCTCTTTGAGGTTCCACAGCTCCCCCTTGGTCCTGCCTGTGAGGGGGATTTCCTCTTCTGTGAAAACGTTTCCTCCTTCAGGACTCCCTCCCTCCCTTGGCGCAGAAGCTCAGGCCCAGGGAGCAGAAGGAGGGGTTAGATGAATGGAGAGAATAGCATGGAAGCAGACGCACTTGCTCGTGTTAAAGCCGCTGGAAACTGGCTGCATGACTCAGGCAACTCAACCTGAGGCTCCGTAACAACCTAGAGGGGTGGGAGAGAGGTTCAAGAGGGAGCAGACATTTGTACCTTACGAATGATTCATGTTGATGCATGGCAGAAATCAACCAGTGTTGTAAAGCAATCACCAATCAATTAAAAATAAATAAATATAATTTTTAAAAAAGTTGTCTGGGTGCGTTGTGCTCTCCTGGGATGACTGGACATCTTTTCCTGGTAGCCTAGGTGCTGTGCAAGCTAATCTTCTAAACACAGTAGAGGCGTGTGATGTAATTTTTGATGTCTGAGCCACAAAGCAGGAATCTGTCCCGTAATTTCCAGAAGGTCTCTCAGCTCTGCATATTGTGATCCGTTTCTGTGGGTCACTGTTGTGTCATCTTCGTTTACTGTCAAATGATCAACTAACAGAAGTCATGAGCTGCGTTCATTCACCACTTTCTAACCACACGAGGAACTCCATGTTCGGGTAGCTTGTATGGAGGTGGAGTTGGGTTTAGGGTAGTTACAGAGCCTTTCCTTTGTTTTTCAGTCCTGATAAGCTTGTTTGGTTTGTTTTATATAAAGGTTAGCCAGATCATTGTGACCCCCTGGCTTCATTATGACACAGACTAAGAAAGTTGTGTGGCTCCCCAAATTGGCCTGAGTTTGAGTAACAGTCATTTTTTTTTTAAAAATCAATAAAATGGTAGCTGATCTGCCTGAAAGAGAAAATCGACACAATTATAAATAATCATCCATTGGGTTTTTATTTTCCAGTTTACAGTGCTGGTTCAGAGGTTGTCTCTCTTTAATTTTCCCATGAAATCCGGGAGACAGGTATTGTTATTTTCTCATCTTACCCAAAAGGAGATGGACTAAGCCTTTGAGTTTCTGTCTGGGTGCACTGATTTCAGGTTGGAGTCTCATAAGCCCCTTCTAACTCCCGTGTTGCCTAACTGTCTGGAGCATGGCCCAATGGACTATAAAAATCCATTCATTCAATATAAGGGGAGGAATTTGTCACCCATTAAGTTTCATTTCTGATTCTCTCCCTAGAAGTGTCACTGGCACGTCCTGCTTGCTCGGTCTCCAAGCTCATTAAATCGCAAACCACTGCTGTGGAAACCCCATGCCTGCTTCTGCCTGTATTTCTGATTCAGTGAAGGACTCTACCCCTTATTCCAATCCTGGGTGTTAGGGTTGTATGTGAGTGATGGTGGACTTACCATGTGATCCCTAAAGCTCAGGATTCTTCAGCTATAAAATAGGGCTAATTAATACCTGCCCTATGTTGTGAATATTTGGAGGTCTCATCCATTTAAATTTGGTACACAAATGCACTGTAAGGATAGCAGCCACTATTGTCATTTTAAAAAGTCATTATATCCTCTCACCCCTCATGTGATCAGTTGTCAGGTCCTACAGATTCTGCCCACGTTAATGCCATCCAGTCTGTCTGCCTGAGACTTCTTACATAATTGCTGCCATAATTTGACTCATCAGCCGTGGCTCCAGTCCAGCCCCTCTAATCCATCATCTGCACTGTATCTAACCTGATATTTCCCAAAGCACAAATATGAACTTCTCCTTTAAGCCCCTCATTTACTTACGGAATAAAAATTATTTAGTTTCTCCCCAAAGGCCCTTCATGACCTGCCCCTTTACACAGGCTCTTCTCACTATCATTCCTGTTCCTGGACGCACACACTGCCCTCCACAGTGTAGAACTGAGGCTCCTCTGAATAACCTCCCATCCAATCTTGGTCCCCTAAAAGCTGGCATTCTCTGCCTCCAGTTTCCCTTCTTCCCTCCCGCCCCTCAAACCTCCCCCAACCCCCTCCCCATCCTAGCTGGTATCATCTCACCTTCAGCTTCATGGTCTCAGTACTTCCCATAGCATCCTGCATACAGTAGGTGCTCAAGAAGTGAACAAATTAACTCGTGGTTTCAGTGGATACAGGGTGGCCAGGCGCCTTTAGCCCTGGGTCTTCTCAGCTTTCCGGCATCTCTGAGGAGTTGGCAAGGCTGGACCACAGACTGGATCTTTAGGAAAGCTCCTGGATGGGTAGCTGAGCCACGAGAAGACCTGGAGTCTGCCCTTGGGAACTTGGGGTGAAGAGAAATGAGGTCGCTGCCACCACAATTCATCCACTTCCTCAGCCCACGTATGGTTCACGCGTATACAGCAGTGGGTTGCCCTGGTAGCTCAGCTGGTAAAGAATCCATCTGCGATTCACGAGACCCTGGTTCAGTTCCTGGGTCGGGAAGATCCCCTGGAGAAGGGAGTGGCTGTCCACTCCAGTAGCCTTGGGCTTCCCTGGTGGCTCAAATGGCAAAGAATCTGCCTGCAATGCAGGAGACCTAGGTTCAGTCCCTGGGTTGGGAAGATTCCCCTGGAGGAGGGCATGGAAACCTGCTCCAGTATTCTTGCCTGGACTGTCTCCATGGACAGAGGAGTCTGGTGGGCTGCAGGCCACGGGGCTAAAGAGTCACACACCACGGAGCGACCAAGCGCAGCATAGCACATACACAGCAGCTGCCGTCTCACCAGGAATTTATCCAGAGTTGTCACTGGACTACTCAGAATTTACTCCAGAATTGTCCCTAAATATTCCTGGCAGAAGCGGCCGTCCACATCCTCCCCCTACCCTCAGCACCAACCAGCTGGGAGCAATCAGCCATGGTTACTGTGTCCATTAGCCGAAAAGTAACAAAGCCGGGCCTCTTGGCACTGCAGGCTGTAAGCTCTTACCCTGTTGTGACCGAGATCACACCTGTCCAGAGTCATCTGACAGCTTTCTACAGAAGATTGTGAGGTGGTAGTCTTATTGTTTTGTGAGAAAGACATTGAACACTTCTGTCCATATGTTATGGTCTAGAAAATTCAAGAACCACCTAGAACTTACTGCATCACATGTCATGTTTAAAACCTCTAGAAATCCAAGCCTCTCTCCCACTGTGGGGATTCGCTTTGTCCCTTCCTCAAAAAGACGCAAAGCCTGCTAAATGTGCTCCCGAGCTGGTTTTGACATCTCTGAGTTTCACTGTTGTTCAGTTGCTCAGACGTGTCTGATTCTTTGCGACCCTGTAGACTGCAGCATGCCAGGTTTCCCTAACTTCACTATCTCCCAGAGTTTGCATGCTCAGATATGTGGAAGTGCCTGAAAAAGGACCCCACGATCTACCTGCTGTGGGTCTTAGAAATGCAAAGCCTTTTCAGAGAGAGAAGGCTATGACCAGGGGAAAGGATTTATTCTCTAAGACTCCGGTTGCTCTCTTTATTGGTTGGTCTGTTTTAGCCAACTTTTTACTGAAGCCCAGTGCCTTCAGGAAAGAACATAAACCAGAAGTGTACAGCTTGAATTTTCAAATCACCCTTTTCATATATTAATAGATAATAATTTCTAGGACTCAGTGCCACCACCAATTTCTTGTTGAATTAAATGGAAGGAAGGTGAGGATGGGGATGGGAAGTTCTGAATCCTTTTCCCTCGACACAGCTGTTTGATAACTTTCCTGTCACGNCTCCCCATCCTAGCTGGTATCATCTCACCTTCAGCTTCATGGTCTCAGTACTTCCCATAGCATCCTGCATACAGTAGGTGCTCAAGAAGTGAACAAATTAACTCTTGGTTTCAGTGGATACAGGGTGGCCAGGCGCCTTTAGCCCTGGGTCTTCTCAGCTTTCCGGCATCTCTGAGGAGTTGGCAAGGCTGGACCACAGACTGGATCTTTAGGAAAGCTCCTGGATGGGTAGCTGAGCCACGAGAAGACCTGGAGTCTGCCCTTGGGAACTTGGGGTGAAGAGAAATGAGGTCGCTGCCACCACAATTCATCCACTTCCTCAGCCCACGTATGGTTCACGCGTATACAGCAGTGGGTTGCCCTGGTAGCTCAGCTGGTAAAGAATCCATCTGCGATTCACGAGACCCTGGTTCAGTTCCTGGGTCGGGAAGATCCCCTGGAGAAGGGAGTGGCTGTCCACTCCAGTAGCCTTGGGCTTCCCTGGTGGCTCAAATGGCAAAGAATCTGCCTGCAATGCAGGAGACCTAGGTTCAGTCCCTGGGTTGGGAAGATTCCCCTGGAGGAGGGCATGGAAACCTGCTCCAGTGTTCTTGCCTGGACTGTCTCCATGGACAGAGGAGTCTGGTGGGCTGCAGGCCACGGGGCTAAAGAGTCACACACCACGGAGCGACCAAGCGCAGCATAGCACGCACACAGCAGCCGCCGTCTCACCAGGAATTTATCCAGAGTTGTCACTGGACTACTCAGAATTTACTCCAGAATTGTCCCTAAATATTCCTGGCAGAAGCGGCCGTCCACATCCTCCCCCTACCCTCAGCACCAACCAGCTGGGAGCAATCAGCCATGGTTACTGTGTCCATTAGCCGAAAAGTAACAAAGCCGGGCCTCTTGGCACTGCAGGCTGTAAGCTCTTACCCTGTTGTGACCGAGATCACACCTGTCCAGAGTCATCTGACAGCTTTCTACAGAAGATTGTGAGGTGGTAGTCTTATTGTTTTGTGAGAAAGACATTGAACACTTCTGTCCATATGTTATGGTCTAGAAAATTCAAGAACCACCTAGAACTTACTGCATCACATGTCATGTTTAAAACCTCTAGAAATCCAAGCCTCTCTCCCACTGTGGGGATTCGCTTTGTCCCTTCCTCAAAAAGACGCAAAGCCTGCTAAATGTGCTCCCGAGCTGGTTTTGACATCTCTGAGTTTCACTGTTGTTCAGTTGCTCAGACGTGTCTGATTCTTTGCGACCCTGTAGACTGCAGCATGCCAGGTTTCCCTAACTTCACTATCTCCCAGAGTTTGCATGCTCAGATATGTGGAAGTGCCTGAAAAAGGACCCCACGATCTACCTGCTGTGGGTCTTAGAAATGCAAAGCCTTTTCAGAGAGAGAAGGCTATGACCAGGGGAAAGGATTTATTCTCTAAGACTCCGGTTGCTCTCTTTATTGGTTGGTCTGTTTTAGCCAACTTTTTACTGAAGCCCAGTGCCTTCAGGAAAGAACATAAACCAGAAGTGTACAGCTTGAATTTTCAAATCACCCTTTTCATATATTAATAGATAATAATTTCTAGGACTCAGTGCCACCACCAATTTCTTGTTGAATTAAATGGAAGGAAGGTGAGGATGGGGATGGGAAGTTCTGAATCCTTTTCCCTCGACACAGCTGTTTGATAACTTTCCTGTCACGTGCTCAAGGAGGCAGTTTTGTTTTCCTGGTGCTAATGTTTGAGCCACTCACAGCCTGGAATTTTTGCCTCCAATTTGGTTTCTTTTGCCTTTTAAATGATGAAACCATGAAGCCCCCCACCCCATGTATGAAAATGGCCTGCTCCTGTCTATGTGTGTTGGATACTTGTTTGTCCAAAGAAAGGACACCTAAGAGTTTATCTGCACACTTGGTTCTGATAAGGGAGTTCCTATCGAAGGTGGGAACTCCTCCCCTCTTTCCATGTGGTCCTTTGTGGGTCCAGTTAGTTGAAGCAACTTAACACAGGCTGTTGTACTTTTCAGTGAAGTTCAATCCACTCTTCCTCCTGGTTAGGAAAACATCACTTTCTTGACCCATTAGTGATGAACTGTTTACCTTACGATCAACCTCGGTGTCATATGAAATGTTTTCAGCTGGAATTGTCTCCCCTCATTACCCCGAAACTTTTTCATTATGAAAATTCTTAAATATACATAAAAGTTGAAAGACCGTCTTCCACCTGAATTCAGTAATTGGAAGTCATATTTGCTTTATTTATGTGTAGATTTTGGAGGGTTGTGCTATTGATAGTAAAATTTATCCATCGGGATGTTTCATCCCTGAGTACTTCAGTATGCACTCCCTGTGAGTAAGGACAGTATTTTCTATGAAAACAGTCTTACCCAAGAGAGTTAATTCTCGGTCCATACTATCTTCTAATATCCAGTCCACATTCAGATTTCCCCAGTTGTCCTGCTGCTGCTGCTAAGTCACTTCAGTCGTGTCCGACTCTGTGTGACCCCATAGACGGCAGCCCACCAGGCTCCCCCGTCCCTGGGATTCTCCAGGCAAGAACACTGGAGTGGGTTACCATTTCCTTCTCCAATGCATGAAAGAGAAAAGTGAAAGTGAAGTCGCTCAGTCTGTCCGACTGTTAGTGACCCAATGGACTGCAGCCCACCAGGCTACTCCATCCATTGGATTTTCCAGGCAAGAGTACTGGGGTGGGGTGCCATTGCCTAAGAATGTATTTTTTTCCAAACCAGGCTATTCCAGAGTTTTTATTTCCTGTAGTTTATTAGTGCGTCAGAGACTATCTGGGTGATTGTGATGGCTCAGGGGACAGAACAGTGTTGCAGTCGTGTAGACATTTCTCCAGGAGAAGATTGCCTTTACCTGTCTGTTGCTGGCAGTTTCCTTACTTGCTTGATGCATCAGTGGAGGCAACAGTGAATTAATAAGCATGAATGCAGACACCCATCACTGCTGTGAATGGACCACTTATCACTCCTAGAAGTCCAGAAGGTCTCATTTATTTCATGCAGCTAATTGTATCTGCCGTTGCTTTGATGCAGCCATGGACACACATTTTTAGCACCTAGGAACCATCTCATGTGTGCTGGTTTGCCAAAAACGTGTGTTGTTATTCTGGAAGGGAGCATAGCTCAGGAGAGATACATGGGCAAGAATTCTCCAGAGATTTGGATTTCATGATAATTAATAGAGTCTACTTTGGGGGAGTACATGTTAAGATGTACAGAAAAGTTGAACAGATAGTATGTAGGCTCATGTATCTCCCAGCACTCTGTCATTTCCCTTATTGTTGCACCCATTGGATATAATTAATGAACCAATATTGATCCATTATCATTACCTATAGTCCACAGTTTGCATTAAGGTTCACACTTCATGTTGTATATTTCTATGGGTTTTCAAAAAATGCTTGTTTATTTACTTGGCTGTGCCGGGTCTTGGCTGCAGTACGCAGGATCTTTAGTTGTGGTTTGCAAACTCTTAGTTGTTCCATGTGGGGTTTGGTTCCCTGACCAGGGATTGAACCCAGGTCCCTTGCATTGGGAGTGCAGTCTTAGCCACTGGACTGCCCACCAGGCTACTCCATCCATTGGATTTTCCAGGCAAGAGTACTGGGGTGGGGTGCCATTGCCTAAGAATGTATTTTTTTCCAAACCAGGCTATTCCAGAGTTTTTATTTCCTGTAGTTTATTAGTGCGTCAGAGACTATCTGGGTGATTGTGATGGCTCAGGGGACAGAACAGTGTTGCAGTCGTGTAGACATTTCTCCAGGAGAAGATTGCCTTTACCTGTCTGTTGCTGGCAGTTTCCTTACTTGCTTGATGCATCAGTGGAGGCAACAGTGAATTAATAAGCATGAATGCAGACACCCATCACTGCTGTGAATGGACCACTTATCACTCCTAGAAGTCCAGAAGGTCTCATTTATTTCATGCAGCTAATTGTATCTGCCGTTGCTTTGATGCAGCCATGGACACACATTTTTAGCACCTAGGAACCATCTCATGTGTGCTGGTTTGCCAAAAACGTGTGTTGTTATTCTGGAAGGGAGCATAGCTCAGGAGAGATACATGGGCAAGAATTCTCCAGAGATTTGGATTTCATGATAATTAATAGAGTCTACTTTGGGGGAGTACATGTTAAGATGTACAGAAAAGTTGAACAGATAGTATGTAGGTTCATGTATCTCCCAGCACTCTGTCATTTCCCTTATTGTTGCACCCATTGGATATAATTAATGAACCAATATTGATCCATTATCATTACCTATAGTCCACAGTTTGCATTAAGGTTCACACTTCATGTTGTATATTTCTATGGGTTTTCAAAAAATGCTTGTTTATTTACTTGGCTGTGCCGGGTCTTGGCTGCAGTACGCAGGATCTTTAGTTGTGGTTTGCAAACTCTTAGTTGTTCCATGTGGGGTTTGGTTCCCTGACCAGGGATTGAACCCAGGTCCCTTGCATTGGGAGTGCAGTCTTAGCCACTGGACTGCCAGGGGAGTCCTCATTCTATGGGTTTTGACAAATGCATCATATCAAGTATTAACAATTACAGTTTTCCACAGGATAGTTTCACTGCCCTAAAAATTCCCTGTGTTCCACCTGTTCATCCGTTCCTCCTTCTCGCTGAAAATCTGACCTTTTTACTGTCTCCAGTTTTGCCTCTTCCAGAATGTCATAGTTTAAATCATACACTGTGTAGCCTTTTCAGAGAGACTTTTATCACTTAGTAATATGCATATATGTCTCCTCCACGTCTTTAAGTGGCTTGCTAGCTCATTTTAGCTTATCACTGAATATTATTCCATTGTTTGGCTGTATCACACTTTGTTTATCCATTCACTTTGTTTATTCATTACTGTTATTCTTAAACAGATGATAGAACTTTTTGGCACATAGTAGGTATTTGGTTAATCAGTAGTTATTAAATGGCTTAGATTGAATCCTTACTTTTTTCTGACAAGTGTGTAGTGCAAAGGGAGTTTTGTGATGGAAAAGGCAAGTCTGTGTTAGGAACTGATAGTTATTGTTTAAGGAGAGAGCATTTAACCCCACAGCCGCTTAGCCCAGCAACTGCAGACAACTTTGATATGCCCAGGTTTCTAACAACAGTTTAAACATTCTCCTTAGCATTGCAGTGTCCAATATAGTAGCCACCAGCCACATGTGGCTATTTCCATTTAAATTGATTAAAAATAAAATAAAAAATGCGGTGCGTCTGTTGCACCAGCCATATTTCAACCATTTGATAACTATATGTGTCTAGTGGCTTCCACGCTGGACAAAGCACACCTAGAGCATTGTCATCATCACAGATGGTTTTGTCGGAACAGCCCTGATCTAAAGCATTCAGATAGAAGGATGGGATTGAAGTGAGTCCGCCAGGCCAATTCTGGTTTCTCTTTAAGGCTTAGCTGTTTTGTGCTGCAGCAGTTTTACAATGGAAGAGAGGAAGGCCAGAGATTTGTCCGCTGGAGCAAAGTTGCTTAAAATAACTTACTAGGGATAAAAAGGCTGCCCAGGGCAGTGAAGCTGTGAAATCCTCCTTGTGTGACAACCCCAGGAGGCCCAGCTTGACAAAGGGTTAGGCCCTTGATCAGCTAGTGTTAAGGACTTTTACGGAACTCTGAGTTCTTGCTTATTTAGTTTGGTGAAAAAGCAGGGGCCTTCTCTAATTTGAGGGGTTGGGGTGGGTGTGGAAAGGGAGTTAGACTTCTCAACTAATAAGCCTGCAAATTGTACACGCATCCCTGAGTAAAATCCTGTGGTCCTTGAATTCCAGGAATGTGAATCTTGACCGAATATCACATATTTGCCACAGAAATTGTAGCTCTCTCCCTTGAAATTGAAATTACTCTTATATGGGAGCAAAAGCAAGTGGCAGTTAAGTTTTCTTGTGTGTTTTTTTTTCCTTCTTTTTTGCTAGCTCTTGGATTTGATCAGATCTAATTTCATTCACATGGTAAGTGCCAGGCTGACACAAAGTATTACGGATTGTCAGTCTGCTTAGATCTCAGTTCTGTACTCGTTTTATGCATGGAATTTTACTGAAGTCTTCAGGTTTTTTCCTTCTACGTTGAAGTCCAGATAACAGACATTATATGAAATTGTGCTTTTCCTTAATGCTTAATCTCGAAATTGGCTATTTATGCTGGTGAGGGTTTTTAATATAATTTTCAACTGAAAGCACCAAATTGCTCTGTTTGCTCAGTGCAGCTTTAAATATTGACTTTTCACCTTTTGGCATGCTCAGGCTTCTAAGGGGCCTCATGTGGAAAGGCAAATTTGACAGAATAATATATCAACCAGAATTCCTGTGAAAAGGCTTAAAATATTCTGGTATTTGGACATCCAGTCAGGATGTGACCACTTGGAATCATGACTGTCTATAACAGGCTTACAGTTGATAGTTTCTCTAAGAATAGGCACAAAGAAAATAGTATATTATCTTGCAAATGAAGAACTGGAAATGCCAGACCTCAAATGAAGACGGATTTCTCTTAAATCTTTCAGCTAGTGTCACCTGCTAAACAACTCTCAGAAGAGTTGCTGAGATTTAATCAGTATTTAATAATTATTGCATTTGTTCAATTGACTTTGCTTTAAAAACTAACACATCAGCCCTTGAATAAAAGGCAGGGTAGTAGATGGATTTCTTATATTTACTATGGTTTTCATTTAATTTTAAAAAGTATATTTTAATTTAGACACTGTTTCATGTTAGCAAAGTCTCGAGAAATTGATTATGGTTTCTTCACATGGGAAATTGATTATGGTTTCTTCACATGGGGTTGTTTTCTTACAAGCCATGCAAGGGGAAAGAATCAATATTAGAGCTTTCTGAGTGGCAGCTTTATACAGAGCCCCCCCAGCACGATTGATTACAGCTGTTTTTGTAAAGGATTTAAAAAGAACAATCTGTATTAAAAACCTCCTTCTTTGCTATGAGCTTGAACAGTTCCAAGCGGGTTTCCATGGGGGCTGCGCTGCAGTGTGACCACCTGAAGGGCTTGTGGCCGCACCAGCGAGCCAGGGCAGTCGGATGAGAAAAGGCTATTAGGTGAGGGGGTGTCGGAGTGCATGCCAAAGAGGTTACCGTGGCAGCTGCAATCATTCAGCCGAATTCCTCAGCCTCCAAAGCAGGAGAGGCAAGAAACAAGTGACTTTTCTACCAGTGGTGTGTAAAGCAGCCGGAAAAGAGAGATGAAAGTCAGTCTCTGTTCCAAAGCATTGGCCAAAGGCAGGGATGTTCAGGCCAAGTAAGGGGGCATAGAAATGGATAGCCCCCAGTTTCCACACCCCCAACTGCTGCCTGGAGGCCAGTGAGGAGTGGACGCATCTTCCATGGGCCTCTTACACCGAACACCAGAAGTGAGCTTTAATCAGGCTGCCCGCTGCTGTTGTCCCAGTTAAATAATAAACTCCACTCTGTGGGCAGAGGTGCTGTGTGGCAGCAGGGTGCCTGGAGAAGTCACATCTATCCAAAACCGGTCCCATCCTGAATGGCTGTGACAGGAACAAAGTGAGAGACCGGGAAGGTGGGCTGGGCTCCCCAGTCTTTACTTCTCAATGAGACCTGTGCTCTTTCAGAAATGAAGATGTAACAAGCAGCCCTGGGTGGCTGTCATCTGAGAAGGTGGGGCGTTTTACATAGACCTTGCCATGGGTTGCTTTGCAGAAGGCATTTGCAGGCCTAGGGTGGCCCATTAATTTGGGAAGAAGTCAAAATCCTGGGGAATGTGGGAATTTTTAGAAAATATTGTTACATTTAGTACCCATGAGTGCTTAATCACCCCATAGGCCTTTGGTATGGCTTGCTTTAGAACTGATGAAATCAGTTGGTAAGCAGCCTTTGTTACTGGATTTACTTGGGGGAAAAAATTCCTTGAGATGATCTGATATGTTTTTGATTCCCAACAATTAATATTTGCTTTTCTTTATCTCCTGTATTTTTAGAAAACGAAGTGCTATTTCTCTTATGAAATGTGCTTATGAATGTGCGTTCCAACTGAGACTTTTAGTTATCACTAGGGAATTACCATGAATCGGCCTCACTTGGATGCAAAAAATAATAATGATGGGCTCTTTTCAAAAAAATATCTTCTCAAAAGCATTTCTTAAATATTATTTTTTAATTGCACATATAATTTTACCATCTTGCAGGCTCCCCTTTTCCCTTCATCTTCCATACCCTTGTATCGTAAGAGTATAGGATTCCATCAGCAGGATGTTGGAATGTCTCCATAGATGCTGATCAGAAAGACAGAAGGCAGCGCTGGGTGGTGGGGATTAGGTTACCTTTTGGATTTTTGAAGTTTTTTCCCCACATGTTAGTCTGATTAGCCAATGTTTATCATTGTTGGGGAAAAATATGACTGTTCACACAGCTTCTTTCCTCTTCCTTTGGTAAGATTGTAAATATTATCTTCAGATAAATAACTCATAAACAATACTCGACAACACCAACATGAGCGCTTTCTCAAATGCATTCGCATAAGAGATGGCACAGGTCACGTGACTATAGACATACTCCCTGTGAAACAGGTGCTTTTGTCTGGGAGCTCAGGTTTCATTTCTTGTGGAGTTTTACACAGGATCCACAGTGGATTTCGTAATCAGTCTCTAATACCTTTAATTCTTTGCCTGCTTCCTTTGTTAAGGAAATCATTTCTTTAAAGGCTGCTTGGCCTTCCTTGTTAATTGGTTGAAAAGTTTGGTCAGGAACAATTCCTTTCTACAACAAAAAGAAATACAGGGCCAGGGGCTATGAGTCTTGAGCAGAATCAGGATGTTTTTCTGGGAGATAATCAAGAATGTGATTAGCTTCAGCTCCCAATAGAGCCACCACTGTGACTTGGCACTTGGTGTTAAGAATCCACCCTTCAGAACAGTTTGACTTCAGTTTTGAAATCTGTGGTCTCCTCACCTTTGGAGGTGTCTCCTTCTGTCTAGCTTTGTTCCTTTTATTTAGATAAGCGCCATCACGTTTTCAGTCTTCCGGGGTAAGGAAGTAGTCACATGTCATTTTCTTCATCTGAAAAAGTCTCCTAGATCAAGTAGTCACCTTGGCAACCCAAGGCTTTCTAGAATCAGCAAAAGGAGAGAGAGAACAAGAGGCTCTCCTTACAGACAGACAACATCGATGTAACAGAGTGAAGTGAAGTGAAACTCGCTCCGTCATTTCCGACTCTTTGCGACCCCATGGACTGTACAGTCCATGGAATTCTCCAGGCCAGAATATTGGAGTGGGCAGCCTTTCCCTTCTCCATGGGATCTTCCCAACCCAGGGATCGAACCCAGGTCCCCTGCACTGAAGGCGATTCTCTACCAGCTGAGCCACCAGGGAAGCCCAAGAATAGTGAATTGGGTAGCCTATCCCTTCTCCAGTGGATCTTCCTCACCCAGGAATTGAACCAGGGTCTGCATTGCAGGCAAATTCTTTACCAACTGAGCTATCAGGGAATGTAACAGAACGTGCCCTGAAAACCGGGAGCAACTCAAAACATCTTCAGGGCTCACTGGCACATCAGCCCTGGAGTGTGTCCGGGGCACAGTGCTTCCAGGTCAGATAGTGGCCACTGCAGGTGGGGACTAGACAGGAAGGAAGGTTGTTGACTGGGGCACCAACAGCCACACCTTGACGTGAAGTGTCTTCTCTGCTTTAAATAAGCCAGAAGCAAAGTGTAACTAATGAGACGGGTAATGAGACCCAGCCAGGGCATTTTAGAACCTAGAATCTTGTGATTAAATATCCATTTTACCAGACCTTTTGCCTTTATGGCTTTAGATAAACTGAATCAGGAGTGACCAAAGCACTGTGGTGTGATTCTGTGGCACTTTCCTGAAGTGTGCACTTTTTTTTTTAATGTTTGTCACTTATATACCTGTATACTTCCATGATGCTTTCTTTAGGCTCTTTCTACATGTATGTAGCTGTCTGTTTAAATATATTAGCTGTTAAAAGTACTGTTGATGTTTGGAAGCTGGTTCCTGGCTGTTTCCATTGTTTGTGGCTTTAGCAGCATATATATGTTGGGAAAATATAACAGTAATTAGGAACAAGATCATTCACAAGCCACCAGCCTCACCAATTAACTCTTCATTTTTCGATTGATTTGAGATTTTTAGAGTTGTAATATTAGAAAATATTAAAGCAATATATACTTTTTAAATACAGTGCGTTGTCCAAACATTTTTCCTCATTGTTCTGTGGAATATGATTTGTAATGGCTATGTTGAGAAAATTAATGTATGATACATAATTGACATAGCTATCCTTCTGTAGTTGTATTTACATGGTCTCAGTGGTTTTGCCCTAATTCAGTAGTAAACATTCCACCTCGCCTTCTTTTTAGAATATTTCCTTAGGATAATTCCTGAGAGTAGAAATATCTGATCAGATGGTAGAAAAGATTTTATATCTTCTTAAAACACATTGCCAATGTGCTTCCCAAAGAGCTCATGCCCATTTCTGTAAGTTGGCATCTTTCACATAGAGCTCCTCTTTACAGGCCGGAAGGAAAGTGTCCGTATCAATGTTCAGTCTCAGTGCTAGCTTAGCCCTGAAATAGGCTCAGTTGGAAATTCCATCCACCAACTGCCCCTCATCTCTTGAGAGCAAGTTTATTCTCCAGCATTAGTTGGAGCCTGGCAGGGTGTGGTCTGCCCTTTGGACCTGAGATCTTTCCCATTTTCCTGTCCCATAGGCATCCTGGGGCACTCTGTCAGCTCCCGTATAGTGTAGCGAATATATGTGGCTGTGCCTCGGGGCTTAAAATTGTAGCAGTTGAAAAACCTTCAGAGTGAATTATTAAATCTAAACCAGAGCCTTTTGGCTTCCTGTGCTTGACTTGGAGTCTGTTCCATTCTGGTCGTTTTTACAAAACACTTCTGAATGAGAAATACATTCCAAATCTCTTTCCCCCCACCTCTCCTGCCAAACGCCACCAGGAAACAGAATCTGGTTACTTCAGTTAGAATATATTAGTCCTGATCCTCTCCAGCCCTTGGGACTTTTCAGGTTAGGCCCACATGGCTTCTATTTTAACTCTAGTCTAAACTGTGGTCATATGGATGGCAAAATAAATACTAGAATATTTTAGTTCGGGAGGGAGAGAGGCAGCAGTGCTTATAATAACATGGCAGCAAACCTCTCTCTTCCCTCTGCTTGATATTCCAAAAAAGGAAGAAGGCACTAGTCAGAGCACATCTGTAAGTCATGAACATTTTCCTTTTGTGTGTCATGCATATTCAACATAACCTCCCACCCCGCACGGCCCAGGCGTTGCTTTAATATCCATTGCTCCGTAAGATCCCTAGTTTTGGTGCTGACAGATTTAATTCAAGACCCAGGTAACTTCCCTTCTCTCTTTGGACCAAGAATCCAAACCCTTTATCACAAAGAGAAGTGCAAAGTGGTGGTGTTCTGCTCTTGTCCCCCACCGCCCACCCCTCACCCCCTACCTCCTTTTTCACATCCATGTCCCTGAAGAGGAGGACTGGTTTTGTTTACATTTGAAAAGACCCTGATGCTGAGAAAGATTGAAGGCAGGAGAAGAAGGGGACGACAGAGGATAAGATGGTTGGATGATATCGCTGACTCAATGGACATGAGCTTGAGTGAACTCCGGGAGTTGGTTATGGACAGGGAGGCCAGGCATGCTGCAGTCCATGGGGTCGCAAAGAGTCGGACACGACTGAGCAACTGAACTGAATCCTAGGAAGAAAATTTAAAAAAAAAAAAAATGGATTGAATTTCACAATATAGATGTTTCAAAACTCAAAAGTTACAAAAAGACGTAAAGTGAAAACTCTCTCCAGGTGAGAGATTATGCATTTAATTAGTTGACCCTGTAATTTTCTCTAGGTGACAAAGCATGAAGTATGTCAAGAATTTAGGTGCAAGGCTTAGATTTCTTTCTGCTCAGTTTAGTCAATGGCTTTTCTTCCTGAGATGGTAGCCTATAGAGACTGAGGGCTGTGCAACAGGGGGCTTTGTAGAGTGATATGGCTGTGATATGATTATTGGCAAGGGAGCAGATTCTTGCATATTGGCAAAGAAGTGTCTGTAATCAGGGCCGTTTGTTGTTACCAAAGCCTAGTTTAAAGAGAAATGGGACTGAGGCCCTGAATCCTGCCTGTTCTATGTTGTAATGCTTGGGGGTGGGGGGCAGGGATGCAGAGGAGAATTGCATCCTTCAGTTAAATAAGCATACAGGGCCTTCTGGGTCCTCCTGTTTGAGATATTGGTTTAAATTTACCCACCAAACCATTTACTGAGCCAGGACCATACTGTAGACTCAACAGACAAACCCTGTAGGAAGAAAAATAATGTTGAAGCAGCTACTCCAACGTACCTGTGGTGAGACATCTTTTGTGACAATGATATGGATTCTGTTGAATCATTAATATACCTTGAGATGAGCCAAGTAATCCCTTGGTCAGATTTTTTTGCTATTGTCTTTCTTAACACACTGATTGTTGGGCTGAGCATTTTATTAGAGAAAGATTTTGTTTGTGCTTTGTTGGCTAGAAAATCGAAGTGCTTTGACCTACATTCTGTTCTTTTTTTAAAAAGAAGAAAATTTCTACTGTGAAGTACACTAACTCAGTGTTACTTTTTGAAACACTTTTCAGCCATTCCGATGTACCCCAGAGACTAGTGTTGTGCCCGGCTCCTTGGAGGCATTCTTAATGAGTTGGCGAATTCTTCTAAAGTCATCCTTATCTTTCTGTTAGTCCTCCTCACCGAGGAAGGCAATGGCACCCCATCCCAGTACTCTTGCCTGGAAAATCCAATGGACGGAGTAGCCTGGTGGGCTGCAGTCCATGGGGTCGCTAACAGTCGGACAGACTGAGCGACTTCACTTTCACTTTTCTCTTTCATGCATTGGAGAAGGAAATGGCAACCCACTCCAGTATTCTTGCCTGGAGAATCCCAGGGATGGGGGAGCCTGGTGGGCTGCCGTCTATGGGGTCACACAGAGTCGGACACGACTGAAGTGACTTAGCAGCAGCAGCAGCAGCAGCAGTCCTCCTCACAATATAAGGCTAAATTCCAGATTCCCCTTTTCAAAAGGAGACCTTATAAGATTTCATGGATTGAGTTTTCCCCGATGTGTTTTAACCAGGTAACTTGTTTCAAATATGTGGTTATTTTCTTTCACCCAGTGGCTTTAAGCTTGCTTTCAGCCTTCCAGAAAAATGTGACCTCTCCTATTTGTTGAACCTTTACCCATATGCTGGCTCTCAAGCAGTAGGAGATACAGAAAACACCAGACCTGCTCCTGGTTCCTCAGCCTCTTCAAGTAATGTACATTCTAAGGGGTGAGGTAAGATTACCACATCCAACAAGAAAATCTGCCATGACTAGCAAATTCTGAATGAGTGGTTCAGACCTGCAGGATTGTAAGTAGTTACTTGTAGGAATTCTATCATCTCCCATGCTTTGGTTTGTTTCAAAAGGTTCATGGAACTAGTTGAATTCTTTCACAGTTGCTGATGATTTGACTCTCTTAGAGTTTATTTTTTGATGTGACATTTTTATGAGCAGCCCAGTCATCTTTTTGCTTCATACTTCACACCCAAATGTGATTCTGCCTTCATAAACCTGATATTTTTCTTTCCAGAATTGGGTTTATTTTCCTAATAGACACAAGTAAATAATTTATACTAAATTCCCACTTAATGGAAACGCATGCTGAAATGTGTCTTAAAGTTAGAGACTAGCTTTTTATGTAATTAAGGACCAGTGTAGGTGTTTGAAGCAGGTCTGAGCTTAAAGACCTTTCTGAAGGATTTCTTAAGTAGGAATTTAGGAATCTGCTTTCATGTGTGACCTCAGCTTTTGTATGAGTTACACACAGGATGGTCGAATAAGTCTAGGCCACTGTTAGACAGCAGAGCATTTTATGTAAACAAGTCCTTAGAATAAGTGCTTGGTAAATACAGTAGCACTTGACTGTAAATATATAATGCAGTCATATCTCACACATGTTCAGGGACCACAGTATGCTTCCCAACAGTAAACATAGGTTTCTTTCCTTCCATTACATCTTTGATTTGGATGGGACACCTAATAGAGATGAAGGTGTTACTAAAAATGAATGAGTGGCAGTTGGCATCCTTCACAGGGGCAGTGTACAGGGTGTTAGGCAGAGAAGAAATTGTTAAGCTAGAATTCTAACTCTTCACACAGATTTTCCCCCATCTATAATGCCAAAAACACTAGTTCTGAAAGATGTTAAATAGATTTTCAGGGCATGTGGGGAGACTTTCCATGGCCAAAGTTTGAAAGTGTTGGATCAAGCAGAGTTCAACAAGACTCTTGTATTACAGTTCTTCTCAGGGCCTTTATTATGATTACGTGTGAATTACAAGGCGAGGGCGTGGTGGGGTGGGTAGTGGGCAGGCAACACTCTCAATGAGCACACACTCTGAAGCCCTGACTTGGGCATGAATCCTTATTCCCCACTTGTGAGCTGTCTGTCTTTGGACAAGCCTCAGTTCCTTGGTCTGCAGTGGAGATTGTTGAGATGATTAGATTTGCCAGTGCTTATAAAACACTTAACACAGAATGCCTGGCACATAATAAACACTTAGGAGTTAGCTACAGTTAATCCTTTTGAACCCCAGGCTGACTAGCTCTGATAGCTTCATGCTGTGGGGCATTATAGTTCAATAGCAAGAGCCCAGAATTTAGGTGGCAAATGTTTTGGGCTCCAGGTTGACCACCAGCTAGACTGGATGATTTTTAAGTGACTTTATCACTGTGGTGTTCTGTGTCTTCACTTTTGAAAGAAATAGGTCATCTGGATGCCCATAATGTCCAGTCAAGCTCTAAGATTATATGTTCCCATGGGCTCTACCTAAGCCAGAGTTGGCAAGTTCATCTTAAGGGCAAGTATATCATCCCTGTGGGACTATGTAGGAGAAAATTTTAATTATTATTTCATTTACAGTGTGTGTTCAACTAGTAATAAAATAGGTTATTAAGTCATCTCTGGAAAAATAAGCTAGAGTTACAGCCAGTGTCGTGCTTTGTAATCACCATGAAGATAAATAAGCATTTGAGTCTTTGAGGCCAAGTCAGGACTGAATGTGCCTTTATGCTAAAACTGAGAAACATCATCCAAGTGCTTGTTTTCTATGAGGTGATTCAGTGTCATAACAGGCCGCACAAACATTTAACTTTTAAGTCTGAAGGCTAATTTTCTGAAGGTTGGGTTTGGGGTGGTGGTATCCATAAATAGGCTTTCTACTTTCTGACTTTGCTATCAGCCTAAGTTTCTACCATGTGTGTGTGCAAGCTAGATCACTGCAGTTGTGTCCAACTCTGTGCAACCCTATGCACTGTAGCCCACCTGGCTCCTCTGTCCCTGGGATTCTCCAGGCAAGAATACTGGAGTGGGTTGCCATGCCCTCCTCCAGGGGATNATAGGCTTTCTACTTTCTGACTTTGCTATCAGCCTAAGTTTCTACCATGTGTGTGTGCAAGCTAGATCACTGCAGTTGTGTCCAACTCTGTGCAACCCTATGCACTGTAGCCCACCTGGCTCCTCTGTCCCTGGGATTCTCCAGGCAAGAATACTGGAGTGGGTTGCCATGCCCTCCTCCAGGGGATCTTCTCGAACCAGGGATCCAGCCCACATCTGCTGCAGCTCCTGCACTGCAGGTGGATTCTTTACCACTGAGCCACCAGGGAAGCCCCAGATTCCACCATAAGGTGAATTTCACACCTACTGCTTAGAGCTTTATCTTGACCACTGTTTATTGGTTGCACTAGTTTAAGGCATTTAGAGGACATCCATCTAGCAGATAAAGCAGTGTATCTTTTAAGGAAGACTTCAGATTTCTAAATAACAGATTTCCACCCTGGCAGTTGGAAACATGAAATTTGCCGGATGTAAGCTTTACCTCATAATTAAAAAAACCAGCAAGTAGATTTATTCAGTTGCCATCTCACACATTCTCTTTGCTGAGACAATGGGAAGATTTGTGATATTTCTTATTTTGAGATTAGTGCACTTGTGGTCTTCTGTGCACCAAATCAGCATTTTCTCTGTTCATTTTTATTACAAACACCATATATGTTTGGGCTGAACTGTTTTGTCAGAATATTGGTTTTCATCATCCTCAAGGAAGTGAGCCCCTCAATTTTCTGTCCTTGGAGGAGTTTATTTCCTCTTATACTTTTACTTTGTATAAAGTAAATTGATGTCCCCAGGTTTGAGTGGAGATTTTTTTGTTTGACTTGTGTGAGTGTGTCATGGAACCTGGGGTTTGGGTGGAGGAAGTGGCAGTAACTGACTGGAAATGCAGGTGAGGTCTTGTAGTGGAAGAATGTCTTTCAAGGCCAAGGAGTTTTTATTTTATCCAGTGGAAGATAGGGAGCCAAGAAAGGGTTTTTTATATTAGCAGGGGGCAATGTGGTCGTGTTTAAGAATGGTCCCTTGGCAGATGATGGATTCAAAGACAAAGCCCTGAGGGGTGGCTGAGGAAGGCAGCCTTTGTAAGGGTGCAGGCCCAGCGTGGCGCGGTTGCTGCAGTTTGAAGCGCAGGGAAGAAGTGATAGAGTTGGAGACAAAGGCAGATTTTTCCAGCCTTCAGGCATTACCTCTTCTGTGGAGGTGACCCGGGGCTCGGTTTCTGTGGCTGAACCTGTGTTTTGTCCTGCGGTTGCTGTTCCTCCTATTGTACCTCGTTGCTTTCCACATCTTCCCTCTGCTCTCCCACAGCCTGTCTCACGCCAGCTGAGGGGAGAAAGGTCTGAAAGACCAGCTTTGTTTTTCTTCCAGCTTGTACTCTGAGCCCTGTTAGCCAACAGTATTGACGCTGCCCCTTGGTCACGGCCAGTCCCCAATGAAACAAATTCGATAGGAAATCCTGCTGTCGAGCTGGGCCTCTGCACGTTTCCTCCCCATTGGTTTCTTTCATCCAGGGGCTCTGTCTCATCGAACGCAAGAGTGTTCCGTGTGTCTTGGGGTTTTCTGCTTAGTGAGGCAAATCACAGTTGAAATCACCCTTCTCTTGGCTTTTGGAAAGATGCGTGTCTTGCCCCCAGGGAATGTGAGTGCAGAATTCATTTCCCTTTCTGGGCATGTTAACCGCAGCAATACTTTCTGCACAGAGTGTGGAGTCTTCACCAAAGGAATTGTCATATTTGCAAAGATTTTTTTTGTTGTTGTTTAGAAGAAAAGACAGTGGAGGTTTTCTTTGAGCATTATCTGCTACCATGGGAAAAGAAGCCTGCTTATATGAGATCAGACTATGGAAGGTTGTGTGTGTGTGTGTGTGTGTGTGTGTGTGTGCACACGCATGTGCTAAGCTGCTTTAGTTGTATCTGACTCTTTGCAACCCTCTGGACTGTACCCACTAGGCTCCTCTGTCCATGGGATTCTCCAGGCAAGAATACTGGAGTGGGTTGCCATGCCCTCCTCCAGGAGATCTCAACCCAGGGATCAAATGTGCAACTCCTGCGACTCCTGCATTGGATGTTTTTACTGCTGAGCCACCAGTGAAGCTCTCTATGGAAGGATAGATATTGGCAATTCCTCTTAGGTGTTTGGTGCCCCTGATGTCAGAGGAGGAGATAACTTTTAGTGTGATGTCATAATTATTTGTACCACATCAGACAATGGAGGAACAAATCCTTTTAGCTGCCCTCGAGCACTTAAACATCCTATCAGCCCCAGGACTGCCCTGGACCCTTGCAGAGCCTGAGGGGCTGAGGGGGTGCCAGCTTCTTTAAATGCATCCTGAGCCCAAGTCTTGTAGCAATTCAGTCCCACAGCCTCCTCCTAAGGAGCTGATTGTCATAGAGAAGTGAGTTGCTTGTCAAGCCAGCCTGTGTGGTTGAATCGTGAGGTGGCCACAGTCCTCTGGGAGACGTGTTTTGGCCCATCTGCCTGTGCGTGTGACAGACGTGCCTGTCTAGCAACTGGGTCACCTAATGAATAGACTTGCAGTTTACAAGTAGGGATTAAATATTTCGTGTGGCCCGTGCCACCTCCAACTTCTTTGACAGAGCCAAGAGGAAGAAAAATCATTCAGTGTTGAGAAAAGGCAAATAGGTTTCTGCTTTTCAGTTCAAGGTTGTGCAAATAGGTCCCTGTCCACGTGTACAGTTTGGGACTGATGATCTCCAAGGCTTCAGATGGAAAGATATCAACTGTAGGAGTCCCCCAGGATTCGTGACATGCGTTAACTCTGAAGCCGAAGTCAGAGGCTAGTTTGTTTTAGGTAATCTCAGTCAGCAAATATTTATTGAATCCCCATGCCTTCCGAGAGGGCCAGAGAACTCAGGTCACTGAGGCCCTGCCTTCTCCAAGTGTGCTCTGCTGAGGGGCCACAGAAGAATGCACACCAGACAATTAACAATAACACCGAGCCTTTGTCTTCAATTGTTCACAAGCTAAAAATCCAAAATAGTAGTTTCTAACAAGGGGACATGGAAGGTCTGAAAAAACAGAGCCTGTTTTGTAGACTGAACTTGAGAGAAAGAATGAGAGGGCCCTGCTGGTGGAGTTCATAGGACAAAGTTTAGTACACGCAGGACAGCAAATGGCCCAAGCGCTGTTTGCTGAGCACCTGCTGCCCCCCAGATGGTGTGATTGTGGGGGGCTGGGTGAATTGAGGACGTATGAAGCACAGTCCTTGCCCTCAAAGGAGCTAAGAGACTGCCAGGGTCAGTGACGCCGATAGTGGGGCTGTGGAACCCACGGCTCCTGATACTGTAGGTTCACGAGCTTTGGGAACCCCAGCCTGGACTGATGAAAGCCTTGGAGACTGCTATCATGCAGCATGGCCTCAGAGGGCAGAGTTAAGCTCTGACTGTTCTAGGAAAATTCCAGCACACTCCTGTCTCAGAGTGGTCATCCAGCGCCTGCCAGCCAGGCCACTGGGAAACCAGGGCCTCATTAAGGTCTCAGTTCTCAGAACGAGCGGATGTGGCCGCTTAAGCAAAGTGGGCATCCAAACCTTCACGGTAGTTGTTGCTGAGGCCTGGAGGACACCGGCTTGGGTTTAGGACACTTCGGTCTCTCTAATCAGCTGTCGGTCGAAACCCGAGAGAAGAAAGTGGTGCCGTGATGGGGTGGCCCCGGTGTCCTCCTTGGAAGGTTCCAGTCCAGTGACAGCTGGAGCAGAAGAAGGCTTTATTTTATCAATAAAAGGAAATCTAATGAAAATCACTGTAATGAGGGAAACACTTCTGTGTCATTCCTGTCGAAAACAAACCTTCCATTTGATTTAAAAAAAATAGGACAATAATGAGCGCTGCCTTTTTCCAAACACAAGGGTTTTTCAGAAGCTTACGGGCTGCTGTATTTGTTTCTGGGCTGTCATAATATACTGGTGGTAAAATATCAATTTACTGAAACCATTGAAGAAAAATTATACATCTACTCAGCCTCTACTTCGTGCGAATGACTCTCTTGACAGGATTAGGTTGAATTTTAATACTAAAACTCTTACTGAAGAGCTAAGGAGCCGTGGAACTGGTCAACTTAGTGAATGATCCCTTTCCCTATTCAGTGTGTGATTTGCTGTTATGCAGTGCCAGGAACATAAAAAGAAAGCGCTCGTGTGGGTTTATCAGCATTTGTCATTAAGGCTCCACTAAGCCTGTGGGCCCCAGATGCGGCTCGCGGTGGGCTTGCCCTGGTCCACAGCCTCGCGGGCCCTGCTCCTGGCGGGGTGTGGTGCTGGCCTCTGCATGGTCCCCGAGAGCTCCTGGCCATGCTGGTGCCTCTCTGAGTGTGGCTGGGCCTATAAATGTCCAAAGGACCTTGACACAACCCTGGGAAATGATTTTTCCCAAGCACCCTGATACATCCCCAAAAAGGTCTTAAATGAGTTGACTGTCTTGCAGCTTTTCCAGTCAAGGAGCCTCACGGTGACTTTGGGAAAGCAGATGGCTCCAGCTAGCACTGGGGCCACTGGCACTCAGACAGCTTTAGTGGGAAGTGAGGAAATAAGCCTGTGATAGGTGCTTCTGTGGCATCTTCTGAGGATCCACTGGGTTAGAGTTCCCTCAGGAGCATTGTCTGTGGTCAGCCCTTGACATCATGCAACTTGTCAGGGTGTGCCAAGGCAAGGTAGGGACAAAAATCGGTTTAAAGGAACAGGAAAGAGGGACAGGCAGTCACTGAGGTATAAGCCTGAACAGTGAGATGAATGAATCAACTCATTTCCTAATTTCTCACCATCCTGAACCCCCTCTCTCTCCTTTCTCAGCGGGCAGAGCTGACATCTGATAAAGACATGTACCTCGACAACAGCTCCATTGAAGAAGCTTCAGGAGTGTATCCTATTGACGATGATGACTATGCTTCTGCGTCAGGCTCGGGTAAGGCTAGCTACATCCACACTCATCTCTATTCTCTGTGTTTGTGTATGCATGTGCACACACACACACTCTTACACACACATACACTCACTCTATTGGAACGTGCTTCAGGGAAGCAAGCAGGAGGCTTAACTGTTAAGGGCACGCTCTGTGGAGTCACAGTGCCTGGGTGTGAATTCTAGCTCCCAGCTACTTGTGCCATAAGATCTTGGAAACATATTTAATTTGCCTGAACCTCAGTTTCCTCATTTATAGAATGGAAGATGATAATAATCCCTCCCACATAGGGTTGTCATGCATCTTAAGGGGTTGATACATCTGTAACTCTTAGAGCTTGCTGCTTGGCGTGTAGTCAGTGTTCTGTCAACAATATCAGAGTGATGTCATGAAAACCACCCTCAAATACCAGTTTCATAAAACTGCCAACCCTACCTTAAACCTTATAGATGAGACCAAGAAGAGTTATGCCTTCTTGCTACTAGTGTATTGCTCAGAAGTAGGAGGGAGAATGCAATAGCCAAGTAAGATGATTGTACCCTGATATCTTCAACTCCTGTGGTGTATCAGTTATCTATTACTTCAGTAATGCCTCATAACAAACCATCCCAAAGTGTAGTGGCTAAAAACAACAGTCATTTTGTTTAGCTCCTTATTGTTCAGGGTGGCAATTTAGGTGGCCTGACTGGGCTCTTTCCCATGTCAGTGGTCAGCTGCAGGTTGAGTTTGCTGATCTTGCTGGGCTCTGTCACATCTGTGGGTAGCCGGGCAGACGTGGCTCTGGTCATTGTGGGCTCTCAGTCTCCAGAAGGCCAGCCATTTGTCCACAGGGAGGAGACAGAGATCCCAAGATAGCAAGTAGGAGTGTGCAAAGGCTCTTGAAGTCAAGGCTTAGAATGGGCACAATTTCACTACCATGTTTGATAGGTCAAAGCCAGTCGTAGGCCCAACCCAGACTCTGCTTCCTAGTGGAGGGAGCTGAAGGGTTATCACAGTGCAGAGGAAAACACTACAAGGAAGAGAAAGGATTTGATCATTTTTCAATCAATTTCCCATGCCTGGGACATATTTCACCTGTGCCAGGATTGGCTCCCAGAAAACTGAGAAAGAGGAGGAGCTTGTGCATGTATTAATGGTCAGATCAGGAAGGTGAGGTCAGCAGCATGCTAGGCAAGTCTTATCCAGGATCTTCCTTGATTTGAGTTTCATTTTACATTCAACATTTGGTAAAAGTCTGTGTAGTCAAAGCTATGGCTTTTCCAGTAGTCATGTACAGATGTTAGTGTTAGACCATAAAGAAAGCAGAGCATCAAAGAATTGCTACTTTCAAACCATGGTGCTGAAGACTCTTGGGAGTCCCTTGGATAGCAAGATCAAACAATCAATCATAAAGAAAATCAACCCCGAATATTGATGCTGAAGCTGAAGCTCCAGTACTTTGGCCACCTGATGTGAAGAGCCGATTCACTGGAAAAGACCCTGATGCCGGGAAAGGTTGAGGGCAGGAGGAGAAGGGGATGACAAAGGATAAGATGGTTGGGTCGGTCCATTGGACCGACTCAATGGACATGAGTTTGAGCAAACTCTGGGAGATAGTGAAGGACAGGGAAGCCTGGTGTGCTGCTGTGCATGGGATTGCAGAGTCAGACATGAGTTAGCAACTGAACAAATGCTGAATGTAGATGTCTCACAATCAGATCAGCATGGGCTTCAGAATAACCCAGAGCAAATTAAAATTGTGTCTTTGGGAGAGATCTAGCTATATAAGAATTAGTATCTTAGGTTAGAAAATGGCAAGTCTGAGAAAGACAAGAAGGGTTGTGGCTGACCTAGTTAACAGTGAGCTTACAATGCAGTCCTCTTGTAAAAATAGCCCTAGTTATTCTGGGGAGAGTGATATATATCACATACACAGGATGAGTGTGAAAAGTTGTTCTCTGTAGCCCACAACTCTATTAATATTGTTCACTCATGGCACCTCTTTTTTTCGTTAACACCTCAAAAGTGCTTTGTAACTGTCTTCTTCAAAATGTCTCAGGAAATATACCTATGCATACATTTTGGTCCTCATTTCACAGATCTTAGAATCTGAGAGTTGTTAGAGACTTGTAGAGGTTGTCCAAGTTATTTTTTTGATTTCTGATAAGATTGTCCTTTATTTAATATAAAGAATGCAGATTCAGTCCTGCTCCTCTGGAAGTCCTCCCATGTTCCCCATCCAGGTGGAAGGGGATTGAAATGGTAGTTTGAAATCCTGAACCACTTATCAGACAGATCGAGCTCTGACTTAAATGTGGGCCCACATTGCTTCTGCCTTGGCTACAACCTTGGGCAGATCATTGCTGCAAAGAAGTGTATTGTTCTGGATTTTGGAAACCTCCTTGCACCATACTGGGGATGTTGACTTTCAGCTTAAAGGTAGCAGAAGCTATAACTAAAATTTGTAAAGCCCTTTACTTATTACTTATTTACTACATGTCAGACACTGTTCCTAGTCTTATAACATCTCTATAAAGACAGATTCTGTTACCTCTATTTTTCACATGAAAAAGTATAAGGCCTGAGGAGATTGAATCGCTTGCCTCAGGTCACACTATTGGAAGGAAATGGAGCTGGGATAAGGGCCAGGGAGCTGGGCTTGAGAGTGTGTTTCTCTTCACTCCTTTGCTCTACTGCCTCCTTGTGTCCTGAAACCCCACTCTAGAATGAGGAGACCCTGCCTCGGTGATGCACAGTCCCTGGTGGAAACTGGGATCTCCTGGGTTTTGGCCAGTGTTCCCTCTGTTCTCAATACTGTCATGGTGTACAGTAGAGGAGCACAGGGCCTGCAGGAATGTCCCGAGACCCAGAGGGTACCTCCCAGGGGAGAAGATATATCATCCTCTTACTATATATATGGACTCAGGGGTGGGCATTGACAGACATGAAAACTTGAACCATCCACTTAAGCATTTCATGGACATTCACTGTGTGTCAGATGCTTGACCATATTCTTTGGACACACAGAGATGAAAAACTAGGTCTCTGTACCCAAGGAACCAAGAGTCAGATGAGAAAAATGTAGAAATGAGAAAAAATATAATTGTTATGCCATGTCATGGATGATATAGCATAAGAAGATGCTATACAACAAGAGTAAGAGTTAAATGCAGAGTTCTGGATAAAGGTGGCGGACTGAAGGTATATACCTTCCAATACCCAGCTAAACTGCCCGTAAACGAATTGGGCTCATGAGGACAAATGGAACAGTATAGGAGCCAAAGGCCACAATGTTTTGAAAGCTGGGAGGAGATGGGCTTGTAGCAACAGACTTGGCAGACACGAGAAAGCTGAGTTAGCCAGCTCTGGGGTGCAGACGGGGGTGGGGTGGGAGTGCAAAGAAGCAGACTAAGTTTCACGGCAGAGTCCCCACAGGGCCCTAGAATTCACGCCACTAGATGGAGGGTGAAGATGGTACTACTGAACTCAGGATGACTGACTGAAAGTTTATGAACTAAGTGGATTTCCCACCTGACACTATCACAACATTGTTAATCAACTATACTTCAATACACAATAAAAAGTTTAAAAAAAAAAGTAAGTGGATTCCCTAATTCCTTCCCATCAGAATGCAGTAAAGGGATTGATCCTCCTGACCTGAGAAGAAAACTGGAGGTTTGTTATCTGGAGAGGAAAAACAGAAGGGTCTTTGGACTGGAAATGTATCAGGCACATTTGGGGATGGGGGCCCCACATTGAAAACAAGGAGAGCAAGTTCTTAGATTAATTCTTAGATTAATGCAGAAATTTTCCCAGTTGTCTTCTCCCAGAACTTGGCCTTCACCCTCTCTAGGGACTTGAACCAACTCAAAGGAAATAACTCTGAAATACTGACATTGGCATTTAACAGACTTCTGTGTGCTCAGAGCTTCTAGTCAGGTGCTCAACCTTTCCGTCTTAAATATAAGAAGACAACCAAGGCTCCCTGGACATTTACAGGAGAGCTGTAAATGTCTGAAAGATCAAGACCTTCCTATACCTCCAAATTGGAAGAGAACAGAAACTCACAGTGAGAACTTAGAGAAAAACTTATTAAATTTGGAGAGATAAGGTGCGTTAATGTTGAAACAAGAAGAGGATACTATAAAAAAGAACATTGTGAGAGTGCAAGAGTCCTTGGAGAGTGAAACTGTCATTTAGAAATGAACAACTCATTAGGGAATGAGATGATATGCAGATATTTATTCAATTCATTCAACTAATATTTAGTAATGACCCATAACATAGGGAAATAGACACCATTCTAGGTGCTAGGGACACTTTAGTAAATAAAATCTAACGATGCTTTCTCTGATGGAATAATCTTATTTATTCCTTCCTATATTCTCTATTTCCCAATTTCATCTGTGAAAAAAAGTGCATTATTTTTTTAAAGATGTATTTCTTCAGAAAGTAGAAGAAAATGTT
>SJYX01010930.1:0-10686 GCA_006410675.1 Oreotragus oreotragus
TTTTTTTTTAAGGAGGAAAGATCATTTGCTGAGAGGAGGAAAGGGATGAGGCATATAGGATTTCAGGAAATAAGTCAATATTTAGAAGAATTCTTGAAGGAGTTCATAGATAACTTACTAGGAACACATTGAGGAGGATCTCTGAGTTTACTGGATGAAATTGGATATTTTACGAAGCTGAAACAAGATTGTGAGATTTCCTCATGTATTTAGTCAGCTGCCCAAGATCAGAACAGAAAATCTAAATGATTGGGTTTACCCCAGCCTGGGACAAAAGGTGAAAAGAAAGTAAGTCCAATGATACAGTACTGATAGAAATGGTGGCAGATATGACAGCCTCTGAGTGAAATACTGAGGGAAAATAATGAATAAGAAAGAAGATTGTCATAAGGAAGCTGTGATAAAGAAGAAATATGGAATGAAATAAGAGTATCCTGGAGGAATCAATGGTCACTAACTAATAAAAGCTAACATTCCCAATGTATTTGTTGAATTTCATTTAAATCTATTAAGTTGTATCACAGTACTTCAGACTACTAAAAATATTCTAGAACCCCAAATCCCAGTTCTTCTCTGTTTCTCTCTAGCAAAAGTGCTTTAAACTCATTTAAATTCACTAATTTATCTAGAAATTATTGCAGTATGTATTTTTAGTAGACATTCAATTTATATCAGGTGAATAAATCAGTAAATAAAAGTAATGAAGTTTAAAGAAAAGTTGATATTAGTAATTATAACACATTTATACAGTACTACATTTGCATTTCTCAGATAAACTTATATCCTTTTGTTTTTTAAAGAATATAAAGCAGAAAAATTCAAGTTCAAAAGTCACTATCAGTAATGTCTCCTTTAACTAACTTAAATTGGCCATAATATATTTAAATTTAATTTAGTCTGTTGAGCAGAAGTGCAGGGGAAAGCATAAAGCAAATGTTACGTATGAGGTAACTTGCAGATCTTATTTCTCTCTCTCAATTTGCACAGGCAGCATTTGAAGGAAGTATAACTGCTCAGCTTCCCAGGTAGCACTAATAGTTAAGAACCCACCTGCCAAAGCAGGAGATGCTAGAGACATGCCTTCTTTTCCTTGGTTGTGAAGAAGATTTCCTGGAGGAGGGCATGGCAACCCACCAGTATTCTTGCCTGTAGGATCCCATTGACCGAGGAGCCTGGCAGGCTGCGACCATAGGGTCACAGAGTTCAGTCAGGTAGTTTAGTCGCTTAGTCATGTCTAACTCTTTGTGATCCCAGGGACTGCAGCATGAGTTAGACATGACTGAAGCGCCTTCACACCACACACACACACACACACACACCTGTTCACATTTTACAGTTGAAAATAATTTAATTTAATGCAATTATATATAGTGACAGATCCAGAATTCAAAACTAGGTCATGCATGATGCAAAATCTTAGTTTTCTCAGTTTTTACACTGCTCTTAGTTTACAGAGAGATTGAAGAGTCTTCTTAGAATTTACAGCAATGTATCTTAAGATTTGCACATACTATGTCATAAACATATTCACATTTTTCTCTAATTAGAAAAATTCTCAGAACAATAAAGCAATGAAAGAAGAGAAAAAGGGATATATAAGATGGGAATTTTTTAACTACAGGACTTAAGACAATTTATTATTGGTAAAAAATATAATGGAAAACTCAAAAAGACCCCAAAACTTGCAAGGATTTTACATGAGATAATTGATTATATAAAAAAATCTAATTTAAATAATTTGATTGGGTATGAGGAAAAAACTAGAAAATCCTTGGCTAACAATAACAAAAATCAATTTAATTTAAATTAAAATATTAAAATTGAAAATAGGAATACAATATAATTACAAACTAGAGTAGTTATCTGATTTTAGTCTGAGAAAGGTTTATGACTAAGTTCAAATGCAAAAAAAATGAAATTTGATACATTACATAGGATTTTTAAAATTTATTAATCTAAAGCATTAAAAAAGAAAATTCTGTAATTAAAAATAAATGACAATTAATATGATTGATGAATCAGTAAGAAAAAGCTGAATCACCTAATGGGGAAAGGGATAAAGTATCAAGAGAGGAAATTAAAAAATAAAAAGTTTTGCATTAGCTGAAGTATATATTAAATATTCATACCCTATTAATAATGAGCATCATTTTTAAATTAAATTGGAAAAATTGTAACATTGTAAAAATATTACCAAAGTCATAAGGCAATATCATTTACTGGTGTTGGATTTAGACATTAGAAAAATTTCTCAAGAAATAAAATGTGTTAGTGTACATTTCTTTGAGCTTCATATTTTTTCACAGAGTAATTAAACATCTTAGTAATTATCTCATTGAAAATTTGAAAATGTGGAAAAATATGTAAGAAAATGAATACTATTAAAAACTGAAAATAACCACAAAATAGAAATTTTTTCCTGACATAAAATCATATGCTTTAGAGGAAAGGTTAATATTATTTCAGTATATATTAAGTGGGGAAAATATCTGGTTTCAAAGCAGTATGTAAAGTATGACCTTGTATGTGTGTGCTCAGTAGTTCAGTTGTGTCACATTCTTTGTTATCCATGGACTGTAGCCCTCCAGACTCTCCTGTCATGGAATTTCGCTGTCCAAGAAAACTGGAGTTTCTGACTTCAGGGGATCTTTCTGACACAGGGATCGAACTTGCATCTCTTGCGTCTCTTGCATCAGCGGGGGGATTCTTTGCCACTGTGCCACCTGGGAAGCTCGTGTGAACCTGACTTTTTCTTAAATATTATATATTCCTGGTACTAGTCATGAACAGAGAAAAAAATATGAAGGAAATACAGTACTTAAATAATAAAATTAATGTAACCATGCTGAAGGTAGGAAAAAGGAATGTGAATACAATTCTACCATATAATAAAATATGTCAAGTAAAACACAATTTAATCTGATTCTAGTTCATAGCCATGAAACAGAAGAAATCTTAAAGTACAGTATCCAAGTAATTATTTGTCACTAATAACTAAAAATGTCACTGTAAACTTCTTGAAAATAAGAGGAAAAAGACATGGCGAATTAGGTGTTTCATAATCATGATAGTCAAATGTCATGTAATACTCATTAAAAAAATTCAAATGTGTTAAGTAATTTGACCTTTTATAGCAATTATAATACCTAGAATATAGCACATATCCTCATTTTACAGACAGAAAAACTGACACATCAAAAGGTGGAATGATAAGAATATAAAAATCCCACAGTTAATTAGACCTAGCAGTAAGAATTGGATTTCAAGCTTTTGGCTTTATAATTATTTCAAGTAGGCTTTTGAAATAGGCTTTTGACATAGACTTTTTCATTTAGCTTTGCCTACTAGCTCCTGGGGAATTATATATGTTTATGTAACTGTTCTAAAATGATAGCAGAGTGTCACGGCATGGCAAGCATATAGATGCCTTGTCTTACTGATTCTTTTGTATAGGCATTTCTCCAAACAAATTGATCTTTATTCTCATTCTAATACACTAAGCTGAAGACACTTTTGCCTTTGATGTGATTTTTTATACTGCTCTAGTTTATAGAAATTCATTTCTTCCAGTTTCTGAGCTTCAGCATATTAGAATTTTGAAGCTCCCTTCCGTTAAGTTCTTTCGTCTTTCAATGTTTTTTGTTATTATTTTCCTTTGAGTTATCAGTGCCTTTAAGGGATTTTCTGGTGGCTTAGATGCTACAGACACCACCTGCAATGCAGGACACCTGGGTTTGATCCCTGGGTTGGGAAGATCCCCTGGAAAAGGGAATGGCAACACACTCAGTATTTTTGCCTGGAGAATTCTGTGGACAGAGGTGTCTGGTGGGCTATAGTCCATGAGGTCACAAAGAATTAGATATGACTGAGTGACTAACACTTTCACACTTAGATGAACCTTACTGTCATCACACTAGTAGATATTTTTTTCAAACCTGAAATACTCTAGGAACCTTCATAATTGGCCTAATGTCTTTTAGAAGATTTTTCAGACCACCATCATAAAGGTGCTGCTGCTGTAGCTGTGTGCTTCAGTCGTGTCCGACCTTGTGCAACCCCACAGACGGCAGCTCCCCAGGCTCCGCCGTCCCTGGGACTCTCCAGGCAAGAACACTGGAGTGGGCTGCCATTTCCTTCTCCAATGCACGACAGTGAAAAGTGAAAGTGAAGTCGCTCAGTCGTGTCTGACCCTCAGCGACCCCATGGACTGCAGCCTTTCAGGCTCCTTCTTTCATGGGGTTTTCCAGGCAAGAGTACTGGAGCGGGGAGCNAGGTTTATGACTACGTTCAAATGCAAAAAAAATGAAATTTGATACATTACATAGGATTTTTAAAATTTATTAATCTAAAGCATTAAAAAAGAAAATTCTGTAATTAAAAATAAATGACAATTAATATGATTGATGAATCAGTAAGAAAAAGCTGAATCACCTAATGGGGAAAGGGATAAAGTATCAAGAGAGGAAATTAAAAAATAAAAAGTTTTGCATTAGCTGAAGTATATATTAAATATTCATACCCTATTAATAATGAGCATCATTTTTAAATTAAATTGGAAAAATTGTAACATTGTAAAAATATTACCAAAGTCATAAGGCAATATCATTTACTGGTGTTGGATTTAGACATTAGAAAAATTTCTCAAGAAATAAAATGTGTTAGTGTACATTTCTTTGAGCTTCATATTTTTTCACAGAGTAATTAAACATCTTAGTAATTATCTCATTGAAAATTTGAAAATGTGGAAAAATATGTAAGAAAATGAATACTATTAAAAACTGAAAATAACCACAAAATAGAAATTTTTTCCTGACATAAAATCATATGCTTTAGAGGAAAGGTTAATATTATTTCAGTATATATTAAGTGGGGAAAATATCTGGTTTCAAAGCAGTATGTAAAGTATGACCTTGTATGTGTGTGCTCAGTAGTTCAGTTGTGTCACATTCTTTGTTATCCATGGACTGTAGCCCTCCAGACTCTCCTGTCATGGAATTTCGCTGTCCAAGAAAACTGGAGTTTCTGACTTCAGGGGATCTTTCTGACACAGGGATCGAACTTGCATCTCTTGCGTCTCTTGCATCAGCGGGGGGATTCTTTGCCACTGTGCCACCTGGGAAGCTCGTGTGAACCTGACTTTTTCTTAAATATTATATATTCCTGGTACTAGTCATGAACAGAGAAAAAAATATGAAGGAAATACAGTACTTAAATAATAAAATTAATGTAACCATGCTGAAGGTAGGAAAAAGGAATGTGAATACAATTCTACCATATAATAAAATATGTCAAGTAAAACACAATTTAATCTGATTCTAGTTCATAGCCATGAAACAGAAGAAATCTTAAAGTACAGTATCCAAGTAATTATTTGTCACTAATAACTAAAAATGTCACTGTAAACTTCTTGAAAATAAGAGGAAAAAGACATGGCGAATTAGGTGTTTCATAATCATGATAGTCAAATGTCATGTAATACTCATTAAAAAAATTCAAATGTGTTAAGTAATTTGACCTTTTATAGCAATTATAATACCTAGAATATAGCACATATCCTCATTTTACAGACAGAAAAACTGACACATCAAAAGGTGGAATGATAAGAACATAAAAATCCCACAATTAATTAGACCTAGCAGTAAGAATTGGATTTCAAGCTTTTGGCTTTATAATTATTTCAAGTAGGCTTTTGAAATAGGCTTTTGACATAGACTTTTTCATTTAGCTTTGCCTACTAGCTCCTGGGGAATTATATATGTTTATGTAACTGTTCTAAAATGATAGCAGAGTGTCACGGCATGGCAAGCATATAGATGCCTTGTCTTACTGATTCTTTTGTATAGGCATTTCTCCAAACAAATTGATCTTTATTCTCATTCTAATACACTAAGCTGAAGACACTTTTGCCTTTGATGTGATTTTTTATACTGCTCTAGTTTATAGAAATTCATTTCTTCCAGTTTCTGAGCTTCAGCATATTAGAATTTTGAAGCTCCCTTCCGTTAAGTTCTTTCGTCTTTCAATGTTTTTTGTTATTATTTTCCTTTGAGTTATCAGTGCCTTTAAGGGATTTTCTGGTGGCTTAGATGCTACAGACACCACCTGCAATGCAGGACACCTGGGTTTGATCCCTGGGTTGGGAAGATCCCCTGGAAAAGGGAATGGCAACACACTCAATATTTTTGCCTGGAGAATTCTGTGGACAGAGGTGTCTGGTGGGCTATAGTCCATGAGGTCACAAAGAATTAGATATGACTGAGTGACTAACACGTTCACACTTAGATGAACCTTACTGTCATCACACTAGTAGATATTTTTTTCAAACCTGAAATACTCTAGGAACCTTCATAATTGGCCTAATGTCTTTTAGAAGATTTTTCAGACCACCATCATAAAGGTGCTGCTGCTGTAGCTGTGTGCTTCAGTCGTGTCCGACCTTGTGCAACCCCACAGACGGCAGCTCCCCAGGCTCCGCCGTCCCTGGGACTCTCCAGGCAAGAACACTGGAGTGGGCTGCCATTTCCTTCTCCAATGCACGACAGTGAAAAGTGAAAGTGAAGTCGCTCAGTCGTGTCTGACCCTCAGCGACCCCATGGACTGCAGCCTTTCAGGCTCCTTCTTTCATGGGGTTTTCCAGGCAAGAGTACTGGAGCGGGGAGCCAGTGCCTTCTCCGGAACAAAGGCTAGCATCTACTGAGGTGAGGTGAGGTGAAGTCGCTCAGTCGTGTCCGACTCTTTGCGACCCCATGGACTGTCACCTACTAGGCTTCTCCGTCCATGGGATTCTCCAGGCAAGAACTCTTAAAAGTATTGCATGGTCATGTTACCCTACTCCTCTGCCGGAAATATTCGCTACTCCTCTGCGGAAAATATTTAATGTTTCAATTATCGTGTTGTCTGCCTTTAGAACAAAAGGAAAACAACTTTATCTTGGCATTCAAAGCCCACCTACAATTTAATTGCAACATAAACTTCAACAGGGTTGACTCTAGTGCATTCCATTTAACCAGAAGCAATCAGTCATTCTTCAGCAAGCATCACCTTATAGGCTCTTTATCTTTGCTCTTTCAATTGCTTTTCTTCCTTACAGGTGTCTGTGGTGTTTTTGTTTTTAATTTATGTTTTATCTTTGATCTTTTTGATACTGAGAAAAGTTAACAGAATCTGTGTTTTCTTTGTCCTTTCTCTGAATATGCATGTTCTCCATTGATAACCTTATTGTTACAACAGTTATGGCCATGCAAGTGATCAGGAAAACTTGAGATAGATCATTTTGGCATAGCAACTTTTTCAACATTGATACTTATTCTGAGTAGTAAGAAATCCTGAAAGAGATCTTTTGGAAGATTCTGGAAACAGAAGGCAAGATATTCAAGTTTACTCTTTGTTTACCAGTGTAAAATTGCATAGGAAGGGGAGGTTGACTCTATAATGCTATGCATTATAGTCGCTCAGTTGTGTGCGACTCCGTATGACGCCATGGATTATAGCCTGCCAGGCTCCTCAGTCCATGGGGATTCTCCAAAGCAGGAATAGTGGAATGGGTTGCCATGCATTCTCCAAGGGATCTTCCCAGCCCATGGATCGAACCCAGGTATCCCTCATTGTGGGCAGATTCTTTGCCATCTGAGCCACCAGCGGAACCCTGACTCTATAATATTCATCCTTAATTTTAAAAACACCATATCAATTGTTATTTTCACAATTGAAATGGAATTATTTAGAATTCCAAATATGTCATCCAACACTTTTTACCTATAAATACATATGATATAATAAATGATACAGTCATTAGACCATAGCATAGCAAATATTAGAAGCAAGTTATTGGGCATTTGAGTGCTTTTAATACAGAATTCATGCATGACATGAGCATATTCTTTTTCATATTCAAGAATACATTTCAATAAAATAGGGCATTCTATGGAGTAAGGATAGATTATGTAATCATTTACTTTGTTTCTATTCATTCCATTTTTATCATTATTGTATGTATATTTAAAACCCAACTGAGGAAATAGCAACTCCTGGCTACCAAGAGAGATAGAGAATGGCTTTGTGATCCATTCTGTGGCTCAGTGATTCTGTTCTGAGAGCTGTCATTTTGCTGATAGGTGAAGACAGGTAGAAGGGCTGGGAGTATGTTGAGTCTCTTTCTAAGAGGTCCTTAGCCAGTGGCTGACTCGTGAAAATGCAATTCCACTGCCTACAGTTAAGAAGAAGTGCTGAGCTCTCTCAGAAAGCACTTGTACCTTGGAGACCTCTTGTGGTATATCTGGCTAAACTTTAGACTCTACCTGAAATCACAGCTTTGCAGGTCTTTGACCCCATTTCTTGTCCTGTTTCCTCCATTTTCTTTCCAGTGTCTCTTGGAAGAACTTCCTTTATTAAAACACTAGCCCAAGATTTCTGGTTGCAAATTTATTTCTGGGAAATTCACTGAGTATATGGTTGATTAGCAAAAGCAAAGTTTGGAACATGCTATCCAAAGTGTAGTCCTCAGATCAACAACAGTAGCAGCATCTGGAAGGCTATTAGAAATGCAAATTCTGTGGCCTCACCCCAGATGTAGTGAATAAAATTTCTAGGAGGTATGTCAGAGAAATTTGTGTTTTAAGAAGTTCTCCAGATGGTTTTTATGGTTGCTAAAGTTTAAGAACCACTTGTCTGGAAATTCATCTTCTAACTCACAGGCCACAGCTTTTTAATATATTTGTTTCTTCCCTCTACCCTTGTCTGTTCCTCTGACATTCTCCTCTCATTTTTTAAACCTATATTTTCTTCCATCTTTCCTTTCTTGCTTCCTTCTCTCTCTGTCTGTTCCTTCTTTCCTGTTACCTATTCGTCTGCCTGTCATTTATTATTTATCATCATCTTGTTAACAGAACAAAAAAATACATGTGTCTGTAAATAAAGACAGTTTTATTTATTTGTTTGCCTTTTCCTCTACCCATGTTATAGGATTACCAACAACTTTAAAGAGTTTCCTTACCTTCTTCCAGGGAAAGAAGATTGATCAGATTTTTCACTCTGGTAATCCTAAGCAAATGATGAGCAGTTTAGATCATAAGTAACTGTTAGTTACTTGCTTTCTCTCACTTCTTTTCTTTTAAGAATAAAAACAGATAAATCAGATATCCTTTTAAGAATAAAAACAATTAATAAGAAATAGAATAATCTGAATTTATTTCATGTGAGAGAAGACTTTATACATGGAGATCACCAGATGATCAATCTGAAATCAGATTGATTATATTATTTGTAGCCAAAGATGGAGAAGTTCTATAAAGTCAGAAAAAAACAAGACCAGAAGCTGACTGTGGCTCAGATCATGAACTCCTTATTGTCAAATTCAAACTTAAATTGAAGAAAGTAGAGAAAACCACTAGATAATACAGGTAGAACCGAAATCAAATACCTTACAGTTATACAGTGGAAGTGACAAATAGATTCACGGGATTAAATCTGATAGACAGAGTACCTGAAGAACTATGGATGGATGATCATGACAATGTACCAGAGACAGGGATAAAGACCATCCCCAAGAAAAAGAAATGCAAAAAGGCAACATGGTTGTCTGAGGAGGCCTTAAAAAATAGCTTTGAGAAGAAGAGAAGCTAAAGGCAAAGGAGAAAAAGAAAGGTATACCCATTTGAATGCAGAGTTCCAGAGAATAGCAAGGAGAGATACGAAAACCTTCCTCAGGGATCAGTGCAAAAAAATAGAGGAAAATAATAGATTGGGAAAAACTAAAGATCTCTTCAAGAAAATTAAAGGTGCCAAGAGACTATTTCATGCAAAGCTGGGCACAATGAAGGACAGAAATGGTATGGACCTAATAGAAGCTAAAGAAATTAAGAAGAGGTGGCAAGACTACACAGAACTATACAAAAAAGATCTTCATGACCCAGATAAACATGATGATGTGGTCACTCACCTAGAGCCAGACATCCTGGAATGCAAAGTCAAGTGGGCCTTAGGAAGCATCACTACAAACAAAGCTAGTAGAGCTGATGGAATTCCAGCGGAGCCATTTCACATCCTAAAGGATGGTGCTGTTAAAGTGCTGTAATCAATATGCCAGAAAATTTATAAAACTCAGCAGTAGCAACAAGNAGCCAGACATCCTGGAATGCAAAGTCAAGTGGGCCTTAGGAAGCATCACTACAAACAAAGCTAGTAGAGCTGATGGAATTCCAGCGGAGCCATTTCACATCCTAAAGGATGGTGCTGTTAAAGTGCTGTAATCAATATGCCAGAAAATTTATAAAACTCAGCAGTAGCAACAAGACTGGAAAAGGTCAGTTTTCATTCCAATTCCAAAGAAAGACAATGACAAATAATGTTCAAAGTACTTCACAGTTTCACTCATCTCACACGCTAGCAAAGTGATGCTCAAAATTCTTCAGGCCAGGCTTCAACAGTACGTGAACTGTGAAACTCCAGATATTCAAGCTGGGTTTAGAAAAGGCAGAGGAACCAGAAATCAAATTGAGAAAATGCATTGAATCATAAAAAGCAAGAGAGTTCCAGAAAAACATTTACTTCTGCTTAGTTCGTAGTGATGCTTTCTAAGGTCCACTTGACTTCACATTACACTTTATATTTTTGGGCTCGAAAATCTCTGCAGATGGTGACTGCAGCCATGAAATTAGAAGATGCTTACTCCTTGGAAGAAAAGTTATG
>SJYX01010933.1:0-15330 GCA_006410675.1 Oreotragus oreotragus
GTTCTGGCCTGGAGAATTCCATGGACTGTATAGTCCATGGGGTCACAAAGAGTTGGGCTCGACTGAACAACTTTCACTCACTCACTCATTCCATAGTATATATGTACTACAATTTATCCATTCATTTGTTGATGGACATCTAGATTGATTGATTTCCTTGTCTTGGCCATTATAAACAAGTGCTGTAGTGAACATTAGGGTGCATATGTCTTTTTGAATTGTGGTTTTTTAAGGGTATATGCTCAGTATTGAGATTGCTAGGACATATGGTATTTGTATTGCTAGTTTTTAAAGAAATTTCCATACTGTTCGCCATAGTGGCTGTACCACTTTACATCCCACCAACAGTGCAAGAGGGTTTCCTTCCTCAGCTTCCACTCCAGCATTTATTGTTTGTAGGTTTTTTGATGATGGCCATTGTGACCTGTGTGAGGTGATACCTCATTGTAGTTTTGATTTGCATTTCTCTGATAATGAGCAATGTTGAGCATCTTTTCGTGTATTTATTGGCCATCTGTATGTTTTCTTTGGAGAAATGTCTGTTTAGGTCTTCTCATTTTTTGATTGGGCTATTTGTTTTTCTGATATTGAGATGTATGAGCTGCTTATACATTTTGGAGAATAATCCTTTGTCAGTTGCTTCATTTGCAAATATTTTCCCCCATTCTGAGTGTTGTCTTTTAATCTTGTATATTGTTTCCTTGCCTTGCAAAAGCTTTATAGTTTAGTTAGATCTCATCTGGGGCTTCTCTGGTGACTCAGTGTCGGGATGACCCACAAGGATAGATGGGGAGGGAGGTGGGAGCAGGGTTCAGGATGGGGAACACATGTACACCCGTGGCTGATTCATGTCGATATATGGCAGAACCACTGCTGCTGCTGCTAAGTCACTTCAGTCGTGTCCGACTCTGTGTGACCTCATAGACGGCAGCCCACCAGGCTCCCCCGTCCCTGGGATTCTGCAGGCAAGAATACTGGAGTGGGTTGCCATTTCCTTCTCCAATGCATGAAAGAGAAAAGTGAAAGTGAAGTCTCTCAGTGTGTCCGACTGTTAGCGACCCCATGGACTGCAGCCCACCAGGCTACTCCGTCCATTGGATTTTCCAGGCAAGAGTACTGGGGTGGGGTGCCATTGCCTTCCCCGGGCAAAACCACTACAATATTGTAAAGTAATTAGCCTCCAATCAAAATGAATACCTGGAGAATCCCATGGACAGAGGANCTACTCCGTCCATTGGATTTTCCAGGCAAGAGTACTGGGGTGGGGTGCCATTGCCTTCCCCGGGCAAAACCACTACAATATTGTAAAGTAATTAGCCTCCAATCAAAATGAATACCTGGAGAATCCCATGGACAGAGGATTCTAGTGGGCACATTCCCATACGGTCACAAAGAGTCAGCTATACTGACGCCACCGAGCATTCATGCTGGTCCTGTTTGTTTATTTTTGTTTTTATTTCCCTTACTGTAAGAGGTGGGTCAAGGAAGATCTTATGTCAAAGACTGTTCTACCTATGTTTTCCTCTAAGAGCTTTATAAGTTGCTAGCTGAACATTTGAATCTTTAATCCATTTCAAGTTTATTTTTGTGTATGGTGGTAGAAAGTGTTCTTTTCATTCTTTTCTATGTGGCTGTCCAGTTTTCCCAGCACTGCTTATTGAAGAGGCTGTCTTTTCTCCATTGTATAGTCTCCTTTGTAAAAAATAAGGTGCCCGTAGGTATGTGGGTTTATCTCTGGACTTTCTTTGTTGTCCCATTGGTTTGTATTTCTGTTTTTGTGCTGGTACCATACTCTTGATGACTATAGCTTTATAGTATAGTCTGAAGTCGGCAAGGTTGATTTCTCTAGCTCTGGTTTTCTTAAGATTGCTTTGGCTATTTGGGGGTCTTTTATTTTTCCAAATCATGAATTTTTTTGTTCCAGTACTGTGAAAAATTATGTTGGTAGTTTGATAGGGATAACATTGAGTCTGGAGATTGCTTTGATATTATAGTCATTTTCACAATGTTTTTCCAATTCAAGAACATGGTATAGCACTCCATCTGTTTGTGTTCTCTTTGATTTCTTTTATCTGTATCTTATAGTTTTCTACGTACAGGTATTTTGTCTCTTTAGGTTGGTTTATGCCTAGCTATTTTATTCTTTTTGTTGCAATGGTGAATGGAATTGTTTTCTTATTTTCTCTTTTTGATTTTTCATTGTTAGTGTATAGAAATGTAAGGGATTTCTGTATATTAATTTTATATCCTCTGACTTTACTGTATTCCTTGATTAGCTCTACTAATTTTCTAGAAGGAGAAGGCAATGGCAACCCACTCCAGTACTCTTGCCTGGAAAATCCCATGGATGGAGGAGCCTGGTAGACTGCAGTCCATGGGGTCACTAAGAATCGGGCACGACTGAGTGACTTCACTTTCACTTTTCACTTTCTTGCATTGGAGAAGGAAATGACAACCCACTTCAGTATTCTTGCCTGGAGAATCCCAGGGACAGAGGAGCCTAGTGGGCTGCCGTCTATGGGGTTGCACAGTCAGACACGACTGACCGACTTAGCAGCAGTAGCAGCAGTAATTTTCTGGTGGCATCTTTAGTGTTCTATATATAGTATTATGTCATCTACAAACAGTGAGAATTTTACTTTTTCTTTTCGAATCTCTACTCCTTTTATTTCTTGTTCTTCTCTGACTGCTATAGCTAGGACTTCTAAAACTATATTGAATAATAGTGTTAAGAATGAACACCCTTAATCATGTTCCTGATCTTAAAACATTTTCAGTTTTTCACCATTGAGAATAATGTTTTTCTGTGGCTTACTTGTTCAGTTCAGCTCAGTCGTGTCTGACTCTTTGTGATCCCGTGAATCGCAGCATGCCAAGCCTCCCTGTCCATCACCATCTCCCGGAGTTCACTCAAACTCACGACCATCGAGTTGGTGATGCCTTCCAGCTATCTCATCCTCTGTTGTCCACTTCTCCTCCTGCTCCCAATCCTTCCCAGCATCAAAGTCTTTTCCAGTGAGTCAACTCTTCGCATGAGGTGGCCAAAGTACAGGAGTTTCAGCTTCAGCGTCATTCCTTCCAAAGAACACCCAGGGCTGATCTCCTTTAGAATGGACTGGTTGGATCTCCTTGCAGTCCAAGGTCAAGAGTCTTCTCCAACACCACAGTTCAAAAGCATCAATTCTTCGGCGCTCAGCTTTCTTCACAGTCTGACTCTCGCATCCATACATGACCACTGGAAAAATCATAGCCTTGACTAGATGGACCTTTGTTGGCAAACTAATGTCTCTGCTTTTCAATATGCTATCTAGGTTGGTCATAACTTTTCTTCCAAGGAGTAAGTGTCTTTTAATTTCATGGCTGCAGTCACTTGTACATGACCTTTATTGTGTTGAGGTATGTTCCTTTTCTATCCACATTCTGGATAATTTTTTTATAATTATATTTATTTTAAATTGATTGCTTTATAATATTAGTTTAATTTCTCTCATACATCAACATGAATTAACCATAGGTGTACATATGTCTCCTCCTTCTTGATCATTCCTCCCACCTCCCAACCTTTCCCACCCCTCTAGGTTACCACAGAGCCCCAGTGTGAATTCCCTGAGTCATACAGCAAATTCCCTTTGGCTGTCTGTTTTACATATGTTAGTGCATGTGCCTCCATGCTGCTGTCTCCATTCATCTTGCTGTCTCCTTCTCTCCTGCCCTTGTCCATACATCTGTTCTCTGTATTTTCTCCATTGCTGCCCTGCAAGTAGGTTCATCATTACCATCTTTCTAGATTTCATAAATATGCATTAATATATGATACTGATCTAGACTCAGATGTGTTCCTTTTTATGGCTGAGTGGTATTCCATTGTATATAGGTACCACAGCTTCTTGATCCATTCATCTGTCAATGGACATCTAGGTTGCTTCCTCTGTGTTCTAGCTATAGTAAATCACGCTACAGTGAACATTAGGGTACATGTGTCTTTTTCAGTTTTTGATTCCTCAGGATATATGCCTAAAAGTGGTATTGCTGGGTTATATGGTAGTTTTATTCCTGATTTTCTAAGGAATCTCCATATTGTCTTCCATCATGGCTCTGTCAATTCATATTTCCAGTAGCAGTGCACAAGGGTTTCCATTTCTCCACACCTTCTCCAGCACTTGTTTGTGGACTTTTTGATGATGGCAGTTCTGACTCGTGTGAGGTGATAGCTCATTGTAGTTTTGATTTATATTTCTCTAATAATGAGTGATGTTGAGCATCTCTTCATGTGTTAGCCATCCATGTATTTTTGGAGAAATGTCTGTTTAGGTCTTTTGCCATTTTTTGATTAGATTGTTTCTCTGGCATTGAGTTGTATGAACTGTTTGTATATTTTGGAGATTAATCCTTTGTCAGTTGTTTCATTTGCTATTATTTTCTTCCATTCTGAGGGTTGTCTTTTCACCTTGTTTACAGTTTCCTTTGCTGTGCAAAAGCTTTTAAGTTTAATTTGGTCCCACTTATTTTTGTTTTTATTTCCATTGTTCTAGGAGTTGGTTCATAGAGGATCTTCCTATGATTTATGTCATGCAGTGTTCTGCCTATGTCTTCTTCCAAGAGTTTTATAGTTTATATAATTTCTATAAAACTATAGTTTTATAGTTCACATTTAGGTTTAATCCTTTTCAAGTTTATCTGTGTGTATGGTGTTAGGAAGTGTTCTAATTTCATTCTTCTACACGTTGTTGTCCAGTTCTCCCAGCACCACTTATTGAAGAAGCTATCTTTTTCCTCACTGTGTATTCTTAACTCCTTTGTCAAAGGTAAGGTGCCCCTAGGTACATGGGTTTGTCTCTGGGCTTTCTATCTTTTTCAGCTGGTCTATACTTTTCTTTTTGTGCCACTACCATACTGTCTTGATGACTGTAGCTTTGTAGTATAGTCTGAAATCAGGTAAGTTGATTCCTTCAACTCCATTCTTCTTTCTCAAGATTGCTTTGGCTATTTTGGGTCTTCTGTGTTTCCATACAAACTGTGAGATTTTTTTCTTCTAGTTGTGTGACAAATGCATTGGTAATTTGATTGGGATTGCCTTGAATCTGTTGATTGCATTTGGTAGTTCAGTCATTTTCACAATATTGATTCTTCTAAGCCAGGATCATGGAATATTCCTCTATTTATAACATCCTTGATTTCTTTCATCAGTGTCTTACAGTTTTCTGAATACAGTTCTTTTGTCTCCTTAGGTAGATTTGTTCCTAGGTATTTTATTCTTTTTGTTGCAATGGTAAATGTGATTGATTCTATAATTTCTCTTTCTGATTTTTCATTGTTAGTATATAGGAATGCATGTGTTTTCTGTGTATTGATTTTTGTATCCTGCAACTGTACCATATTCACTGATTAGCTCTAGTAGTTTTCTGATAGTATCTTTAGGGTTTCTTATGTACAGTATCATGTTATCTGCAAATAGAGTTTTATTTCTTCTTTTCCAGTCTGGATTCCTTTTTTTAATTTTTTTTCTCTGATTTCCATAGCTAGGACATCCAAAACTATGTTGAATAATAGGGCACCCTGTCTCACAAGTGGGCAAACTTGTATTGTTTCTGATCTTAGGGTGAATGCTTTTAGTTTTTCACCACTGAGAATCATGTTTGCTGTTGGTTTGCTGTAAACTGCCTTTATTTTTACAGTAGATTCCTTCTGTGCCCATTTTTGGGAAGAGTTTATTTCAACATGCATGGGTACTGAATTTTGCACAAGCTTTTTCTGCCTTTATTGAGATTATCGTATGGTTTTATCTTTCAGTTTGTTAATATGGTGTATCATATTGATTTGTGTGTTTTGAGGAATCCTTGCATTTCTGAGATAAACCCCACTTAATAAGGGGATATCTGATGCTTTTAATATGTTGTTGGATTCTGTTTGCTAGTATTTTGCTGAGAATTTTTGTATCAGTGTTTATTAGTTATTAACTTCCCAGGTGACACAGTGGTAAAATAATCTACATGCCATTACAGGAGACTCAGAATCACAGGTTCAATCTCCAGGACAGGCAGAACCCCTGGAGTAGGAAATGGGAAACCACTCTAGTATTTTAGCCTGGAAAATTCCATGGACCGAGGAGCCTGGTGGGCTACAATTCATGGGATTGCAAAGAGTCGGACCTGAAAGCATGCATGCAGTACATGTCATCAGTGATATTGGCCTGTAATTTTCTTTTTTTGTGTATGTTTGTCACGTTTTGGTATCAGGGTGATGGTGGCCTCATAAAAGGAGTTGGACTTTTCCTTCCTCTGCAGTTTTCTGGAAGAGTTTAAGCAGCATATGGGTTAGCTCTTCTCTAAACTTTTGATAAAGCTTGCCTTTGAAGCTACCTGGCACTGGGCTTTTGTTGGAAGATTTTTTTATTAGAGTTTTGATTTCAGTGTTTGTGATTGGTGTGTTCATTTTTTCTATTTCTTCCTGGCTCACTGTTGAAAGGTTGTACTTTTCATAGAATTCATCCATTTCTTCCAGCTTGTCCGTTTTATTGGCATATAGTTGTTCATAGTGATGTTTTATAATCCTTTGTATTTCTTTATTGTTTGTTATAACTTTTCCTTTTTCCATTTTATTGGTTTGAGTTTTCTCCTCTTTTTTTTTTTCTAGATGAGTCTGGCTAACAGACTTATCAAGAGTCGGTCAGTTTTGCTTATCTTCTCAAAAAATTAGCTTTTAGTTTCACTGATTTTTCCTATTGCCTTCTTCATTTCTTTTTCATTTATTTCTGATCTGATCTTTATAATTTCTTCCCTTCTAGCAGCTTTGGTTTTATTTATTTATTTTTTGTTGTCCTTATTTTTCTAGTTGCTTAAATGTAAAATTAGATTGTTTATTTGATGTTTTTCTTATTTCTTGAGCTAGGTTTATATTGCTATAAATTTCCCCCATAGCACTGGTTTTACTGACTCCTACAGAGTTTGAGTTGTTTTGTTTTCCTTTTTTGCTTTTCCCTCTTTGAGATCTTCAGTGAACTCGTGGTTATTTAGAAGCATATTGTTTAGCCTCCCTGTGTTTGTGATTTTTTTTTTACAGTTTTTTTCCTGTAGTTCATATCTAATCTTACAGCATTGTGGTTAAAAAAAATATTTCAATTTTTAGTTTTATTATTTTTAAACTTTGTTAGTCAAGTCGCTCAGTCGTGGCTGACTCTTTGTGACTCTGTGAACTGTAGCCCATCAGGCTCCTCCATCCATGGAATTCTCCAGGCAAGAATACTGGAGTGGCTAATTTGTGACCCCAAGATGTTATCTTTCCTGGATTTTCCAACCTAGATAGTATATTCAAAAGCAGAGACATTACTTTGCCGACTAAGGNTACTTTACAGTGTTGCGGTGGTCTCTGCCATACATCAACATGATGCATCATAATTAGATATATATCCCCTCCCTCTTGAGCTTCCTTCACACCCCCTACACCCCCATATTCCACCCCTCTGGTTGTCACAGAGCACCAGGTTGGGCTCCCTGTGTTTTACAGCAGTTTCCTGCTAGTTATCTGTTTCACTCATGATAATGTATATATGTCAATGGTACTTTCTCAATTTGTCCTACATTTTCCTTCCCCCACTGTGTCCACAGACCATTCTCAATGTCGGGGTTGGCATTTATTCTCTGTAAATAGGTTCATCAGTACTATTTTCTAGATTCCATATGTGTGTTTTTTTTAATATGTATGTTTTAATATACAATTTTTGTTTTTCTATGACTTACATCACTGTGTAACAGGCCTTCATCCACCTCACTACTTCTAACTCAAATTCCTTCCTTTTTATGGCTGAGTTTGGGCTTCCTTGGTGGCTCAGCTGGTAACGATTACGCCTGCAATGTGGGAGACCTAGGTTCAATCCCTTGGTTGGGAAAATCCCTTGGAGAAGGAAACGGCTACCCTCTCCAGTGTTCTGGCCTGGAGAATTCCATGGACTGTATAGTCCATGGGGTCACAAAGAGTTGGGCTCGACTGAACAACTTTCACTCACTCACTCATTCCATAGTATATATGTACTACAATTTATCCATTCATTTGTTGATGGACATCTAGATTGATTGATTTCCTTGTCTTGGCCATTATAAACAAGTGCTGTAGTGAACATTAGGGTGCATATGTCTTTTTGAATTGTGGTTTTTTAAGGGTATATGCTCAGTATTGAGATTGCTAGGACATATGGTATTTGTATTGCTAGTTTTTAAAGAAATTTCCATACTGTTCGCCATAGTGGCTGTACCACTTTACATCCCACCAACAGTGCAAGAGGGTTTCCTTCCTCAGCTTCCACTCCAGCATTTATTGTTTGTAGGTTTTTTGATGATGGCCATTGTGACCTGTGTGAGGTGATACCTCATTGTAGTTTTGATTTGCATTTCTCTGATAATGAGCAATGTTGAGCATCTTTTCGTGTATTTATTGGCCATCTGTATGTTTTCTTTGGAGAAATGTCTGTTTAGGTCTTCTCATTTTTTGATTGGGCTATTTGTTTTTCTGATATTGAGATGTATGAGCTGCTTATACATTTTGGAGAATAATCCTTTGTCAGTTGCTTCATTTGCAAATATTTTCCCCCATTCTGAGTGTTGTCTTTTAATCTTGTATATTGTTTCCTTGCCTTGCAAAAGCTTTATAGTTTAGTTAGATCTCATCTGGGGCTTCTCTGGTGACTCAGTGTCGGGATGACCCACAAGGATAGATGGGGAGGGAGGTGGGAGCAGGGTTCAGGATGGGGAACACATGTACACCCGTGGCTGATTCATGTCGATATATGGCAGAACCACTGCTGCTGCTGCTAAGTCACTTCAGTCGTGTCCGACTCTGTGTGACCTCATAGACGGCAGCCCACCAGGCTCCCCCGTCCCTGGGATTCTGCAGGCAAGAATACTGGAGTGGGTTGCCATTTCCTTCTCCAATGCATGAAAGAGAAAAGTGAAAGTGAAGTCTCTCAGTGTGTCCGACTGTTAGCGACCCCATGGACTGCAGCCCACCAGGCTACTCCGTCCATTGGATTTTCCAGGCAAGAGTACTGGGGTGGGGTGCCATTGCCTTCCCCGGGCAAAACCACTACAATATTGTAAAGTAATTAGCCTCCAATCAAAATGAATACCTGGAGAATCCCATGGACAGAGGATTCTAGTGGGCACATTCCCATACGGTCACAAAGAGTCAGCTATACTGACGCCACCGAGCATTCATGCTGGTCCTGTTTGTTTATTTTTGTTTTTATTTCCCTTACTGTAAGAGGTGGGTCAAGGAAGATCTTATGTCAAAGACTGTTCTACCTATGTTTTCCTCTAAGAGCTTTATAAGTTGCTAGCTGAACATTTGAATCTTTAATCCATTTCAAGTTTATTTTTGTGTATGGTGGTAGAAAGTGTTCTTTTCATTCTTTTCTATGTGGCTGTCCAGTTTTCCCAGCACTGCTTATTGAAGAGGCTGTCTTTTCTCCATTGTATAGTCTCCTTTGTAAAAAATAAGGTGCCCGTAGGTATGTGGGTTTATCTCTGGACTTTCTTTGTTGTCCCATTGGTTTGTATTTCTGTTTTTGTGCTGGTACCATACTCTTGATGACTATAGCTTTATAGTATAGTCTGAAGTCGGCAAGGTTGATTTCTCTAGCTCTGGTTTTCTTAAGATTGCTTTGGCTATTTGGGGGTCTTTTATTTTTCCAAATCATGAATTTTTTTGTTCCAGTACTGTGAAAAATTATGTTGGTAGTTTGATAGGGATAACATTGAGTCTGGAGATTGCTTTGATATTATAGTCATTTTCACAATGTTTTTCCAATTCAAGAACATGGTATAGCACTCCATCTGTTTGTGTTCTCTTTGATTTCTTTTATCTGTATCTTATAGTTTTCTACGTACAGGTATTTTGTCTCTTTAGGTTGGTTTATGCCTAGCTATTTTATTCTTTTTGTTGCAATGGTGAATGGAATTGTTTTCTTATTTTCTCTTTTTGATTTTTCATTGTTAGTGTATAGAAATGTAAGGGATTTCTGTATATTAATTTTATATCCTCTGACTTTACTGTATTCCTTGATTAGCTCTACTAATTTTCTAGAAGGAGAAGGCAATGGCAACCCACTCCAGTACTCTTGCCTGGAAAATCCCATGGATGGAGGAGCCTGGTAGACTGCAGTCCATGGGGTCACTAAGAATCGGGCACGACTGAGTGACTTCACTTTCACTTTTCACTTTCTTGCATTGGAGAAGGAAATGACAACCCACTTCAGTATTCTTGCCTGGAGAATCCCAGGGACAGAGGAGCCTAGTGGGCTGCCGTCTATGGGGTTGCACAGTCAGACACGACTGACCGACTTAGCAGCAGTAGCAGCAGTAATTTTCTGGTGGCATCTTTAGTGTTCTATATATAGTATTATGTCATCTACAAACAGTGAGAATTTTACTTTTTCTTTTCGAATCTCTACTCCTTTTATTTCTTGTTCTTCTCTGACTGCTATAGCTAGGACTTCTAAAACTATATTGAATAATAGTGTTAAGAATGAACACCCTTAATCATGTTCCTGATCTTAAAACATTTTCAGTTTTTCACCATTGAGAATAATGTTTTTCTGTGGCTTACTTGTTCAGTTCAGCTCAGTCGTGTCTGACTCTTTGTGATCCCGTGAATCGCAGCATGCCAAGCCTCCCTGTCCATCACCATCTCCCGGAGTTCACTCAAACTCACGACCATCGAGTTGGTGATGCCTTCCAGCTATCTCATCCTCTGTTGTCCACTTCTCCTCCTGCTCCCAATCCTTCCCAGCATCAAAGTCTTTTCCAGTGAGTCAACTCTTCGCATGAGGTGGCCAAAGTACAGGAGTTTCAGCTTCAGCGTCATTCCTTCCAAAGAACACCCAGGGCTGATCTCCTTTAGAATGGACTGGTTGGATCTCCTTGCAGTCCAAGGTCAAGAGTCTTCTCCAACACCACAGTTCAAAAGCATCAATTCTTCGGCGCTCAGCTTTCTTCACAGTCTGACTCTCGCATCCATACATGACCACTGGAAAAATCATAGCCTTGACTAGATGGACCTTTGTTGGCAAACTAATGTCTCTGCTTTTCAATATGCTATCTAGGTTGGTCATAACTTTTCTTCCAAGGAGTAAGTGTCTTTTAATTTCATGGCTGCAGTCACTTGTACATGACCTTTATTGTGTTGAGGTATGTTCCTTTTCTATCCACATTCTGGATAATTTTTTTATAATTATATTTATTTTAAATTGATTGCTTTATAATATTAGTTTAATTTCTCTCATACATCAACATGAATTAACCATAGGTGTACATATGTCTCCTCCTTCTTGATCATTCCTCCCACCTCCCAACCTTTCCCACCCCTCTAGGTTACCACAGAGCCCCAGTGTGAATTCCCTGAGTCATACAGCAAATTCCCTTTGGCTGTCTGTTTTACATATGTTAGTGCATGTGCCTCCATGCTGCTGTCTCCATTCATCTTGCTGTCTCCTTCTCTCCTGCCCTTGTCCATACATCTGTTCTCTGTATTTTCTCCATTGCTGCCCTGCAAGTAGGTTCATCATTACCATCTTTCTAGATTTCATAAATATGCATTAATATATGATACTGATCTAGACTCAGATGTGTTCCTTTTTATGGCTGAGTGGTATTCCATTGTATATAGGTACCACAGCTTCTTGATCCATTCATCTGTCAATGGACATCTAGGTTGCTTCCTCTGTGTTCTAGCTATAGTAAATCACGCTACAGTGAACATTAGGGTACATGTGTCTTTTTCAGTTTTTGATTCCTCAGGATATATGCCTAAAAGTGGTATTGCTGGGTTATATGGTAGTTTTATTCCTGATTTTCTAAGGAATCTCCATATTGTCTTCCATCATGGCTCTGTCAATTCATATTTCCAGTAGCAGTGCACAAGGGTTTCCATTTCTCCACACCTTCTCCAGCACTTGTTTGTGGACTTTTTGATGATGGCAGTTCTGACTCGTGTGAGGTGATAGCTCATTGTAGTTTTGATTTATATTTCTCTAATAATGAGTGATGTTGAGCATCTCTTCATGTGTTAGCCATCCATGTATTTTTGGAGAAATGTCTGTTTAGGTCTTTTGCCATTTTTTGATTAGATTGTTTCTCTGGCATTGAGTTGTATGAACTGTTTGTATATTTTGGAGATTAATCCTTTGTCAGTTGTTTCATTTGCTATTATTTTCTTCCATTCTGAGGGTTGTCTTTTCACCTTGTTTACAGTTTCCTTTGCTGTGCAAAAGCTTTTAAGTTTAATTTGGTCCCACTTATTTTTGTTTTTATTTCCATTGTTCTAGGAGTTGGTTCATAGAGGATCTTCCTATGATTTATGTCATGNATTAATCCTTTGTCAGTTGTTTCATTTGCTATTATTTTCTTCCATTCTGAGGGTTGTCTTTTCACCTTGTTTACAGTTTCCTTTGCTGTGCAAAAGCTTTTAAGTTTAATTTGGTCCCACTTATTTTTGTTTTTATTTCCATTGTTCTAGGAGTTGGTTCATAGAGGATCTTCCTATGATTTATGTCATGCAGTGTTCTGCCTATGTCTTCTTCCAAGAGTTTTATAGTTTATATAATTTCTATAAAACTATAGTTTTATAGTTCACATTTAGGTTTAATCCTTTTCAAGTTTATCTGTGTGTATGGTGTTAGGAAGTGTTCTAATTTCATTCTTCTACACGTTGTTGTCCAGTTCTCCCAGCACCACTTATTGAAGAAGCTATCTTTTTCCTCACTGTGTATTCTTAACTCCTTTGTCAAAGGTAAGGTGCCCCTAGGTACATGGGTTTGTCTCTGGGCTTTCTATCTTTTTCAGCTGGTCTATACTTTTCTTTTTGTGCCACTACCATACTGTCTTGATGACTGTAGCTTTGTAGTATAGTCTGAAATCAGGTAAGTTGATTCCTTCAACTCCATTCTTCTTTCTCAAGATTGCTTTGGCTATTTTGGGTCTTCTGTGTTTCCATACAAACTGTGAGATTTTTTTCTTCTAGTTGTGTGACAAATGCATTGGTAATTTGATTGGGATTGCCTTGAATCTGTTGATTGCATTTGGTAGTTCAGTCATTTTCACAATATTGATTCTTCTAAGCCAGGATCATGGAATATTCCTCTATTTATAACATCCTTGATTTCTTTCATCAGTGTCTTACAGTTTTCTGAATACAGTTCTTTTGTCTCCTTAGGTAGATTTGTTCCTAGGTATTTTATTCTTTTTGTTGCAATGGTAAATGTGATTGATTCTATAATTTCTCTTTCTGATTTTTCATTGTTAGTATATAGGAATGCATGTGTTTTCTGTGTATTGATTTTTGTATCCTGCAACTGTACCATATTCACTGATTAGCTCTAGTAGTTTTCTGATAGTATCTTTAGGGTTTCTTATGTACAGTATCATGTTATCTGCAAATAGAGTTTTATTTCTTCTTTTCCAGTCTGGATTCCTTTTTTTAATTTTTTTTCTCTGATTTCCATAGCTAGGACATCCAAAACTATGTTGAATAATAGGGCACCCTGTCTCACAAGTGGGCAAACTTGTATTGTTTCTGATCTTAGGGTGAATGCTTTTAGTTTTTCACCACTGAGAATCATGTTTGCTGTTGGTTTGCTGTAAACTGCCTTTATTTTTACAGTAGATTCCTTCTGTGCCCATTTTTGGGAAGAGTTTATTTCAACATGCATGGGTACTGAATTTTGCACAAGCTTTTTCTGCCTTTATTGAGATTATCGTATGGTTTTATCTTTCAGTTTGTTAATATGGTGTATCATATTGATTTGTGTGTTTTGAGGAATCCTTGCATTTCTGAGATAAACCCCACTTAATAAGGGGATATCTGATGCTTTTAATATGTTGTTGGATTCTGTTTGCTAGTATTTTGCTGAGAATTTTTGTATCAGTGTTTATTAGTTATTAACTTCCCAGGTGACACAGTGGTAAAATAATCTACATGCCATTACAGGAGACTCAGAATCACAGGTTCAATCTCCAGGACAGGCAGAACCCCTGGAGTAGGAAATGGGAAACCACTCTAGTATTTTAGCCTGGAAAATTCCATGGACCGAGGAGCCTGGTGGGCTACAATTCATGGGATTGCAAAGAGTCGGACCTGAAAGCATGCATGCAGTACATGTCATCAGTGATATTGGCCTGTAATTTTCTTTTTTTGTGTATGTTTGTCACGTTTTGGTATCAGGGTGATGGTGGCCTCATAAAAGGAGTTGGACTTTTCCTTCCTCTGCAGTTTTCTGGAAGAGTTTAAGCAGCATATGGGTTAGCTCTTCTCTAAACTTTTGATAAAGCTTGCCTTTGAAGCTACCTGGCACTGGGCTTTTGTTGGAAGATTTTTTTATTAGAGTTTTGATTTCAGTGTTTGTGATTGGTGTGTTCATTTTTTCTATTTCTTCCTGGCTCACTGTTGAAAGGTTGTACTTTTCATAGAATTCATCCATTTCTTCCAGCTTGTCCGTTTTATTGGCATATAGTTGTTCATAGTGATGTTTTATAATCCTTTGTATTTCTTTATTGTTTGTTATAACTTTTCCTTTTTCCATTTTATTGGTTTGAGTTTTCTCCTCTTTTTTTTTTTCTAGATGAGTCTGGCTAACAGACTTATCAAGAGTCGGTCAGTTTTGCTTATCTTCTCAAAAAATTAGCTTTTAGTTTCACTGATTTTTCCTATTGCCTTCTTCATTTCTTTTTCATTTATTTCTGATCTGATCTTTATAATTTCTTCCCTTCTAGCAGCTTTGGTTTTATTTATTTATTTTTTGTTGTCCTTATTTTTCTAGTTGCTTAAATGTAAAATTAGATTGTTTATTTGATGTTTTTCTTATTTCTTGAGCTAGGTTTATATTGCTATAAATTTCCCCCATAGCACTGGTTTTACTGACTCCTACAGAGTTTGAGTTGTTTTGTTTTCCTTTTTTGCTTTTCCCTCTTTGAGATCTTCAGTGAACTCGTGGTTATTTAGAAGCATATTGTTTAGCCTCCCTGTGTTTGTGATTTTTTTTTTACAGTTTTTTTCCTGTAGTTCATATCTAATCTTACAGCATTGTGGTTAAAAAAAATATTTCAATTTTTAGTTTTATTATTTTTAAACTTTGTTAGTCAAGTCGCTCAGTCGTGGCTGACTCTTTGTGACTCTGTGAACTGTAGCCCATCAGGCTCCTCCATCCATGGAATTCTCCAGGCAAGAATACTGGAGTGGCTAATTTGTGACCCCAAGATGTTATCTTTCCTGGATTTTCCAACCTAGATAGTATATTCAAAAGCAGAGACATTACTTTGCCGACTAAGGTCTATCTAGTCAAGGCTA
>SJYX01010935.1:0-17506 GCA_006410675.1 Oreotragus oreotragus
AAAAAAAAAAGATCACAACCCTAAAGTAGCCCCTACTTTGGGGAAGCTAATATCCCAAGTGTCTTGACACTTGGAAGAAAGCTTTTTGAAATACATTCAGAGGGTAGTAAACTTCTGGAATTCATCATGCCAAGAGCTGGTGTTGATATCTAAAACTCTTGCTGGGACTTGGCTGATGGTGCAGTGGTTAAGAGCCCATCCGCCAACGCAGGGGATAGGGGTTCGACCCCTGGTCTGGGAAGATCCCACGTGCCCCAGAGCAGCTAAGCCCTTGCACTGCAACTATAGAGACTGTGCTCTGCTCTGCAACGAGAGACGCCACCACAAGGAGAAGCCCGTGCTTTGCAACTAGAGTAGCCCCCTCTCGTCGCAGCTAGAGAAAGCCCACGCACAGCAGTGAACACTCCACACAATCAGACCTCCCCAAGGCAAAACCCCCAAACAGAAAGCCCTTCCTGAGAGGACTGGCTGAACTCAATAACTGATCTATGTAGAATTATCAAAAGGAATGAACTTGTCGTGTGGTATCCTTGCTGTGGAACAGTGATAATGTGTTGTAGGGGACCCCACTGGAGCCAGGACCTGAGCTGAATGGACCCAAGGCTGATGTTGTAGGCGGTTCCCACCCTCCTTTGCAGGATACCGGGAGGGGAAGAGAGTCTTTCAACTTTTAGTGGAGTTAAAGATGTGATTGAGATAAGAATAGTGGAACTGGAGAGGGGAGGATGGGGCACTTGAAAGAAGTGGATGGGATGCAAGCTTCTCTTGGAGTGTGCGCTAAGTTACTTCAGTCGTGTCCTACAATTTGCAACCCCATGGACTGTAGCCCGCCAGGCTCTTCTGACCATGGGATTCTCCAGGCAAGAATATTGAAGTGGGTTGCCATGCCCTCCTCCAGGGGCTCTTCCCGACCCAGGGATCGAACCTGCGTCTCTTACAGTCTCCTGCATTGGCAGTCAGGGAGAAGTGTAAATACTGAAATCTTCAGTTTGACAAGTCAGCGTGATCTTCATGGGGTAAGGAGATCAGAAGAGAGAAAGAGCACAGAGACGGTGGAGAAGAGTGATATGGAGGCCAGAAAAGATAAGGAAATTTCTGCCAGGGTCATTGTGGAGAGAGTTTGCCGGGAAAGACTGGAACTCAACGCTGATGACCGTGCTACAGCCCAGAATCTTCTGGGACCACCATAGGCCAGGCATGTGGGCATGAAGAGGTGGAAGAGACATAGTTCCTCACTCACTCTCTAGTTGTGGAGACGGATCATAAAAAAGATGGTCATAATTGCATTACTCTCATGCTTGGCATGCCTGTTGCTACAGAAGTTTAAAGAACCCCCCAGGCATCTACCCAGGCTAACATAGGAAGTCAGGGAAAGCTTCTAGGAGGAAGAGACTTCTGGGTGGAGTCTTTAAGGATGAGTTCCAGTTATTCCAGAAGCGAGAAAGCAGTGAGAGTGGGGAAAGGTGTTGAAGGCAACTGGAGGAGGGTACTCAAAGGCCTGGAGTGAGTGAGAGAGCAGGGTCAGTTTGGGGAGCTGGAGTGTGGAGCAGGGAAGTGGGTGGGTGAGTGGTGATGGGGAGCCTGTGAAGTGAAGAGCTAAGTGATGGTGGAGTATGTCTTGAAAAGTCTGATACAGGACTTCCGTGGTGGTCTAGTGGCTAAGATTCCACACTTCCAATGCAGGCGGCCTGGGTTCCATCCTTGGTCAGGGAACTAGATCCCACATGCCACAGCTAAAGATCCTGCATCCCTCAAAGAAAATCAAAGATTCTGTGTGCTGCAACTAAGACTGGGTACAGCCAAACAAATAAATAAATGTTATAAAAGAGAAAAGCCTGATGCTACTCCAGGAGTTTGGAGGACTGTTCTCCTGTGAGCAATAAACTGATAAAGGAATATGGCAGAAGGGTGATAGACCCCGATTGTGGTTTAGAGGGATGACCCTGGCTGCAAAGGGTCAGACTGAAGCAGGAAGACCAGACAGGTGCTGGTTGTGATGAGAATCCAGTCTAATGGAAGGTTTGGTCGGGTCCCATCTCTGAGCAGCATCCATGGGACTCTAATGGGGCTCATACTGGCTTGGGGAGAGGGAAACGGCTTTGAGGGCAGAAGTGGAAGAAATGTGAGGGCTGGCCAGGCTTCTGAGACGTGCATCCAAGACCGTGCACAGAGTGCTCTGTCCTCCTCTGCTGAAATGGGTCTGACCTGCTGTGACTCCGTGGGGCGAGTGCTGTGCAGGTGGAGACGGAGGTTTAATAGCGGCTGATGAGTGGTGAGAGTGCGGGTTTTTCGGGAATGGATGTGAAGGAGGCATCTCTATACAGCTAAATTCCTTTATTAACGTAATGAGTTTGGCTGCTTTCCTGGAAATGCAAGTGCCATTTGGCACCATCGCTGCTGCTTCAGAAAGGGTGTCGTTAAACTAAGAATCTGTAGGAATGCACAATGGCGATAAACGAAGCTGCTTGGGAGATTGCAGGGAATCACGCAGACTTCAGAGGGACCTTCAGAATGGAGGCTGTGATGTCAGCATGCAGCTAAGGGGTGGGGGAGGGGTGCTGGAAACCAGAACAGTTAGCTGGATTATCCAACCCAAGCAGGTAATAATGAATCATATTTAGAGGGCTAATAGTAAAGTCATATCAAAGTCAAGTTGAAGCAGAGACCTCAAAGGGGCCAGACCACCTCCCAGCCCTTCCGTCCCCTAGTCACTAGTGCAATCTCTAGTCTGGGTTTCTAAAGGCAGCACGTGAGTATTGCGGTTTATGTTTCTTTCCATGACTCAGCTTTGCCTCAGATTGTCCTGGTGGTTCCCAGACCTACTGGGAGGGAACCTTGAGATGTTACTTCTTCCCAACGTGAGATCAGACTTGGAAAACCAAGGGCTGAGACCAGATCAACGGATAGGATGGGAATAGAAATCTCTCTTTCTATTTCATTTGTTCTTTGGAATGGGTTGGGTTTGAAATTAAGGAGAGACTTGGGCAGTCATTGGGATTCCCTGGTGGCTCAGACAGTAAAGAGTCTGCCTGCAATGTGGGAGACCTGGGTTCGATCCCTGGTTTGGAAAGATTCCCTGGAGAGGGGGATGGCTATCCACTCCAGTATTCTTGTCTGAAGAATTCCATGGACGGAAGAGCCTGGCGGGCTACAGTCAGATTGTTGCAAAGAGTCAGACACGACTGAGCGACTTTCACTGGGCAGCCATTGGGCTTTTAAATTCATTGTACTGTTGTGAAATTCTTTCTTTCTGAGTTGAGTTTGGACCCAGAGTTGGATGTGGACGACATGGTACAAGAAAGCCTTCCCAGATGATGTCAGCCCAAAGCGATGTAAGGCTTCCAGGGGCCTGGGATGCAGCCGCCACTGGAGGCACCTTTCATGCTCCCTCTCGCCCTCACAGCAAACCTGTAAAGATGTAGCAGTTAGGGCTTTGCAGGTGAGAAGAGGCGGCTCAGAGAGGTAAAGGTGCTTGGCCAAGTCCGCTCAGTTGACTTGAACTCAGGTTGTCTTATGTTGGAGCTGGTCCCTCCAACCCTGTATCTGTCCTTGCTGATGAGGAAGGTATGTAAGAAGAGTTCATGCAAAGTCAGTTAAAAAATTTTTTTTTGGCTGCATTGCATGCGGAATCTTTATTTAAATGGGAAACTCACTCTTGCTAGCTTGGCTTCGTCTGTTCATTTATTTCTGGCTGCACTGGGTCTGCATTGCTTTGTGCAGGCTTTCTCTAGTTGGGGATGAGCGAGGGTTACTCTCCAGTTGCAGCGCTCAGGCTTCTCACTGTGGCGGCTTCTCTCGTCGTGGAGCACAGTCTCTAGAGCATGTGGGCTTCAGCAGTTGCAATGCGTGGGCTCAGCAGCTGTGGCTCATGCCCTTAGTTGCTTGCAGCATGTGGGATCTTCCCAGACCAGGGGAGGAAACCATGCTCCCTGCATTTGCAGGCAGGTTCTTAACCTCTGGGCCTCCAGAGAACTCCCTATGTGGAATCTTAGCTCCTTGGCCAGGGATGGAACCTGCGCCCCCTGCAGTGGGAGTGGGGAGTCTTAACCCCTGAACTGCCAGGGAAGTCCTGTAAAATCAGGTTTGAGTTCAGCCCAGCCTGAGAACAGTGTCTGTGGTTCCCTCCATCCATCCCCTCTTGGCTTCCATCCCAGGCAAGAGTTCCACATGGTTAAGCGCTTTTATAAAATTTTTATTTTTCAATTACATGGTCATTGTAACAAATCCAAACAACACAAAAGTGGATAAAACAGGTGGAGAAAGGCCCCTCCTCCCCCTCCCCCCTGGTTTAAGACTCTTTTTATGTTTATGACGCGTAGAGTCGTAGTCGACTCTGGACTCCATCCCTTACTAACTTCTCAGCACTGGTGAAGTTAACTTCACTTACTGAAGTTGCTTAGCTTCCTGATGACTCAATTTCTTCTGAAAAATTGTGTAATAGTACTCATAAGTTTGTTTAAGGATTAAATATTTAGATAGGTGCCTGGCAAAGAATAAGTGTTCGATAGATCATTAGCTATTTTTATTATATATGACTTAAAAAAAATGAGTATTAACACTACACATATTGTGCTGAAACTTCCCTTTTCACTTTACAATATGTTGTGGACTTTGTGCCAAGTCTGTACATATGGCACTTTCAAAAATGGTTGTGTAGAATTTTATTTGTATGGAAGTACTCTATTCATTCAGTTATGGACAGACACTTAAATCATTTCCACTTTTTCTTTTGTTTTTACAAGCAAGTTTACAAATTTGAACTTTTGTAAGATACACATTCAAGAGGTGAAGTCATAGGATTTTTTAGGAAATATATATATATATTTTATGTATATGTGTATATATATATATAGAGAGAGTATTTACAAATTTTTGCCAAAATTCATTGCCAATTATTAATATATTTTCACTGACAGAGTGATTAGAAAACCTGTTCGCTCAACCTAACCAACACTGAATTTCCTCATAACTGCTGGATTAAAGAAATATCCAACTAATTTTCTCCATAATAAAGACATTCATCCAAAAGTAAGCTAGGTCCTTACCTTATACCACTGAAATGCTCAAATGATAGAGAAGAGATCAACAACCCACAGAAGAGGGTGGAAAAGGACATAAAGTTTTCTGAGCACAAGTTTGAACTAAAAATCCTAATGATACTTACTCATTTTTAGCCCTCATTCTATTTTATTTAAGAGGATTTTTTTTTTTTTTGGCCAGGTGTTAGCTGTGGCATGTGGGCTCTTTAGTTGTGGCATGTAGGATACAGTTCCCTGAACAAGGATAGAATCTGGCCACCGCCCCCACCCCTCCGACTCCCTGCATTGGGAGGGAGAGCACTGAGGTCCTGAAAAGAGATCTTAGTTTCCTGTCCAGGAATTAAACCTGGGTAACCTGAATGAGAACTAGGGAGTCCTTGCCCCCAGACCATCAGGGGCTAGAGGATAGAAGCAAAGTAGCCCTTCCTCTTGCCCTTGTTTGAAAGCAAGAATGTTTCAAGGAGGCAAAAACTGTTAAAACAGGTACAAAGTTTATTGTTAGAGACACAGCACAATGGATGGGAGGGCACCCAGGAAAACTGTGTTTAGCCAACTCAGAAGCAGAGCAGGGATACACACTCAGAGAGCAAGGGTATGGACATCCTGTCTAACAAGGAGGAGCACAGGAGGGCAGAAACTAGGCAAGACACACACCGGAGAGGAGCGCGGGGGTCCTGAGTGAGGAGGAGTGCAGTCGGGAGGTGATGTCAATCACTTACACAGGACAGTCCTTCCGGGTCTTTGTTTACCTTTGGCCAGTTATTTTTATTATTTTTTTTGGCCAGTTATCTTGTTTCTTTGTTCACACCTGGTCCAAGGACCCGCCCCAAGATGCATGCACAGCTTTTTGCTAAGGTGAANTTTTTTTTTTTTTTGGCCAGGTGTTAGCTGTGGCATGTGGGCTCTTTAGTTGTGGCATGTAGGATACAGTTCCCTGAACAAGGATAGAATCTGGCCACCGCCCCCACCCCTCCGACTCCCTGCATTGGGAGGGAGAGCACTGAGGTCCTGAAAAGAGATCTTAGTTTCCTGTCCAGGAATTAAACCTGGGTAACCTGAATGAGAACTAGGGAGTCCTTGCCCCCAGACCATCAGGGGCTAGAGGATAGAAGCAAAGTAGCCCTTCCTCTTGCCCTTGTTTGAAAGCAAGAATGTTTCAAGGAGGCAAAAACTGTTAAAACAGGTACAAAGTTTATTGTTAGAGACACAGCACAATGGATGGGAGGGCACCCAGGAAAACTGTGTTTAGCCAACTCAGAAGCAGAGCAGGGATACACACTCAGAGAGCAAGGGTATGGACATCCTGTCTAACAAGGAGGAGCACAGGAGGGCAGAAACTAGGCAAGACACACACCGGAGAGGAGCACGGGGGTCCTGAGTGAGGAGGAGTGCAGTCGGGAGGTGATGTCAATCACTTACACAGGACAGTCCTTCCGGGTCTTTGTTTACCTTTGGCCAGTTATTTTTATTATTTTTTTTGGCCAGTTATCTTGTTTCTTTGTTCACACCTGGTCCAAGGACCCGCCCCAAGATGCATGCACAGCTTTTTGCTAAGGTGAAACCCCCTCCCCCACCCCCACAGAGGCCTATGGGTGCATATCCACACTTATTATGGGGTGGGGTCCCCTCCATTTACCATCTCCAAGAAGCCTTCCTGTGCATGTGCAGACAAGAAAGTCTTCCTTGACTTCAGGAGTGGGCACCTTATCTCTTTGCTTTAGCAGAGCTTAGGTTTTACCACTAGCTTTGTCCTTGGAGTGTCTGAGTGAGAACAAAGCTTGAATTTTACTCCACTTGACAAGCACCAGGTGTCTGGCCCAGAGGCCCACTATCTCCGGTCTCAGGAGCATGGAGTCTTAGCCACTGGACTACCAGGGAAGTCTGTAGCCTCCATTTTATTTTATTTTTTTACTTTACAATATTGTATTGGTTTTGCCATACATCAACATGAATCCACCACAGGTGTACACGTGTTCCCCATCCTGAACCCCCCTCCCATCTCCCTCCCCATCCCATCCCTCTGGGTCATCCCAGTGCACCAGCCCCGAGCATCCTGTATCATGCATCAAACCTGGACTGGCAATTCATTTCACATATGATATTTTACAGGTTTCAGTGCCATTCTCCCAAATCATCCCACCCTCGCCCTCTCCCACAGAGTCGTATATTGTATTGGTGTTTTTATTTCTGGCTTACTTCACTCTCTATAATAGTCCCCCATTTTAGAGATGAGAAACTGAGGCATTGAAGGATCGAGTAATAACTTGCCCAAGATCAGGCAGCTGGTTGAGTGGCAGAACTTGGAAGCTGAACTCAGGTCTCCCTGAAGTCAAGATCTGCTGTTTGTTCAACCACCTTGTTGGCTTGTAGTGGTTTACAGAAGCAAATATTTTGGACTTGAAGAAACCAACAAGGCCTCCAAGAAGGTCAAATGGCACTGGGCTAGGCTGCAGAGCTCTGAATGGCTCAGTTTTTGTCGTGCTTCCTGTAAAATTTAGATGATTTTTCCATCTGTGAGGCAGAGAAGCAGGGTTACTTTAGGGAAGCACTCGGGCTGACAGAAAGGATGGAGTAACTGGGAGGCAGCTGGTAAGATCGCTCCTCTCCAGGTAGACTACATTAGCATCTCTGTTTATGTCTATCAAATAGCCCACAGTGCCTTCTGGCTCTCATTTTCTGTACATGCCTGTCAGTGTAGCAAATCCTGAGTGCTTCTGCTTTCTTTTTTTTTAAACAAAATGGAATCAGAGCCTTTTGTGTTTGAAAGCCATGTCCATAAATCACTGCTCCTTGAATGAGAAGATGTGTGTGGACCCATGAAGACAGGGCTTTGAATTATTTATCAAGAAGGGATGCTACTTGGAGCCTCAGGCATACTCAGCCCCATGACAAAACCGGGTTGCTTCTCGAGATGTTTTTGGGGCCCTGATGAATGATGACATGGGTTAAAGAACCATACCATCTGACTGTGTGCTTGACATTGTTTCATGGCTAGATATGCAGACATAACTAACTCTGCCCTTACCATGGGGCCCCTTACCATCTGGTTCCTACCCACCTTTCCAACCCTCATATACTCCAAGCTGCAGCCCTACCCCACTACTCACACATTCCTGAATGTATCAATTTTTTTCAAACCTTAAACTTGTTATTTCCTATTGAGGTATAGCTGATTAACAAATTTGTGGTAGTTTCAGATGAACCATGACTCAGCCATATGTATACATGTATCCATTCTCCTCCCAAGCCCGCTTCCATCAAGGCTGGCACATAGCATTGAGCAGAGTTCCATGTGCTATACAATAGGTCCCTGTTGGTTATCCATTTTGAATATAGCAACGTATACATGACCATCACAAACTTCCTATCCTTCCCTCTGGCAACCGTATGTTCATTTTCTAAGTCTGTGAGTCTCTTTCTGCTTTGTAAATAAGTTCATTTACATCATTTCTTTTTAGATTTCACATATAGGGGATGTCTTTTGATATTTCTCCTTCTCTGGCTTCACGCATAAGACAGTCTCTAGGTCCACGTTGCTGCAAATGTTGAATGCATCATTATTTGCACGTACTGTTCAGTATGGCTGTTCTTTGCTGCCTATCCACCCTGCAAACTCCTAGTGTCTGCTGAGAGCCAGCCCAAATGTCCCCTTCTCTAAGAAATATTTCCCTCTATCCCCTGTCAGGGTTAGTAGCTGCTTCTTTGTAAGTCTGGCTGGATGTTGAACTCTTGAAGGGCAGAGTTAGTTATGTCTGCATATCTAGCCATGAAACAAGGTCAAGCACATAGTCAGAGCTTGGGGCTCTTAAGTGAGAGAATGGTTTGATGTCGATGGGAGAACACCTGTGCTTGGTCAGCCCAGTGCGTCTGGCCAATGAGGTTTATGATTTCCAACACAATGTGCCTAATACTTCTGGGAGGGGCGTGGATGAAAGTGCCAGGGGCAGATGCTTTGCTAATGGCAGGGAATGCAAACCTGGGAAGTGAGAGTGAACACATCCAATGATTATTCGGCATTTGAACAGATCTTGATAGGTTGGCAGAATTGCCTGAAATTAACAAGATGACCCTTAACATCATGGATGCATTTGAAGTGTGGCTAATATAAAGGTCTGTGAATCAATGGCTAGGGTGAGGGAGAAAAGAAGGAATATCCACAGATGACTAAGGTGTCAAACAGCCCTCTATATGTGCCATGGTTTTTCATACTATGTTAAGGGGAAGATTAGAGGCTTGTCTGGGAAGGGACATAAACATGCAGAATTTCGTTTGTTGAATCTCCTCCATGCTTGTCATGGCACATGAAACTTAGTAGATGTTCAATAAATATTTATTGCATTTTGAGTGACTAGTGACTGCATTTACTTTCTGCTTAGAATATCCTTAGTCTTAAAATTCTTATTCGTTCTTTAAGAGTGAACTCAGAAGTCACCAATTCTGGGCATTTTTTCCTAGTGGGTACTTCTCCATTGGTTTTAGACATAGGGCTTCTTATACTGTGTTGATGTTATTTGCTTATGGTATGGATCTCTTGTTAGACTGAGAGCTTAGAAAGCAGGAACTACGTTTGATTATTTTCTGGTCAACCTGTGCGTTCCATATCATCTGTATTTAATAAATATTTGCAGAATAAATGCCTGGGAAAGGCTGACACATGATGCTTATTTAATTTCCAGCAAGGCTCAGTGGTCTGAAAAAGGATATGGGTCAAAGAAGAAGGTGCCAGCGTTTGGCGGAGGCAGGATGGCAGTGAGAGAGCCGGGCAGTGAGTGAGCCGCAGAGATCTGTAGCATCATCATCTCTGTGCTGGGCAGAAAGAGCCTGGATGTAGAAGCTCGCTGCCAGCATGGAGTCCTGGATGGTGAGTTTCTGGGGACCGTGGCCACTTTCTGCTCAGCTCCCCTGCCTGGCAGCATCAGGCAGCATAATAACACCTAGCACTGAGGGAGAGAGAGTCCCTATGTGCTGGGTGCTGTGTGGCGGATTATGAGCCTTCATCTCAACCCCCACAACAGTACCAATGTGATAGGTACTGCTATTACGCCATTCTATACGTGAGGCCATGGCAGCCAGAGGATTAGGTAACGTGCTTCATAATCACAAAGTGGGAGGAGGAGCAGAGCTTGGAGGAGGTGCTGTGGGGCCCCAAGTTCGTGTTTCCAAGTTCTTGGCTATCCTGCCTTATGGAGGGAGCAAGTGTGCCAGAGGTAAGGGTAGTGGGAGATGGAGTGTCTGAACATGGAGGTAGTCACGGTGAGTTGGAAGCTTCACTGTTGTAAACATGTGGGGGCTTCTTACTACCAGCCAGGAATTGGTCTAAGCGCCATAAGTATTATGTATGCATTATGTACTTTAAGGGGCTTCCCTGGTGGCTCAGAGGTTAAAGCGTCTGCCTCCAATGCGGGAAACCCGGGTTCGGTCCCTGGGGCGGGAAGATTCCCCTGGAGAAGGAAATGGCAACCCTTTCCAGTATTCTTGCCTGGAGAATCTCATGGACAGAGGAGCTTGGTAGGCTACAGTCCACAACGTCACAAAGAGTTGGACACGACTGAGTGACTTCACTTTCACTTTATGCATTTTATGTATTTTAATTAATCTTCAAAAGTACTCAGAGATGATACCCACTGGTGTCACACATTTTAGAGATCAGGAAACTGAGGACCAGAGAAGTCATCTGTTTGCTTAAAACCATACCATGCCACTAACACACGCTGAAGCCACAGGCAAACAGGGTCCTGGGGACTTCCCTGGTGGTCCAATGGTTAAGAATTCGCCTGCCAATGTAAGGGGAGGGGGTTCAGTCCCTGGTGGGAGAACTAAGATCACATTTGCCACCGGGCAACTGAGCCCACACACCACGACAAAGAGCGTGTGCACCACAGTGAAAGATCCCACATGCTGCAGCTAAGACCTGATGCAGCCAAAAATAAATAAGCTGTGGGCTTACCCACCAGGCTCTCCTCCACTGCTGCGTTAACCACCATATTGTGGCTCCTCCTGGCTGAGCCCCAGTTACACCCAGATAAGATGCCTTTCAAGTGCTCAGAACAGGAGAGAGGTCTCAGGTCTTCAAGGACTGGGGACTTAGTCCAGGAAAAGGAAGTGTGGATGCAGATCCTCTGTGGGAGGGGCACAGGTGAGCTCCAGACTGCCCCATTCTGGGAGGAGCGTTCCCAAGAGCTTGAATAAGCCAGATCAGATTGAATAAACCAGATCAGATTTGAAACCTCCAATGCTGGGCCAGCCAGCCAGCCAGGAGTTGAGCCGGAAGCAGCCATGACTTCCCTGTATATAAAACATTTCCCACAACCCCTCTCCTCCCCAAAGTCATTAATAACAATCTTTGTCCTGGCAGCATCTGCTAACTATTTATTATTACGCGGATAGTATAACATTTTCATATACACAACATTTTTCATCCCAGGTTGAGTTAATTACAAACGACTCACCAGCAAGGAGCATGTCCCCCAGCAATCCACTGCAAACAATGCTGCCTTGCTCCCCACTCCCTCAACCCGAAGCAGGAATTTGCTGCCTTTCTTCAGCTTCTACCACTTTCCCTCATTTATCACCGTCGCTCTAAATGGATCACACAAGCCGTGCAAGAACACTCTGAGACTTTAGACTCTTCCTCCTTTAGCTGCCTCCTGGTAAAAGCACGTTCTAAGAATACAGGAACCCTTCTTGAAAATCGAGTCCTAGCTTCTCATCGAATGGACTGAGAACCCGAAAGGTTGCTCTCATCACCTATGTCCACAGGATGTGCAAGAAATCATGGTGTCTTGGAGGCAACTGGGGCACCTTAGAAGTTCATTTAGGCAGCGAGGTGACAGAAACACACCTGGAGCTGCCAGGAAAAATGCAGACTTGCTGGCACCCCTACTTTCACCCAGGAGACCCATTTTGAACTTCTGACCCCCCAGAACTGGAAGATCATAAATTTGGGTTGCTTCAAGCCATGAAGTTTATGCTAATTTGTTATAGCAGTAATGTTGTTGTTCAGTCACTAAGTTGGGTCTGACTCTTTGCGACCACATGGACTGCAGCACACCAGGCTACTCTGTCCTCCACGATCTCCTGGAGCTGTCTCAAATTCATGTCCATATCAGTAATAGGAAACTGATGTAAGTGAATACCCTGAATGCATGATTTCTGTGAATATGTGTATGTGGTTTTNTTGTTGTTCAGTCACTAAGTTGGGTCTGACTCTTTGCGACCACATGGACTGCAGCACACCAGGCTACTCTGTCCTCCACGATCTCCTGGAGCTGTCTCAAATTCATGTCCATATCAGTAATAGGAAACTGATGTAAGTGAATACCCTGAATGCATGATTTCTGTGAATATGTGTATGTGGTTTTCTAAGCTTGTATGTCTTCAGTTCAGTTCAGTTCAGTTCAGTTCAGTTACCCAGTTGTGTCCGACTCTGCGACCCCATGAATCGCAGCACGCCAGGACTCCCTGTCCATCACCAACTCCCGGAGTTCACTCAGACTCACATCCATCGAGTCAGTGATGCCATCCAGCCATCTCATCCTCTGTTGTTCCCTTCTTCTCCTGCCCCCAATCCCTCCCAGCATCAGAGTCTTTTCCAATGAGTCAACTCTTTGCATGAGGTGGCCAAAGTACTGGACTTTCAGCTTTAGCATCATTCCTTCCAAAGAACACCCAGGACTGATCTCCTTTAGAATGGACTGGTTGGATCTCCTTGCAGTCCAAGGGACTCTCAAGAGTCTTCTCCAACACCACAGTTCAAAAGCATCAATTCTTCGGCACTCGGCTTTCTTCACAGTCCAACTCTTACATCCATACATGACCACTGTAAAAACCATAGCCTTGACTAGATGAACCTTTGATGGCAAAGTAATGTCTTTGCTTTCTAATATACTATCTAGGTTGGTCATAACTTTCTTTCCTAGGGGTAAGTGTCTTTTAATTTCATGGCTGCAGTCACCATCTGCAGTGATTTTGGAGCCCCCCAAAATAACTGGATAGCCACATGCAAAAAAAATCAGTTTGAATCCCTTCCTTTCCCCATGTATAAAAATTAACTCAAAATAGATCATAAACCTAAATGTAAGAACTAAAATTATAAACTCTTAGAAGAAAACATAGGCATAAGTGTTCATGACTTGGGTTAGGTGAATCCTTTTTAAAAAGGACACCGAGAGTACAAATGGCAAAAGAGAAAAATAGAAAAATTTGGATTTCATTAAAACTAAAATCTTGTGCTTCAAAAGATACCATCAACAAAACGACAAGACAACCCACAGAGTGGGAGAAAATAATTGTAAATCATATATCTGATAAGGAACTTGTATCCAGAATATATTTTTTAAAAACTCTTAGAATCCAGCAACAAAAAGTCAGTTTGATTAACAAATGGGCAAAAAACTTGAAACAGACATTTCTCCAAAGAAGATATACAAATGACCAACAAGCACATGAAAAGATATTCATTGTCATTAGTCATTAGGAAAATGCAAATCAAAACTGTAACGAGATAAACTTTACAACCTAGTATGGTGACTATAATCAATAAAATGGAAAATACAGTAACAAGTGTTGATGAGAAAGTGGAGAAATTGGAACCCTCATACATTGCTGGTAGGAATATAAAAGGGTACAACCACTTGGCAGTTTCTCAAAATGTTAAACATAGATTACCNACTGTCGCTTCCTGACCTGCATTTAGGTTTCTCAAGAGGCAGGTCAGGTGGTCTGGTCTTCCCATCTCTTTCAGAATTTTCCACAGTTTATTGTGATCCACATAGTCAAAGGCTTTGGCATAGTCAATAAAGCAGAAATAGATGTTTTTCTGGAATAAATGTCTAAATGTCCTTAGACTTCCCTGGTGACTCAGTGGTAAAGAATCTGCCTGCCAGTGCAGGAGACAGGGATTTGGTCCCTGGTTTGGGAGGAACCCACATGCTGCAGAGCAACGAAGCCCGTGTGCTACAACTATTGAACCTGTGCTCTAGAGCCGAGAGCCGAGACTACTGAAGCTGGCACACCTTAGAGCCCACGCTCTGCAGCTAGAGAAAAGCCCATGCAGCAAAGAAGACCCGGCACAGCCGTAAATAAATAAAATTATAACCAAAAAATCTAAACGTTCTTGAGTGAAGGAAGCCCCTTGGTTGGCCAAATAGAGTGCAGAAACTAGAAGATTCCTGGGAGGGCTGCAAACTTTCTATCTCTCCCTGTATTAGTGGACCAGACCCAACACAACATTGTACTTTGATTCAAGACTGATGTGTCAGAGGACCCAAAGGTCAGGATCTATCCGAGTGAAGGGGTGTGGGCGTCTGTGTTCAGGCACTTACATGTGCACGTGAAATGTACGTATATACCTGTGTGGACACACACATGTGGCATCTTTGTACATGCATGCATGTGGACAGACGTGCTTATGTTTGTGCATGTGTATGCAGCATGTGCAGGCATAGTGTTCATGCATGTCTGTGTACGAGGCATATGAGGACACACATGTATACCTCCATGTGATGTGCATGTGTGTGCACATGTGTGCACCCTGTGTTCACTTGGGGGTTTCAGGCCTAAAATCAGAACCCCTCTAACCCATCCAGCGGTCACCTTCCTGAGCCAGGCCCTGGGCAGAGAGGCAGCACAGGCGCCCTTGACAGGAACCATTCATTTGCTAGTTTCTCCCTGGGGCTGGAGTCAAATGAAGCTTGTTTTCCATTTCTACACAATGAGGAGAAGTGCATTGATTTTTCCTCTCTTCTGATTGTTCACGTTAGAGGCTTGTTTCTACGTAATTGACACCCAGCTCGTTCGTTTTACTGCACAAACATATTTTACAGGTTGCTTTCCTCTTTGGGACGTAGTCCTGGGTGGACCTGAAACAAGTCCATTTCGTAGACTGGTTCTTCCTTGCGTAGAGAGCATCTCTCAGAGAGCAAGTTCAGATGTTCTGATGGCTCCTTTCAACTGTTTATTTGTTCACCCATTAATGTGTCCAAAACATTGTGTTGAGTCCAGTGATGTGTGGACAGAATCCAGTGGGCGGGCGGGCTGTGGTTGAGGGGCACCAGGCCGTCCCTGCTTGCAGAACCATCAGTCTGGTGACATGTCAGTCTAGAGGGGGCCTTTCTCCCATCCTCCTTAGGAAGCAGTAGGGAAATTCAGGGCTGAGCGAAAAGGAAGGGGAAAAGGGAGAAGGTGGGATAAAGATTTGAAGCAGCAGGCCAGCAAGTTTCCTTGCTCAGGAACCTTGCCATGGAAGCATGGAGTCCTAACCAGTAGACCTCCAGGGACGTCCCAAGAACTGCTTATTGCTTCCCCAATGTCCATCCTCCTCTTTGACCTTCACAGCAGAACCCCAATTCCATTCCATGTGCAATGGGCCTAACTAAAGGACCGAGCTTCCTTGCAGCTAGCGGTGGCCAGTCAGTTGGGAATGGAAGTGGGAGGGCAGAACTTCTGAGAAAGTGCTTTGACAGAAGGTAAGATGGAGGCTTTCTCTTCTTTCCTCTCCTCTTGCCTGATTTCTGCGTGGAACTCAGATGTGCGGCTAAAGCTCCAGCAGACACCCTGGATCATGAGTGGCCTTGAGAATGGAGGCCATGGTCTGAGGACCGTGCCCCAGAAAGATGGAAGATCTTGAGTCTTAACTACTGTGGACAACTTTCAATACTGCCTATGTCAGGGCTTCTTTTATGTGAGAGGGAAATAAATGTTTCTTTCCAGTTTCTGTTACTAGCTTCTGAATGCAACTCCTGGTGTATAAGGCTGTTCAGTCGTAGCTCTTACCCAGAATAGCCGGGTATTCAGAGGCTGGGTGAACATGCACACATAATCGACCCATCTTTTAAAATTCTATTACTAAAACCCAAACATGCTCTTTCATCTCCAGCAGAGCATGGGGTCTAAATTTAGACTGGTGCATCACGATGTTGCTGCATCAATCAGCTCTTCATTTAAGGCTTGTAGGCATCTCACTAAACTGGGGATAGTCAGATAGGGAAGAAGTATTGTTACAGAGTGGCAGGTGCAGGGGTGCCGAGGACTCAAGGGAACTGTCCAGAGACTCCTCCAACACAGATGTGAGAGCTGGACCATAAAGAAGGCTGAGCACTGAAGAACTGATGCTTTCAAACTGTGGTTCTGGAGAAGACTCTTGAGAGTCTCTTGAACAGCAAGGAGATCAAACCAGTCAATCCTAAAGGAAATCAACCTTGAATATTCATTGGAAGGACTGATACTGAAGCTGTAATTACAACAGTTTGGCCAGCTGATACGAAGAGCCAACTCATTGGAAAAGACCCTGCGACTGGGAAAGATTGAAGGCAAAAAGGAGAAGGGAGCAGCAGAGGAAGAGATGCTTAGATAGCATCACTGACTCAGTGGATTCGAATTTGAGCAAACTCTGGGAGATAGTGGAGGACAGGGGAGTCTGGCGTGCTGCAGTCCACAAGATTGCAAAGAGTCAGATACAACTTAACGACTGAACAACAACCTCCAGTACAGATCTTCAGTGTAAAAGCAACTGACAAGGTGCCAAGCAGCCAGGTTGTGTAGCCCAGCAGAGCCCACTGCTCTTCACCCAGGCCATTCATGAGCACGGGTAGGGCTGTCTCTCAACACCTGTTGACCTGGATGGGTTTAAGGTTCAGAGTTTTTTGAATATTGGTGTCTTTGCCACTTTAGTTAACTATATATATATATATATTTAAAACTAAGATCCCACATGCCACGATTCCAGAAAAAATTCAGCTCCTCAGCTGCACTTGCCACATTTCCAGGACCCAATAGCCACATGTGGTAAGTAACTACCCTATTGGACAGTGCAGCTATAGATCATTCCTATCCCTGAAGAAAACTCCTTTGGGCAGTGTTGATCAATAGCATTAAGTTTCAGCTGAAACTTGCATTTTAAGGTCGTTACATGGATTTATACTTCACTCAAACACACATCAATCATTTGTTTTTCAAATTATTCATTCTTATGTATTTTTAAATTGAGGTATAATTTATGCATGGTAAAATTCACAAATCTTAACTATCCAGCTTAATGAATTTTTAATGTGTATATACTACTGTGACCACCACTTAAATCAATATTTGGAATGTTTCCATTACTCCAGAAATTTCCCTCATGCCCCTTTGCAGTCAATATCCTGTCTTATCCCCTTTCCTCTCTCCCAGGTTACCACTGCTCTGAAATCTATCACCATAGATTAGTATTGCCTGACCTTGAACTCATAAATGGGATCCTACAATATGGAGTCTTTGGCAGCACAATATTTTTGAGATTCCTTCTTGTTGTTCACGTATTAGAAGTTTTCACCACTTTGCTGCTGAGCCATGTTCTACTATATACACAGATCACAGTTCCTTTTTAAAAAAAATTGAATATAATTGCTTTACAATGTTGTGTCAGTTTCTGCTGTACAATGAAGTGAATCAGCTATATGTATCCATATGCCCATCTGCTTCCTCTTGGA
>SJYX01010937.1:0-13466 GCA_006410675.1 Oreotragus oreotragus
GACTGAACTGAACTGAACTGAAGAGCCTTGGGACAGCCAAATTAAGTTCAGCCTTTAACTGCCATAAAGCTGGAGGCAAAGATCTCTGTTTTACCATGCAAACTCACTATGGAATGACAGGCGGGAAGGGGGCCCAAGATCAGAGGCGAAAACAAACCCAACATAAGGTCCAGCAGGACCTCATAAAGTTAGCAACTAAAGCCTCTGATCCACATCATGAGCCCAGCAAACTCCTAGACCAAGTTCATCAGGGGCTCAAACCCTTAGATTTTTCATCTCAAATTTTCACCAGCATCAACAACACCTATCAGACCCTGACTAAAACCTCACCAAACCTCTCATGTTGGCTCTGTCTTCCCTTGAGACCCCGACCATTCCTTGCCCAACTGATCCCCCCCAAAAAAAGAGATAGAAGCCCAAAATCTCACTCAAGTAACCACTGAAGTAACCTGGCCAATGGGGCCCTTAACCACAGAGGTATTTTACCTCCCAGCCAACGCCTCTTGTGTCCTGGCCAATAACACCTCATTAACCACAGTGGCCTGTGAAGGCTTGAGACGAGACCCCCTATCCCCAAACCCTCTCATATGCAGAAAGCCCAGGATATTCTTTCTCTGCAATCAAACCATCTTATTTCAATGCTTCCTGCCCAACTGGATTCAGCCTTATACCCCAATCTTCCTTACTCCCTACCTGACCATTGTGACAGCCCAGGCAATAGAGGACCAAACCTAGTCAACCCGCTGCTGGAGGGCACTAGCTGCAGCTCCCCTGCTCCTCGGGGGAGGTTTATTCATGGCCTTAGGACTGGGGCTGGGAGGATTGGGATCAGTCATGCACTTTTACTGTAAGCTGTCCACAGACCTCAGTCGAGACCTAGGCAAGGTGGCAGACTCCCTGATGGCATTACAGACCCAGATAAACTCTCTGGCAGCAGTGGCTCTCCAAAATAGAAGGGCCGTAGACCTGCTATCAGTTGAAAGAGGGGAAACCTGTCAGTTCCTAAGGGAAAATAAGGTCCGTGAGCTGAGGGAAAGCATCGGACTTAGGCAGGCTGAGTCAGGTGGTTTCGATTTCTCAGGACGATGGAAGTCGTCTTGGGCAGAATGGCTTCTCCCACTTCTCGGACCCCTCACAGCCTTGCTCCTCATCCTGTCGATAGGACCTTGTGTTTTTCAGATCATCCTCCAGAGGGTCAGGGACCTGACCCAGACAGCTACTGGACTGATGTTGATGGTGGCCACATACACCGAACTCCCATCCAGAAACCCTGAGGCCCCCTAAAGGTCACTGGGATCCTGGCCACACCCCTCAGCCCCAATGATGCCCTAGTTCAGCAGGAAGTAGCCAGAAACAATAACAAAACCCCTTATCCTATCAAAAGGGTCAAAATGTAAGGTCGGACCCTGGGGGCCATGATGGGCCATCCTTTCTCTCCCCCGCTGGTGGGGGAGGTCTCTAACAGAAGGAGCCTCCCAGATCCTGGGGACCAATGACAGCACACTTTGCCAGCTAAAGCCGCTCCACCCCAGCCACGCTGAAGGACCTATCAGCCTGCGACACCTCGGCCTGGTGACCTATCCGAACCCCCGTCTATTAACCTGACCATTCGTCGCAAGGAACACATATAAGCCACCTCCAACACGGTCTGGGGGCGGACTTCCTCAACCTGCCTCGTTCGGGTCTGGGAACCCCGCCTGGGAGCTCTTCACCATTAAAGCCTGTTAGACACTCTTTTGGTGTCCTGATTGTCTTTTACCTAATAGAAATGTGGTTAGTATTAATCCTTGAATTATTTAACAGAGGGCACTATGAAATAAGGATGATGGAATATTCTCTGCAGTCATTAACTTGGCAGACATTAAACAAGAGGGAGAAGGAAGGTAGCTAAAAATGTAGAAGATAAAATCAACATTCAAAGTGACCTTGTTGAATGGGAAAACACATGGAAAAAAATGCAGCCAAGATAAGACGAGGGCTGTATATCTGAAGAGAAAACTAATTTTTTATTGTAAAAATACAAGAAATGTGAGTATGGCATAAAAATAGCTAAGTGTCATAACAAATAATATACTAACTATGATCAGCAATGCAGCCCTGGGGAAGGCAAACACAGTGCTGAATTCTTAAATAAGAACCCTGCATTGAGAAATCATGATGTAATTATTATTTTCATCAGTGACTTGTTTTTTTGTTGTCAAATTGAATTCTGTTATGTGAAATGCAGAGAGTTCAAAAGAAGGCAATGGAGTCAGCTTAAGATTTAAAATTATTTATAAAGAAAAGCAAAGGAAGGATTATTCTGGAGGTAAAAACACTGAGAGAAACTAAATGATAATGCATGGCATGTAAGAGCTCTCTGTAAAAGAATGCTACCCAAGTGATCTCCAACAGACCCAATCACACAGAAAAAAAAGTGTGAAGGGAAGGGCAACATTCTAATATAGGTAAGATATGGGGAAAATTTCTGTGAGATGATAAAATACACTTGCAGGAGATACTACAAAGTTAAAGATTAAAATTGATTTTTCTTTGAACGGCTTAAATAAAATGCTATCTAACAGAGGGTAGACTAAATTGCCTTCAGTTTACTCCTAATTGTCATAGAAACGTGGATGCTATTATTTGAATATTGATTCTGACAAGCTGTTAAAACAAGCAGCAATCTCTAGGATGGAGCTTTGTAAAAAGTCCAAATGATAACAGGGTGGGCAAAGCCAGATAGTGGATAATAGTGACTGTGATATGGCATAGGGCTATGAGCATCAGCTTTACAGACCTTAGACATAGGGATATTAGTTAGCAGTGATGACAGCTTACTGTGCTCGTTGCCCGACTGAGACATGGAATTCATGTCACTGTTAATTTTCTTAGTGACTCTCTATGTGGATAACATTATCCACTCCAGTTTACAATGTGGAAATTGAACTCTATTAGATGAATCATTGGGCCTGCGACTGATAACTAAAGTATGTCATTTCAACTCCTGTTTGTCTGAACCCATGTTCTTAACCAAAAACAATATTAAAATTTAAGTAGAGATGTATTCATTCTATCTTTATCTCTTTTCACCCTTGTTTTTCCAGAACCACATTCAAGCCAGCTGTGTGATAAATATTGGTTAAAAGACTACTACACATAATATAGCTTTTGTAAATATAAGAAGAAAAGTTGGAAATGCAAAAAAAATCTGTATAAACAGAGGAATAAAACTTTAAAGGATTTTAAATTTGGTGATTAGAAGTTTTCATTTGGAGATTTTGCCGTATCAAACATTGTGGTATTAGAATATGTTTCTTGTGTCCTAATCTTCACTTTTGACTTCCAGGGTGACTCAGTGGTGAAAAATCTGCCTGCAATGCTGGAGACATGGGTTAGATCCCTGGGTTGGGAAGATCCCCTAGAAAAGGAAACGGCAACTTACTCCAGTATACTTGCCTGGAAAATCCCAAGGACAGAGAAGCCTGGAGGGCTACATTCCATGAGATCACAAGAGTCTGTCAGAACTTCGCAACTGAACAGCAATAAATCACCACTTTTACAGTTTACTGAATATATATATATATATATGATTATGATAGTGTTTAAATGGTGAGGGAAAGGGGCGCAAGCATTTATTAATAAATTTTGTGAATGCAATAAATTTCTTCCAAGAAAAAAATTCAAAATCACTTAAAACTATTCTATAATTTAGAATAGATTGTGTCCACATTTTAAAAATAATTGTAACATAAATCTGTTAAATGCAAATATATATAACATTCAAAAAATGAAAAGATGGCTATGAAAATACTACTTTTGACATAGCTGCTGCTGCTAAGTCACTTCAGTCGTGTCCGACTCTGTGTGACCCCATAGACGGCAGCCCACCAGGCTCCCCCATCCCTGGGATTCTCCAGGCAAGAATACTGGAGTGGGTTGCCATTGACACAGCATTTTTCATATAATCTCTTGGATTTTTTGTTTGTTTCTCTCTTTACCTTTTAACTTAAAACTGAAAGTTGCCCAGTTTTGTCTGACTCTTTGCGATCCCAATATAGTCCATGGAATTCTCCAGGCCAGAATGCTGGAGTTGGTAACCTTTCCCTTTTCTGGGGTTTTAACTTAAAAGGACTAAACAAAAAATCATAGTTTACCCTTCAGAATCTTGGATTCAGGGCACACAGCATTTTTCATATAATCTCTTGGATTTTTTGTTTGTTTCTCTCTTTACCTTTTAACTTAAAACTGAAAGTTGCCCAGTTTTGTCTGACTCTTTGCGATCCCAATATAGTCCATGGAATTCTCCAGGCCAGAATGCTGGAGTTGGTAACCTTTCCCTTTTCTGGGGTTTTAACTTAAAAGGACTAAACAAAAAATCAGTTTACCCTTCAGAATCTTGGATTCAGGGCATGAGAGATCAAGGACAAACCTTAGCCCTGAAAGTAGTAAGTGAAAAAGCTCTGAGAACTATACTAGTTGAGGTTCTCTAGAGAAACAGAACATATAGGAGGTAGATGGATACAGAGAAAGAAAGAAAACAATAAAGAAGAGAGTTTAAAAATTGGCTCACATGATGATTGTGGAGGCTTGGTGAGTCTAAAAACTAAGAGTTTTTCAGCCTCGGACTTTGGAAACTGTTGCAGTTCGGGTCCAAAGGCAGTCTGTTGACAAGCCGGGAAGACCCAGCTTTGCACACAGAGCCCAAAGAAAGTTGGCTTGGTGAATTTTCTCATCTAGAGAACCTGGTAGACTGCAGTCCATGGGGTTGCAAAGAGTCGGACACGACTGAGCGACTTCTCTCACTTTTCACTTTCATGCGTTGGAGAATGAAATGGCAACCCCCTCCAATGTTCTTGCCTGGAGAATCCCAGGGATGGCGGAGCCTGGTGGGCTGCCATCTCTGGGGTCGCACAGGGTTGGACACGACTGAAGCGACGCAGCAGCAGCAGCAGCAGCAGCAGCAGCAGCAGGGCAAAGCCAGCATTTTGAACTATTTAGATGTTCAGTGAACTGGAATCCTAAACTCCACATTATGAAGGGTATCTGCTTTCCTCAAAGTCCATCAATTTAAAGGCAGATCTCATTCGGAGCACCTTCAGAGAAACATGCAGAATAAGGTTTGATTTAAATATCTGGGTACTGTGTCTCAATCAAATCAACATATAAAATTAACCATCAAGCACCATTTGTTTTTGAAAGAAATGCAACTTTCTGTCACATTACCTCTTTAATTATTCACTTTTAGAAAATATGTTCCCTGGTGGCTCAGACCATAAAGAATTTACCTGCAATTCAGGAGACCCTAGGTTCCATCCTCAGGTGGGGAAGATCCCCTGGAGAAGGGAAAAGCTACACACTCCAGTATTCTATGCAGATCTATTTATTTGTTGGTTAATTACCTGAGACAAACATGGATTTTCTGTGCCATCTCAGTTTTGCTACTGTGTCCTTAATATCAGCTGATATTAAGCTAGTTTCTATAATATTTATGTACTATTTGTCATATCTGCACATTGATTAAAGAAGTAAAAGCTTAAGTGACACAGAGCTGATAGAGCTAAGCACAGATTTCCATAGCAGGTTCTCTGTGTCCACTCATGGTTTTCTTGTTCTTTTTCTTTTCTTTGTGTTCTTAACATCAATTCAGAGTTTATGGAACCATTTGAGTGACACTGCCTTTAGAGAAGCATCTTTTTAAAGAAAATTCCCTGCTTTCTTTCCATAAAATAAAGATCAAATAAAGATCAGAAACCACATAAATTTGAATTCATAAAGGTAATTTTTATTATAAAATTAAAGTAACTATATAGAAATTTTTGAAAATCTGCCATAATTTTACTATTCTACAATATGCCTTACTGATTTTATTTCAGTACTAAATAAAACATAATGAAAAATTCTTAAATGGAAAAGTATACAGAAGAATAGTGAGGTGATAGAAAAATATTAAAATGGAAACTTTAATTTTTCTCCACAATATAAATTTATAGGGATTATATTTAAATTCCAAATCATAATTTGATGTTCTTTGTTGCCTCCTCCATTATTTATATTTTGCAGAGAAACCTTTTCTGTTGTAATATTGTGGTATTTCATCAGTAGTTGCCAAAGACTTTCCTGATATTATTTTGGGAAAAACTTTATAATTTTCATAATTATTTTTACAAATAAATATTAATGGGATATATTTTAGATATGTAAAACCCCAATTTGTTTTTCTAGAGTAATTCTCTCATTTAAGAAGTATTCAGTGAGAGTAGAACATCCAGTTATTTCTACAATTAAGTATAATTTATCTAAATCTTATTCCCTTCCTCATGGTTTGAAAGAGGAAATATATAATATATGTTATACATATTTTATAATAACATGTATATTAAAAATAACATTGGAAGAAAAATATGCATAGCAAATTCTAAGGAAAAAGAATGAAACAAAAAGATGTTGGAAGAGTTAAAGAGAATTAATTTTATCTGTTGTTTATAAGGCTATTTTTAAAAACTGTGGTTCAATGTATGATACAGGATGCATGGGGCTGGTGCACTGGGATGACCCAGAGGGATGGTATGGGGAGGGATGCGGGAGGGGGTTCAGGATGGGAAACACATGTACACCTGTGGTGGATTCATGTTGATATATGGCAAAACCAATACAATATTGTAAAGTAATTGGCCTCCAATTAAAATAAATAAATTTATATTAAAAATTAAAAACAATTAAAACTGCAGCAGTAAGAAATAAAAGAAACTATATGAAAAGGGCTAGATTAAAGTATTTCTAAATTTCTAATTCTTACAGTGGTCTGATTCTTTTATATTTCATAAGATCAGGTGTCTAAACCACGATTTTATTGCTAATTATGAATACTTATTCATTGTGTACAGCCACCATTCTATATGTTTTATATGTATTAATAGATATGATCTTCACAAATACTAGAAGATAAAGTTATTATTATTAAAGTCATTAATAGCTCAGGCATTTAAATAGCTTAGCCAAGTAACATAGAGAATAAGTGACAAAACTCTAATTCCAGTTTTATCAATCTAGCACCAGAATCAATTTTTTCATCTGAAGCTCTGTTGTGTATCTCAAATGTTTTAAAATTGTATTTCAATATATACAAGTATTAATTTACTACTCAAAGATATTGCATCTGGATAATTAGACTATTTTCTGTAATTTTCACCAGCTTTGAGAGCATAACTATATCCCTTTTATCACCTGAGAGGAAAACCATAATTTAATACAGTAATTAAATAGAATAAGAAATGAAAAGATGTAAGATGAAAATTCATTAAAACTAAGACAGATTCCAGGCAAAAAGAGTTTCCAATCCCATAGAAAAATGGGTACTGAGAAAATGAGTTGACTGTTCAAAAAAGCACTGGTGGTGGTGGTTTAGTCACTAAGTCATGTCCAACTCTTGTGAACCCATGGACTGAAGCCCACCTAGCTTCTTTTTCTGTGGGATTTTCCAGGGAAGAAATCTCCAGGTTATCTTCCCAACCCAGGGATTGAACTCATGTTCTCTTACATCTCCTGATTTAGCAGGTGGGTACTTTACCAATAGTACCACTTGGGAAGCCCAAACTAGTAGTACAGGAACTAATAATTAGTTCTCTAATTCTTTATGCCCTAAGAACCAGAGCTAGCAGATACTTAGCATTTCTTGAAAACCTGGAAAGATTAAGATAATAATGAAGTATGTTATCAATATATCAAATTAACTTTATTATTTAATATTATTTTATGTAAAAGTCAATTCTATTCTAATATACAATTCTAAGTCAGCTTTAACATTACTATTTTCTTTATTAACCAGTTCAGTTCAGTCGCTCAGTCATGTCCGACTCTTTGCGACCCCATGAATTGCAGCATGCAAGGCCCCCTGCCCATCACTAACTCTCAGAGTACACACAAACTCATGTCCATCAAGTCGGTGATGCGATCCAGCCATCTCATTCTCTGTCGTCCCCTTCTCCTCCTGCCCCCAATCCCTCCCAGCATCAGGGTCTTTTCCAACGAGTCAACTTTTTGCATGAGGTGGCCAAAGTATTGGGGTTTCAGCGTTAGCATCCGTCCTTCCAATGACCACCCAGGACTGATCAGCTTTAGGATGGACTGGTTGGACCTCCTTGCAGTCCAAGGGACTTTCAAAAGTCTTCTCCAACACCACATTTCAAAAGCATCAATTCTTCAGGGCTCAATTTTCTTCATAGTCCAAATCTCACATACATACATGACCACCGGAAAAACCATAGCCTTGACTAGACGGACCTTTGTTGGCAAAGTAATGTCTCTGCTTTTTAATATGCTATCTAGGTTGGTCATATCTTTCTTTCCAAGGATTAAGCATCTTTTAATTTCATGGCTGCAGTCACCATCTGCAGTGATTTTGGAGCCCCCAAAAATAAAAAGTCTGACATTGTTTCCACTTTTTTCCCATCTATTTCCCATGAAGTGATGGGACCAGATGTCATGATCTTCATTTTCTGAATGTTGAGCTTTAAGCCAACTTTTGCACTCTCCTCTTTCACTTTCATCAAAAGGCTTTTTAGTTCCTCTTCACTTTCTGCCATAAGGGTGTTGTCATCAGCATATCTGAGGTTATTGATATTTCTCCCAGCAATCTTGATTCCAGCTTGTGCTTCTTCCAGCCCAGCGTATCTCATGATGTACTCTGCATATAAGTTAAATAAGCAGGGTGACAATATACAGCCTTGACGTACTCCTTTTCCTATTTGGAACCAGTCTATTGTTCGATGTCCAGTTCTAACTTGCTTCCTGACCTGCATATAGGTTTCTAAAGAGGCAGGTCAGGTGGTCTGGTATTCCCATCTCTTTCAGAATTTTCCACAGTTTATTGTGATCCACACAGTCAAAGGCTTTGGCATAGTCAATAAAGCAGAAATAGATGTTTTTCTGGAACTCTCTTGCTTTTTCCATGATCCAGCGGATGTTGGCAATTTGATCTCTGGTTCCTCTGCCTGTTCTAAAACCACCTTGAACATTAGGAATTTCATGGTTCACATATTGCTGAAGCCTGGCTTGGGGAATTTTGAGCATTACTTTACTAGTGTGTGAGATGAGTGCAATTGTGCGGTAGTTTGAGCATTCTTTGGCATTGCCTTTCTTTGGAATTGGAATGAAAACTGACCTTTTCCAGTCCTGTGGCCACTGCTGAGTTTTCCAAATTTGCTGGCATATTGAGTGCAGCACTTTCACAGCATCATCTTCCAGGATTTGAAACAGCTCAACTGGAATTTCATCACCTCCACTAGCTTCATTTGTAGTGATGCTTTCTAAGGGCCACTTGACTTCACATTCCAGGATATCTGGCTCTAGGTGATTGATCACACCTTCGTGATTATCAGGGTCATGAAGATCTTTTTTTGTACAATTCTGTGAATTCTTGCCACCTCTTCTTAATATCTTCTGCTTCTGTTAGATCCATACCATTTTTGTCCTTTATCGAAACCATCTTTGAATGAAATGTTCCCTTCACATCTCTAATTTTCTTGAAGAGATCTCTAGTCTTTCCTGTTCTGTTGTTTTTGTCTATTTCTTTGCATTGATCACTGAGGAAGGCTTTCTTATGTCTCCTTGCTCTTCTTTGGAACTCTGCATTCAGATGCTTATATCTTTCCCTTTCTCCTTTGCTTTTTCCCTCTCTTCTTTTCACAGCTATTTTTAAGGCCTCCCCAAATAGCCATTTTGCTTTTTTGTGTTTCTTTTCCATGGGGATGGTCTTTATCCCTATCTCCTGTACAATATCACGAACCTCCATCCATAGTTCATCAGGCACTCTATCTCTCAGATCTAGTCCCTTGAATCTATTCCTCACTACCACTCTATAATCATAAGGAATTTGTTTTAGGTCATACCTGAATGATCTAGTGGTTTTCCCTACTTTCTTAAATTTACGTCTGAATTTGGCAATAAGGAGTTCATAATCTGAGCCACAGTCAGCTCCCAGTCTTGTTTTTGTTGACTGTATAGAGCTTCTCCATCTTTGGCTGCAAAGAATATAATCAATCTGATTTCAATGTTGACCATGTCCATGTGTAGAGTTCTGTCTTGTGTTGTTGGAAGAGGGTATTTGCTATGACCAGTGCATTCTCTTGACAAAACTCTATTAGCCTTTACCCTGCTTCATTCCATATTCCTTTGAGCCCCTTTTTTTTGGGGGAGGTGAAGGCAAGTTACTGGAGTGGGTTGCCATTCCCTTCTCCAGGAGATCTTCCCAACCCAGGGACTGAATCCAGGCCTCCTGCATTGTAGGCAAATGCTTTACCGTCTAAGCCACCAGGGAAATCTTGTTTAATAATAGCCTTAATTATATTTTTCTACTTGTTGAATTTTAAAAGCAAAGTTTAGATGTGTTCAGTAACTGAAGTTATTACTAAGCCTGTAGATCCATTGTTCAGACAAAAGTAAACTAACAATGAACCCTATTTTTTATACAGCGGGGAAGACCATCTTATTTTGCACGTGTAACACAGGCCATGCAAATTGAAAATTACTTCATGAAAGACATTTTTCTAAGTGAAATCTCTTTTTTTTTCCTAAGTGAAATATCTTTTACAATGAAAACATCAACAGAAGCAATAAAATTGTTACTTCAAAACTTTATGTTTGTAACAAGTTTTGCTCTAGAAATCAATAATGGATATCTAATAGAACCACTTACAGCTGAAAGTCATGGTAGTTTTTGAACCACTACATTGTATTATTGGAGTTTTTATCCTTTTTAAACCACCCCCCCTTTTTTTTTTTGCTTCTTGGTTAACACTCCTTTCATGTTAATCAGTACTTTTTATAACAACACATAAATTTGTTCCTATTAATTAATGTAAATGGGCTTTTAAGCATCATTTTGAGGAAGAGATGCATAAGCATTTCCAAGCAGCTATGAATTTGAAATTATATAACTTGACTACAAAATAAATTTGACAGATTCCATATAAACACACATACAATGTTTATATACTTATACAAGGTGTCCTATAAGCAACTTTAACTGAGAGGCAAAAGTTAGATATAAAAGAAGAGAAAGTCTAAGAAACTCAAAACCATCCTGGTATATCTGAATAGATACAAAAGGTATAGAAAAAAATATCACAGACTCAGCCTGTAATATATCGAAAAACTTGAACATCAATTCAATAGTTATAAATCAAATGCAAAAGCAGGTATATCTGAACTTTCTTACTAATACATATCCTTGTAATATTTTATGCTGCCCTTTATTTTCAGTTATTTAAGTATGCAAATGCCCTCTTGATGAAAGTGAAAGAGAAGAGTGAAAAAGTTGACTTAAAACTCAACATTCAGAAAACTAAGATCATCTGGTCCCATCACCTCATGACAAATAGATGGGGAAACAGTGGAAATAGAGACAGACTTAATATTTCAGGGTACAAAATCACTGCAGATGGTGACTGCAGCCAGGAAATTTAAAGATGCTTGCTCTTTGGAAGAAAAGCTATGACCAACCTAGACAGCATATTAAAAGCATAGACATTACTTTGCCAACAAAGGTCCACCTAGTTAAAGCTATGGTTTTTCCAGTAGTTGTGTATAGACATGAGAGTTGGACTATAAAGAAAGTTGAGTGCTGAAGAATTGATGCTTTTGAACTGTGGTGTTGGAGAAGACTCTTGAGAGTCCCTTGGACTGCAAGGAGATCCAATCACTCCATCCTAAAGGAGATCAATCCTGAGTGTTCATTGGAAGGACTAATGTTGAAGCTGAAACTTCAATACTTTGGCCACATGATGCAAAGAACTAAAGACCCTGATGCTGGGAAATATATAAGGCAGAAGGAGAAAGGGATGACAGAGGATGAGATGGTTGGATGGCATCATTGACTCAATGGACATGAGTTTTAGTAAACTCCCAGAGTTGGTGATGGGCAGGGAGGCCTGGCATGCTTCAGTCCATGCGGTCCCAAAGAGTTGGACCTAACTGAACGACTCAACTGAACTGAAATGAAATATGGTTAGAGAGAACATCAAACAACAGTATGAGAAAGTATTATTCTTGAAAAGTTAATGTTATCTTAAATAGTTAAATATATATTATAAGATTAAAATGAATATTTCATTGAAATTAATAATATGATATACATAATATAAAATAGAAAATCACATTAAATGGAGCTTTTTCTGTCAACAAATTTGAAGACAGTAAATCATTATTTTTTAGAAGTAGCTTAATTATCTTCTTTTTCAGAAAATTTTAAACAGTACATTAAAAACACAATGAATTAAGTACACACATTATTATATATAAAANGATATACGTAATATAAAATAGAAAATCACATTAAATGGAGCTTTTTCTGTCAACAAATTTGAAGACAGTAAATTATTATTTTTTAGAAGTAGCTTAATTATCTTCTTTTTCAGAAAATTTTAAACAGTACATTAAAAACACAATGAATTAAGTACACACATTATTATATATAAAATAGATAACTACAAGAACCTTCTGCATGGAACAGGGAACTGTACTCAATATCCTGTGTGTGTGTGTGTGTGTGTGTGTGCGCACGTGCGCTCAGTTGTGTCCAACTCTTTGTGACTCCATGGACTGTAGCACTCCAGGCTCTTCTTTTCATGGGATTTTCCAGGCAAGATTGCTGGAGTGGATTGCCATTTCTTCTTCCAGGGGATCTTCCAAACACAAGGATTAAACCCACATTTCCTGTGTCTCCTGCATTGGTAGGCAGATTCTTTACTACTGAACCACCTGGGAAGCTCTACTCAATAGCCTATAATAACCTATAATGGAAGAGAATGTAAAAAAAAATTATTTACATATATACATGTATAATGGAATCACTTTATTATATATTTGAAGTTAATACATTGCAAATCATATTTTAATAAAACTTTTAAAAAGTTAATGAAAGACAAATGTCTCAAGTACCATGAAATCATGACAAGTGCATTGTGAAGTCACAACAAAAATATAACAAAATGTTTGTATGATTTCTTATTTTCATTTTGCAAGAAATACATCCTTCTATAAACTTCCAAACTCTAAACATGCTTAACCATCATACAGCTTAATTCCAGAAAAATAAATGACCCAATCAAAAAATGGGCCAAAGAACTAAATAGACATTTCTCCAAAGAAGACATATGGATGGCTAACAAACACATGAAAAGATGCTCAACGTCACTCATTATCAGAGAAATGCAAATCAAGACCACAATGAGATACCACTTCACACCAGTCAGAATGGCTATGATCCAAAAGTCTACAAGCAATAAATGCTGGAGAGGGTGTGGAGAAAAGGGAACCCTCTTACACTGTTGGTAGGAATGCAAACTAGTACAGCCACTATGGAGAACAGTGTGGAGATTCCTTAAGAAATTGCAAATAGAACTGCCTTATGACCCAGCAATCCCACTGCTGGGCATACACACTGAGGAAACCAGAATAGAAAGAGACACATGTACCCCAATGTTCAT
>SJYX01010937.1:25049-51205 GCA_006410675.1 Oreotragus oreotragus
AAAAAATAAAACTACAAAAAATATAAAGCTAATTAGGATTGAACATGAAACATCATCAGAGATTATAGAAATGGAGCAGGTAAAAACAAACACATTAATTCTGAACAAGAGGTTGCCACGCTTTTCTCCAAGGGGTCTTCCCAACCTAGGGATCAAACTCAAGTCTCCCACATTGCACAGTAGATTCTTTACTGTCTGAGCCACCTGGGAAGCCCAATTAAGAAGCTGATTTTTATTTTAACTCAGAGAAATTGCTTCAGAACTATTCTGCTGTTTACCAACACTGCATAAATATAAGTACTTAGAGAAATAGTATTATCATAGCTTTTAAAAGACAAGATAATTTAGATATCTGTGGAATGATAGGCTACTACTAATCATTCAAATATTTACTTAAAGCAAATTTGAAATCCAAGTTGTCTATGTGGATACAATTAAACACTTTCCATATAGTAAGCAATGTTGTCACAAAACAGTATTTTCTGAAGTTCTCTTAGCCCGTTATATTGTCATGTTCAAGGAGATGTAATACAACCTTCACATGAGATGATCTGACCAATGGAATTTTTTTTTCTTCTAATTTATAATAAATTCACATGAAACACACAAAGTTACTTGTGTTATTATAATAGTAAGGTCAGACAAAAACATCATCGTATTCTCATCCTGTTAAAAAATAGCTCATGTAGTTGTGTATCATGCCAGCATACATTTTAAAATAATACAAGGTCCTGATATGCTATTTAAATGATTTCAACATCACCCTTATTCCTAAAATAGTATGCATGTTGAGAGACAGAACAAGAGTTGTGTCGTATCTGTGCTATAGTTCATGCTGAGGTCTCTGCTGTTGCACTCATTGCTCTAGTATTGATGACTTGTTATTTGGAAGTAATGTGCATATCAGTCAGTATTGGTGTCCTTTATGTTCCTAACTGACCTGACATTGGCCAAAGTTTCACCTCAGGAAGGTGAATTTGCATCAGTTGCATTAGAACATTGAACACTTCTCATAAACTTGTTAAGCCTTTAAAAGACATTGCACAGTTACAGCAATTCAAATTTATAATTTGGATGCCAACTGCCTCTGTCAACTGCAGTTATTCCAACACCTCTATTCAAATATAGATAACAACTGTCAGTGAAACTCTGAAGAATTTCTCTCTTGCTGTTTAGAATCACTTCTCTGTGACTTCCTGAAAAACTGACCTTTGAGAATCCTGCCTCTTTAAAAGACATTGCACAGTTACAGCAATTCAAATTTATAATTTGGATGCCAACTGCCTCTGTCAACTACAGTTATTCCAACACCTCTATTCAAATATAGATAACAACTGTCAGTGAAACTCTGAAGAATTTCTCTCTTGCTGTTTAGAATCACTTCTCTGTGACTTCCTGAAAAACTGACCTTTGAGAATCCTGCCATTCATTCTTTGCATGTGGTCCTTGCAGCTCCATGTTGAGTGAGAGCAGCTTAAATGCAGGCAGGTTTGTTGCATCCTTGACTCTGAGACTACATCTAATACTCGGGTGCAGTGATCAGAGTTAATGCTAATGGAATGGAGCAAAATGTCATAGCCTCAAATTCTATATTTTTCTTACACAGTAACATGAACTTACAGAACTCTGTTTGGTCTGGGAATTGACGCTTCCTCTGTCAAAATATTTTGTCTCTCCTATTCCCATAATCCCAATAAACTCTGGTAGGTGATAGTATCTTAATGCTTTATAGTTCTGAGAAATAGACCTTGGAGGATTTGGGGGACTGACACAGCCAGAATTCAAACACATTTATGATCCTATACAGAGAGATTTCTGTGCACAGAGTAAAAAAAGGATAAAACAAGTAATATGTTGGATATCTTTCAGAAAATAAAAATATAAGAATTAGCTTTAAAAAGGGATATACGCACATATGTATATATACACACACATGCCAGATAGTGTATATATATATATATACACATAAATATGAGGAGATAAGCATTGATCAAGAAAATAAATGTTTTTTAGTCATCGGTATTGATAGTTCCAAAATGTTTATTTATCTTTCTAAATCATGTTCTTAAAATGTTTTTCATAAAATGGCCTGAGGCAATGTGTGTGTGTATGTGAATAAAATTAGTAAATTCATGTATTAACTGGTACACCACTGTACAATATTTATGAAAAATGTTAGGTCATGTGAAGTGGATTTAAGTGAAAATAATCAATATTTAAATATGAGATTAGTATTTGGATTTTAAGATGGCTGGATGGCATCACTGACTCGATGGACATGAGTCTTAGTGAACTCCGGGAGTTGGTGATGGACAGGGAGGCCTGGCATGCTGCAATTCATGGGGTTGCAAAGAGTCGGACACGACTGAGCAACTGAACTGAACTGATAATACTGTTAGTCTTATATGTCAACTTGGCTAGATTATATTAACTATTTAATCAAACAATAATTTAAATGTTAGACTTAGATGTAATATGTAATGTATATTGTAAATGCTGTTAATATCTATAACCTGATGATTTAAACACAAAATGTTAACTATTTAATCAAGCAATAATTTAAATGTTAGACTTAGATGTAATATGTAATGTATATTGCAAATGCTGTTAATATCTATAACCTGATTATTTTAAACACAAGATATTAACTCTTTAATATTGGTGGACCTTCCAGACTATAATTTAACAATCCTACTGGAGTTTCTGACCTACAGGAATCCCTACACATCTCAAACTTTCAGTATCTACTATCATGTGAACCAATTTCTTAATTTCTATCTTCCCTCCTACCCTGACTCCCACCTCTTTCACACACACTCTATTTTTGTTTCCTGTGGAGAACTGAACTAAGAAAAGTAAAATTGAACTCTTAAGATTCAAGCAGTGAATATGTATAGTAACGTTAAACCATCTCTGGAATAATGCAGATAGAAGAATTTCAACAAACAGGAGAGGCCATTGTCATCACTTAACAAGTTTTCCTTCTTCCAGAGGGACTATCCTTGAAGAAAGTCCTTTTGGACCTAATAACTAGAGTGGGAAACTGGAGCTGAGAGAAAGTGGTGTGGAACAATGAGGTTGGTGAAAAGCAGATCATCCAACAATAAAAAGGAACAACTCCCTTATATACACAACAACATGGTTGAAGCTTGGGAGCATTATTCTTAGTGAAAGAAGCAGATACAAAGATAAAACTATGTGATTTCATTGTGAAGTTTTAGAACAAATCAAATTTATTTATAGTGATAAAAGTAAGAACAGTAGTTGTTCTGGGATGGTAGGAATTGAGCAGGTAGGAGCAGAGAAGGAATTGTCTAGAGTGATAGAAATTCATGGCATTCGGTCCGATCACTTCATGGGAAATAGATGGGGAAACAGTGGAAACAGTGTCAGACTTTATTTTTTTGGGCTCCAAAATCACTGCAGATGGTGACTGCAGCCATGAAATTAGAAGACGCTTACTCCTTGGAAGAAAAGTTATGACCAACCTGGATAGTATATTCAAAAGCAGAGACATTACTTTGCCAACTAAGGTCCGTCTAGTCAAGGCTATGGTTTTTCCTGTGGTCATGCATGGATGTGAGAGTTGGACTGTGAAGAAAGCTGAGCGCCGAAGAATTGATGCTTTTGAACTGTGGTGTTGGAGAAGACTCTTGAGAGTCCCTTGGACTGCAAGGAGATCCAACCAGTCCATTCTGAAGGAGATCAGCCTTGGGATTTCTTTGGGAGGAATGATGCTAAAGCTGAAACTCCGGTACTTTGGGCACCTCATGTGAAGAGTTGACTCACTGGAAAAGACTTTGATGTTGGGAGGAGTTGGGGGCAGGAGGAGAAGGGAACGACAGAGGATGAGATGGCCGGATGGCATCACCGACTCAATGGACATGAGTCTGAGTGAACTCCGGGAGATGGTGATGAACAGGGAGGCCTGGTGAGCTGCGATTCATGGGGTCGCAAAGAGTCGAACACGACTGAGCGACTGAACTGAACTGAACTGAAGTGTATATAACTATCAATATTGATCACATTGGGAACATAAGACCTAGTTTCATCTGTAAATCAAATTTCAATTTAAAAGAAACAAAAAAAAATATGATGTTGCTTTTATAAGTGTGGAAAAATGTGTAGCCTTTAAAATACATTTTTAAGGACTTTTTAAGCATATGGGAAATGTCCATGAAACAATGTTATATATTAAGTCTATTATATGTATATAGACAATATTGATAAATCTTTTTTTGTTGAGAAAACCCTGTAGATCTGCATAAAAAAATATTGTAATCAAATGAAGGACAATGTTATTGGTTGTGATATTTTGTTGGTGAGATTTAAGAACTATTAAAACATGATGCCAAAGTGAGTGTACATGACACATTTATGGCTGTTTCTAATTTATTAGTCTTCCTTTGCCATTGACTATATGCTTTGGAAGGGCTAAACCTATTGTTCACCTTGACATCACCATAGCGTAGCATCATTGTAGCAACTCAACAAAAGTAATCAAAGCTTTATTCTTGGGAACCTTCACTCCACACTCTTGCCTTTCCTGTTTCTTTCCTTGAAGGATCTGTGCTGGGCACCCGTGATAGTGGAGACAACCTAGTCATGAGGGCCTTCAAGTACTGTAGAAAATACATTGAAGTCTAAGATATTGTTGTTCAGCCTCTCAGTGTCTGACTCTTTGCGTCCCCATGGACTGTAGCACGCCAGACTTCTGTGTCCTTCACAACCTCCCGGAGTTAGCTCAAACTCATGTCCGTTGAGTCCATAGTGCCATCCAACCATCTCATCCTATGTTGTCACCTTCTCCTTCTGCCTTCACTCTTTCCCCAAATCAGGGTCTTTCCCAATGGGTTGGCCCTTTGACTCATTGGAAAATGAGTCAAAGATATACATGCCTTTCAATTCACTCCAGTCCATAGGAAAGTAGGCTTTTCCCTGGTATGATAAATCTATGACTTACTGACTTTTTTTTCAGAGTTCCCTTCTGGAGATTTCAATAAGACTTTCTTGAAGTGGTGCCAAAAGAGTATAAAGAATCATTGAAGATCATCTGAATAGCCCTTCATTCCCCTTCTGTGACCCCTGAAACCTCCCAAACACAGCCCTAAAGTGTCCTTTATTCTCCATATCGGTGACAAGCATCCCAGTGACATCCCCAAGTGCTCTCTTGTAGATAGCCACGAGGTCCTGCACAGCCAAAAAGATCTGTGTAGATACACACCATATCATACCACTTCTCCCTCACCTCTCCTCATGCACAATCCAGTATGGTTTACAATCCACCTTGTATTTCTCTTAATATCTGAGCAATTGGCCCTACTCACACTCTGCCTACCCTGCCATCTTTGCAGCTTTTCTCTGACCCCAGAAACTGAGTTCTTAGAGTTTTTTCTTTACACGTGAAATGTTCTTCTCTTGACACTCCTGGAGTGTCTTCTTTTTATCTTGTAGGTCTTAGTTGAAATGCCACTTTTTTAGTATTTTCCCATTGTCCTACTATAATCAACTGCAGGGCACATTTTTCATTGTTAACTCGACCTGCTTCTCACTAGAACATAAGCTCTGTGGGTTCACAGATTTTCTTGGATGGTGTTTTCCATCACTGCCTCACAAGCACCTAGAACAATGCTGAAGTCATCAACAGATATTAATAGAAACTCAATAGATATTTTTAAAGTAAATTGATATAAATGAGTGCATTAACACACACATACACTTTCAGTTGAGTAGGCTCAAGTGTGTTGGCCATTCTCCACATTTGTTCTATACTGCATTCTGGCCTGCTCTGTGTCCAGAAGGCTGACTCCCCTGAACTACAGTACCCAGGCCCTCTGAGTGGCTGCTACTCTTGCCAGTAGTAAATGGGATGACAGGAAGGCAGGGATGTGGCCAGAGTTTCCTCTGTTTGCTCTACTTTGCCTTCCATGATAATTGCTCTTCAATGGATCCTGATGACAGCACTTCTTCCCTCATTCCCTTGAGTCTTCCCATCCCATGTCAGTCTCCTATCCCTGTTCTCAGCTCCAAGAATCTGTACCTTCATCACAATAGCTTCATTTGCACAATTTGGGATGAAGTTTTCCTTGTTGAAATCTTATCTGATTTCGGGGAACTCTCTTTTTGTGTGTGTATAATTTATATGTGCGTGTGTCTGCATGTTCAGTCATGTCCGACTCTTTGTGACTCCATGGACTGTAGCCTGCCAGGCTCCTCTGTCCATGGGACTCTCCAGGCAAGAATACTGGAGCACTTTGCTATTTCCTTCCTCAAGGGATCTTCTGACACCGGGATTGCACCTGCATCTCCTGCACTGGCAGGCAAATTCTTCACCACTACACCAACAGTAGGATATAATTTATGGATCTTTCTGTGTATACAAATTGTTCACAAATTTTTATGTTGTCTTTCTTTTTAAATTTCTGGATTTCTGTACTTTTAAAATTTTCTCAGCTACTGACATTAAGTCTTAAAAGAGTTTCATATATGTATTGTGGTATGTGTGTGTGTATGTTTACGTGGGTTGTCATCAAAATTCTGGCTATGGATCCTAGGGAAATAACATGCATTAACACACTATTTATTCTTCTCTACCCTAATTTTGAAAAAAAAATTTGAAAAAATATAGTAGCCAATAATGACTACAAAGAGGTATAAAGAATAAGACACTGATTTCAGCACATTTCTTTTTTACCACACCCAGCAAACACACATCTTATTCTAAATACTCAGTGTGTAAACTGATAAACCTTATAGCAGTGCTTTAAATGTGGAAAGAAGGTAGCTATGATGGCACTGAGGAATAAAATGGCAGTAGTTTTCCTGGGAGAATGCAGAGCTGGATTTTTCTAAGTAATTTCATTTCAATGAAACAAACAGAAAAACCTCATGTAGTCTGCAAACTCTTAGTGTAAACAGGTGACATACTGCCCAGACCATTGCAAATACACTGATTAAATTCTGGCACTTACATTTGTAGTGGGGAGGAACACATGCCCCACCCCTACCCCAGCACATTTTATGTGTATATTCTATTCAAGAAGATGAAGATGCTCCAGAGAAAATGAAATTTTCACCAACACCCCATAGTTCACTTGTGTGTTGGGTAAACTCCAGAAATGTTAAATAGAATGACATTAATTTAAAAGCAAAATTTCATAGTCAACTGAACAACAGATCACTTATACAAGTAAAATAAATAAATTTAAGAAAGACAAGTGAATTAGAAAATGGTAGCTTGAAAAAATCTTAGATCTTTACTCTGGGATACTTTCACTGTGGGGTGATGTTTGTGCAAATAACACTTACACAAATAACAACATTTATATAGCACTAATGTATGAGTTATATGCATATGCATATATGCATGATATGTGAGTTGTAAGTAGTTATATGCATCCTTCAAATGGGATCAAGGCGATTACTCAAGATCTGTGCATTTTACCAGGTACATATGAAATGTCAAAAAAAAAAAATTTGTCGCATGAGACAAAATAAAGGTTTTATCATTTTCAAGTATGGAAAAATATGATGCAGCCAAAAAAAAATAACAACACAGCCTTTTGAAATATTTTTAGTAACATGGTAGCTAGGGAGGTTTATGATAGGATGAAAATTCTTTAAAGGCTATATTGAAGTGTATATGACAGGATCACACTTTTACAGAAAAAAATGTATGTGTGAATAAATAATGGAAAGAAATTCAAGAAAATGTCTCTGGTTGGTGGGATTGTGTGTAATTTTAATTTTCTTTCTTTAAATTTTACTATGTTTTTCTATCCAGGTATTGAACATGCATTCTTTTCTAATCAGAAATAAACAGTGCGGTTTCTTTTTTAAAGTAATATTTTACAGCATATATCTTACTCTTATTCAAGATACATGGCTTTAGTTTTCTGTTGCTGTCATAAAAAATTGCCACAAACTTAAAGCCTTCAATCATATTCATTTAACAGCTCACAGATCTATCTGCTCTACTAGTTTCTCTTAGATCTTTACTCTGGGATACTTTCACTGTGGGGTGATGTTTGTGCAAATAACACTTCACTGTTCAATTTGTTTCCCAAATGCTTTCAAATCTCCTAAGAGCAATGATTTATTAATTAACTGGAGTTACAGTTCCCCTTGAAAACTTGATGGAAATGGTGGCCCTTTCTTAAGCTAAATATATACGTAGACAAAATTGATATGTAAGTGCATATCCTTGGATAATGTCCACATACCCTTAACCCTTGCTTTGGAGAATGTTTCTATGAAAATACCATACTGATACAAACCTTGTAAATTGATAATATTACAGTTTTAAGTATTTGCTTTTTGCAAAGTAAATTCTGCATTTTGACTTTAGCTGCCAATTGCACAATAGGGTCAAACTTTTCTACATATTTTCTTTAATTTTATCTACCAAAGTGAGAAGATGTGTCTAATCACTTAAGAGCTCATGCAAATTTAAATGAAATAAAGATTCAAGCAAATACTTTCTGTCCTTTCATAAAAGTTTACGTAAAACTCAACCTGACTACTCCACCTATTTTATAGTGACCTTTCAGACCAGAGGGGAGGTACACCACTGATTTAGGTATTGTAATCCTGATATTGAAACTGGTATTTAAGTTATTTTACACATTTGTTGTTATTGTTGTTGTTCACTTGCTAAGTTGTATCTGACTTTGTGACTCCATGGACTGTAGATTGCTTGGCTTATCTGGCCATGGAATTCTCCAGGTAAGAAAATTGGAGTGGGTTGCCATTTCCTTTTCCAGGGAATCTTCCCGGACCAGGGATTGAACCTGTGTCTCCTGCATTGGCAGGCACCAAGTATAAAACCAGAAGGCTGAAAAATTTTACTCCTCTATAACATTAAGGACAAAATCTGTATCAGATTAGGTGCTATAAACCTATAAAAGAAGCTTACATGAGTGCCTTGAACAATGGCACTCACTGTCTCCAAAGTGTTTTGTTAATGAAGATAAAGAACAGTTGAATTCAAAATATTGTGGCAAGAAAATACAGCTATATTTTTTAAATCCTTATCAAAATGTCCTAAAATACTAATTAACAATATCAAAGTTTGAATAAGTAATGACTGATGAATTCAATACTAGGCACTAAAGTTTGGTCAGGAAAATATTTTTAATACTACGAAATAAAATATACATAAAATTTAAACTCAGTGAATTCAAAGTAATACTAAATACTGTGCTGCTGCTGGTGCTAAGTCACTTCAATCATGTCCAACTCTGTGCAACCCTGTAGATGACAGCCCACCAGACTCCCCCGTCCCTGGGATTCTCCAGGCAAGAACACTGGAATGGCTTGCCATTTCCTTCTCCAATGCATGAAAGTGAAAAGTGAAAGTGAATTTGCTCAGTCCTGTCCGACTTNGTCACTTCAATCATGTCCAACTCTGTGCAACCCTGTAGATGACAGCCCACCAGACTCCCCCGTCCCTGGGATTCTCCAGGCAAGAACACTGGAATGGCTTGCCATTTCCTTCTCCAATGCATGAAAGTGAAAAGTGAAAGTGAATTTGCTCAGTCCTGTCCGACTTAGCGACCCCATGGACTGTAGCCTACCAGGATCTTCCATCCATGGGGTTTTCCAGGCAAGAGTACAGGAGTAGGGTGTCATTGCCTTCTCTAGCATAAATGAAAATAATAACAGTTAATTCAACTTCAACTGTTTGCCAAATACTTTTACATTATGCCCAGTTATCACAGAAATTTCACAAGATTCGATTATCAGAGTTTTCCAAGGACAGAATTGAAAAGCAGTCAATTTAAGTGTCAGGCCTGTATAAACAGGTGCAGAGAAGATGTAAAGTCATGTCTACCTAAATGGTCCTTTTACAGAGAACTAAGATTTGTTATCAATTTTTTGGTATGATTATATTGAAATAGATAAACTACTTGGTGATAGTTACTTCTTTCACTTGTTTATATAGTTAGGAAAAAAGTCATCTTCAAAAATTATGTTAACTGAGAATAAAAATTATCTTTTGTTTTCACTTATAACAAATTATTTACATCTTTAAAAACCATCAAATGTTACAAATGGCTCTATGACTCCTGATCTTTAGCTACATTGCCAAAGCAGTATCTAATTCTCAAAGTAATCTTGCTAGAAATCTAGAATATTACTTTTATTTTCTCATCATACAAGACAAAAAAAAGTATAACTGTTTTTAATTGCAAATTTTAATGTCTAACTTTATGCCACACAGTTACTGTGCAGCATTCCTTTTGATATATACTCAGAAAGATCCTTAATATTTTTAAAACTGAATAATCTGATTATGACTGCTACTCTACATGATGCAAATGAGATTTTTTTTTCTTTCCCCACCCCTGATCTCACAGGCTGAACTAACAGTCAACATTCACCAGGGTAATTGAAAGAGAGGGAAAAAAAAAAAAAACTGAAAGAGGGGGAAAAAAATGGTCTGCATGTTTGATTGAAAATAATGAAAATACTTTTATGACCAAAAAATAAAAATTAAGAAATTTTGAAATTATGACATTACCCTGACATAAAGTTACACATAAGACTAATCCTAGCAAACGGATTTTCTGATGAAACTACAAAAACCATTACAGGGTAAAAAAATAAGAGATTTTCTTCTTTTTTTCCAGTTTTATTTATGTTTAGTAAAGAGAAAATTTTGAGCACTGCTTTTGGTAAAGGAAGTAAAAGAAGGCATGAAAGAGGTAGAAAAAAAACCATGACATGTTGGCATCAATACTACTTTATTATTAATTTCTTTTTTTTTTTTTTTTTTTTGTAGGGAGTCAATAGAAGTCAAGAACTAGGAAAAGCAACTGCAAGAAATGGAAGAGAAAATTACTAGAAAGATTTTTTTTTAATATTTCTATCAAATGATATTTTAATATACTGATATTAGTATAGTTGAAGAATTAATAAACTTTTGAATAGAATTCTTAAGTTGAAATCAAACATTGAGGCTATATGTTCAGATTTACAAGTAGATAGAAGCTGAAAAATGTAATAGAATCATATCTATATATGGACTTTTAAAACACTTATATGATATAAATAACATATACCTTATTTTTTAATGTTACCAATGTTTCTTTTTTTCTTTCTTTTTTTTTTTTTTTAACTTTAGTTTATTTTACAATACTGTATTGGTTCTGGCATACATTGACATGAATCCGCCACAGGTGTACATGAACTCCCAAACATGAACCCCCCTCCCACCTCCCACCCCACATTATCCCTACCGATCATCCCCATGCATCAGCCCCAAGCATCCTGCATCCTGTATCAAACATAGACTGGCGATTCTTTCTTACATGATAGTATACATNTTTAACTTTAGTTTATTTTACAATACTGTATTGGTTTTGCCATACATCAACATGAGTCTGCCACGGGTGTACATGAGTTCCCAATCCTGAACCCCCCTCCCACCTCCCTCCCTATACCATTCCTCTGGGTCATCCCAGTGCACCAGCCCCAAGCATCCTGTATCCTCCATTGAACCTAGACTGGTGATTCATTTCTTACATGATATTATACATGTTTCAATGCCATTCTCCCAAATCATCCCATCTTCTCCCTCTCCCACAGAGTCCAAAAGTCTGTTCTATACATCTGTGTCTCTTTTGCTGTCTCAAATTACTAGGAAGAATAAAACATGAGCTGGTTAATACACTGAAAACTAAAATGTCCTGTGAGAATCAGATACTTTATAACTATGCCTAACTGTCTCAAAAAAAGCTATATTTTCATGGAGTTCAGAGAATCTTATTTTAAACAATTATCTCCTTGATGGAAGAATCTTTCACTTTACCAGCAAATTTGCTTTATATCCTTTCATTTTCAGTCCTGCTGTGTTTGACACATCATCAACTTTTTTTTAATTCATTTTTGTGGGACAAATTCAGCTATCTATTTGAACAGTTAACAGTCTTGAAGGATTTTAGTTGTTTTACAAGTGAATTATATTTAACTTTTGTATTGCTGCAATGAAATATTAAGCACAATGTTCTTAGATCTTAATAAGAGTGTTGATTGCTCAAAATCCTTGTAGCATGTTTTTCCATAAAACTTTAACAATGAGACTCTTTATGAAGGCCAGTGATGTTCCACACTATGGAATTTGCAGACTGTATATACCTTTTAATTAATCGGTAGAACTCTCCTGAACAATAGCACTTTGTTCTTAGCAAGTAATCAAAAAACTATGCTTACTTGATTCTATAATATTGAGAAAAAGTGCTAGAAATGATTTATACTGAATAATTAAAACCAGAAGGCAGCAATTTAATTCTATCTAGTTCTGTAGGGGAGGAAAAATAATTTTCCCTTTGCCCTTCTGAATTTTTGGCTGGCATAGCTGTCACAAAAATTAAATTAACAAGAGAAAAGTAAATAGAAGTTTACTGACATGTATACATTATTTATACATGGAAGATATCCATGAAGAATAAGTAATGTTCCAAGGTGACTTAGAGTTCAGGCTTAGATACTATCTTCAGCTAAAGATGAAGGAAAAAAAGCTGAAGGGGAGAAGAATTATGGAGAGGTGACTAGAAAAAGCACAGTTATGGGTTGTTATGCATATTTAAGTGAAAGCCTTATCAATTGATAAGAATCTAAAGTTGTTTCCATGATAAATTATTGTATCCTTTCTGATAGAGAGAGGAGAAGTGACACTTTTGAAAATTAATGCCTTGCTTTTAGGACAATGCGAGGAATGCAAGGAACATTTCTTGTATTAGCTTCTTTCCAATTCCCTTAAACTCAAAATAATCCTGATGCTTAAGTGGGGTTAACATATTCTGTCTCCCTTCAGTTTCAATGACTGAACTTTGGCATGAGATTGGTAACACTGGTATTCACTAAATTTAATGAACTTAAACTGGAATGAATGTTGAAATTCTAATCAGAAACTACAATTCTGCCCTCAATTTCATCATTCTCACACCACCAAGCAATTTTTAGACACCAGCAGAGTGCCCTACTGTTACCAAGTTCTAGCTCAGTCTGCACAATGCACAACAGCCCATTTAACTGAGAGACGAAATTTTGAGGCCAGGAGTACAAAGGCAAGTTGACAAAGAAGATGGCAAACAAATGTCTCAGAATAACCATCTTGTCTGGGTTTGGATGCCAAGTTCTCTTATAGTACAGAGAGGGGGAGGAGTTGAGGAAGTAAAGACAATTATCTTGCAAATATCTACTGAAGTGGCTAAACTCAGGGAGGGGATGTGGCAATCTCTTCCAGTAGAGGGTCAGGGCTCCCTAAGGAAGGTCATTCTGTATGATTGTTATGGTTCAGTTACTCAGTCCTGTCTGAATCTTCAGGCCCCATGGACTGTAGCAGGGCAGGCTTCCCTGTCCCTCACAATATTCCAGAGTTTGCTCAAATTCATGTCCATTGAGTATGTAATGGCATCCAACCATCTCATCCTCTGTCGTCGCCTTCTCCTCCTGCCTTCAATCTTTCCCAGCATCAGGGCCTTTTCCAATCAGTCTGCTCTTCCCATCAGGTGACAAAGTATTGGAGTTTCAGCTTCAGCATCAGTTCCGGTCAGTCACTCAGTCTGTCTGACTCTTTGTGAATCCCTAAGACTGTAGCTAGGCATACCTGTCATCATCATCTCCCAAAGCTTGGTCAAACTATTGTCAATCGAGTCAGTGATGCCATCCAGCCATCCTCATCCTCCTGCCTTCAATCTTTTCCATCATCAGGACCTTTTTCCAATGAGTCAGTTCTTTGCATCAGGTGGCCAAAGTATTGGAATTTCAGCTTCAGCCTCAGTCCTTCCAATGAACACNTCAGTGATGCCATCCAGCCATCCTCATCCTCCTGCCTTCAATCTTTTCCATCATCAGGACCTTTTTCCAATGAGTCAGTTCTTTGCATCAGGTGGCCAAAGTATTGGAATTTCAGCTTCAGCCTCAGTCCTTCCAATGAACACCCAGGATTGATCTCCTTTCGATGGACTGGTTTGATCTCCGTGCCATCCAAGGGACTCAAGAATCTTCTCCAACATCACAGTTTAAAAGCATTAGTTCCTTGGCATTCAGCTTTCTTTATATTCCAAATTTGACATCCATACATGACTGTTGGAAAACCATAGTTTTTACTAGATGGATATTTGTAGTGAAAGTATGTCTGCTTTTTAATATGCTGTCTAGTTTGGTCATAGCTTTTCTTCCAAGCAGCAAGTGACTTTTAATTTCATGGCTACAGTCACCATCTTGCCGTGATTTTGGAGCCTCCCAAAAAGGTCTGTCACTGTTTCCATTGTTTCCCCATCTATTGCCATGAAGTGAGGGGACCAGATGCCATGATCTTAGTTTTCTGAATGTCGAATTTAAGCTAGCATTTTCACTCTCTTCTTTCACTTTCATCAAGAGGCTCCTTAGTTTTTCACTTTCTGCCATAAGGGTGGTGTCATCTCCATATCTGAGGTTATTGGCTACAGTCACCATCTTGCCGTGATTTTGGAGCCTCCCAAAAAGGTCTGTCACTGTTTCCATTGTTTCCCCATCTATTGCCATGAAGTGAGGGGACCAGATGCCATGATCTTAGTTTTCTGAATGTCGAATTTAAGCTAGCATTTTCACTCTCTTCTTTCACTTTCATCAAGAGGCTCCTTAGTTTTTCACTTTCTGCCATAAGGGTGGTGTCATCTCCATATCTGAGGTTATTGATATTTCTCCTGGCAATTTTGATTCCAGCTTGTGTTTCATCTGGCCCAGCGTTTCGCAGGATGTTCTCTTCATATAACCTAAATACTCAGGGTGACAATGTCTTGATGTACTCCTTTACCAATTTAGAACCAGTCTGTTATTACATGTCTGGTTCTAACTGTTGCTTCTTGACCTGTGTACAGATTTCTCAGGCAGCAGGTAATGTGGTCTGGTATTCCCATGTCTTTAAGAATTTTCCAGTTTGTTGTGATATACATAGTAAAAACCTTTGGGGTAATCAATAAAGCAGAAGTAGATGTATTTCTGGAATTCTCTTGCTTTTTCTATGATCCAAAATGCTGGCAATTTGATCTCTGGTTCCTCAGTCTTTTATAAATCCAGCTTGGACATCGGGAATTTCAGGGTTCACATACTGTTGAAGTCTGGCTTGGAGAATTTTGAGCATTACTTTGTTAGCATGTGAGATGAGTTCTGTCACTGTTTCCATTGTTTCCCCATCTATTGCCATGAAGTGAGGGGACCAGATGCCATGATCTTAGTTTTCTGAATGTTGAATTTAAGCTAGCATTTTCACTCTCTTCTTTCACTTTCATCAAGAGGCTCCTTAGTTCTTCACTTTCTGCCATAAGGGTGGTGTCATCTCCATATCTGAGGTTATTGATATTTCTCCTGGCAATTTTGATTCCAGCTTGTGCTTCATCTGGCCCAGCGTTTTGCATGATGTTCTCTTCATATAACTTGAATACTCAGGGTGACAATGTCTTGATGTACAGTCTTGATGTACTCCTTTACCAATTTAGAACCAGCCTGTTATTACATGTCTGGTTCTAACTGTTGCTTCTTGACCTGTGTACAGATTTCTCAGGCAGCAGGTAATGTGGTCTGGTATTCCCATGTCTTTAAGAATTTTCCAGTTTGTTGTGATATACATAGGTAAAAAGCTTTGGGGTAATCAATAAAGCAGAAGTAGATGTTTTTCTGGAATTCTCTTGCTTTTTCTATGATCCAAAATGCTGTCTATTTGATCTTTGGTTCCTCAGTCTTTTATAAATCAAGCTTGGACATCGGGAATTTCGGGGTTCACATACTGTTGAAGTCTGGCTTGGAGAATTTTGAGCATTACTTTGTTAGCATGTGAGATGAGTGCAATTGTGTGGTAGTTTGAACATTCCTTGACACTGCCTTTCTTTGGGACTGGAATGAAAACTGACCTTTTCCAGTTCTGTGGCCACTGCTGAGTTTTCCAAATTTGCTGGCATATTAACTGTAGTATTTTCACAGCATCATCTTTTAGGATTTGAAATAGCTCAACTGGAATTCCATCACCTGCACTAGCTTTGTTTGTAGTGAGCTTCCTAAAACCCACATGACTTCGCATTCCAGGATGTCTGGCTGTGGAACAGTGATCACACCATTGTGGTTATTTGGGTCATGAAGATCTTTTTGGTATAGTTCTACTGTGGATTCTTGCCACTTCTTAATATCTTCTGCTTTTGTTAGGACCTAAAAGGTCTTGTAGGTCTTCATAGAACCATTCAACTTAAGTTTCTTCAGCAATACTGGTTGGGGCATAGACTTGGATTACTGTGATACTGAATGGTTTGCCTTAGAAATGAGCAGAGATCATTCTGTTGTTTTTGTGACTGAACCCAAGAACTGCACTTTCGGACTCATTTGTTGACTATGAGGGCTATTCCATTTCTTATAAGGGATTTTTGCTCACAGTAGTAGATATGGTGGTCATCTGAATTAAATTTGTCCATTCAAGTCCATTTTAGTTCATTGATTCCAAAAATATCTCTTGCTGTCTCCTGTTTGACCACTTCTAATTTACCTTGATTCATGGACCTAACATTCCAGGTTCCTATGCAATATTGTTCTTTACAACATCAGACTTTACTTCCATCACCAGTCACATCCAAAACTGGCATTTTTTTTTTTTTTTTTTGCTTTGATTCCATCTCTTCATTATTTCTGGTGGTATTTCTGCACTCTTTTCAGTAGCATATTGGGTACCTACTAACCTGGGTAGTTCATCTTTCAGTGTCTTATCTTTTTGCCTTTTCATACTGTTCATGGAGTTATCAAGGCAAGAATACTGAAGTGGTTTGCCATTCCCTTCTCCAGTGGACCATGTTTTGTCAGAACTCTCCATGACCCGTCCATCTTGGGTGGCTCTACATGGCCTGGCTCATATTTTCACTGATTTAGACAAGAGTGTGGAGTTAGACAAAGTTTCAGCATCAGTCCTTCCAATGAGTATCAGAGTTGATTTCCTTTAGGATTAACTTGTTTGATTTCCTTGTTATTCAAAGAACACTCAAGAGTCTTCTACAGCACCACAGTTTGAAATAATCAGTTCTTCAGTACTCAGTCTTCTTTATGGTCCAGCTCTCACAACCATATATGACTAGTGGAAAAATCATAGCTCTGATTATATGGACCTTTGTAGGCAAAGCAATGTTTCTGCTTTTTAATATGCTCTCCAGGTTTCTCTTAGCTTTTCTTCCAAGGGGGAAGATTTTTTTAATTTCATGGTTGCAGTCACCATTTGCAGTGATTTTGGAGCCAAAATAAATCAATATAAATAAAGTCTCTCACTGTTTCCATTGCTTCCCCATCTATTTATCATGAAGTGATGGGACNGCTTTTTAATATGCTCTCCAGGTTTCTCTTAGCTTTTCTTCCAAGGGGGAAGATTTTTTTAATTTCATGGTTGCAGTCACCATTTGCAGTGATTTTGGAGCCAAAATAAATCAATATAAATAAAGTCTCTCACTGTTTCCATTGCTTCCCCATCTATTTATCATGAAGTGATGGGATTGGATGCCATGATCTTAGCTTTTCGAATGACTGAGTTTTAAGCCAGTTTTTTTTCACTCCTCTCTTTTTCCTTAATCAAGAGGCTCTTTAGTTCCTCTTTACTTTCTGTCATAAGGGTGGCGTCCTCTGCATATATGAGATCATTGATATTGCTCCTGGCAATCTTGATTCCAGCTTGTGCTTCATCCAGCCTAGCATTTTACATGATGCACTCTGCAGATAAGTTAAATAAGCAGTGTGACAATACATAACTTTGATGTACTCCTTTCTCAAATTTGGACCAGTCTGTTGTTCTATACCCAGTTGTAAATTTTGCTTCTTGACCTGCTGCATACATATTTCTCAGGAGGCAGGTAAGGTGTTCTGGTATTCCCATCTCTTTAAGAATTTTCCACAGTTTGTTGTGATTCACACAGTCAAAAGCTTTAGTGTAGTCAGTGAAGCAGAAGTAAATTTTTTTTTTCTGAAATTTCTTGGCATGTATGATTATGATAACAAAAACAGTGAAAATAAAGATTAAAGACAAAAACCAGATTGATCATGGAGTTAGAATTGACTCTTTCATGACACACTACACTTCAACTCAATTTTGACACACCAGTTAAGATCCCACACCCATAGGACTGCCCATTCTCCTTCATATGCTAATTGCAAATCCAAGCTTTCACCTGTGCTTTTGACAAATTGTCTAAAGACTTGAGGTTCTAAGGATTCCCTCCTTTGATTCCATTAATTCACTGAATCAGCTCACAGAATTCAGAACATCATTTTACTTACTAGACACTTGTTTATTATAAAAGTGTTGCTGCTGCTGCTGCTAAGTCGCTTCAGTCGTGTCTGACTCTGTGAGACCCCATAGACGGCAGCCCACAAGGCTCCTCCGTCCCTGGGATTCTCCAGGCAAGAACATTGGAGTGGGTTGCCATTTCCTTCTCCAATGCAGGAAAGTGAAAAGTGAAAGTGAAGTCGCTCAGTCGTGTCTGACTCATAGCGACCCCATGGACTGCAGCCTACCAGGCTCCTCTGCCCAGGGGGTTTTCCAGGCAAGAGTGCTGGAGTGGGTTGCCGTTGCCTTCTCCAATAAAAGTGTTAGGTAGGTAGAATAGGGAAAAGGAGTCTAAAATGGCGGTGACTAAAAGACAAGGAAGGGAAAAGCCAGCAGAAATAGAACAAGGAAGGTCAAAGAAATGTCCGAGGACCAGAGTGAGGATTTCAGGTAGAAAAGCACTCCTGGCTGAATCCAATTTGCATAAGGCAGACCCAGGGGGAAGAAAACATATAAAAGGAGGAGCGTGTTCTTTCTCTCTCTCTCTCCTGCGTGCATACACTCTTTTCTCTCTCTCTCTCCAGCGTGTGTATGCTCTTTCTCTCTCTCTCTCTACACCAGCCCCCACTCCAACCCCATGTGCACTGGTGTGCTCCTCCACTCTCTTCTATTCTTCAAGGATGGATTCTCCTGCTATCTTCTAAATAAAATAGAGCTGTAATACTGATTTGTCTAAGAGCTATTTTACGGTTTGTTCAAGATCCAAGAGCTGTGATGCACCGAGGCTTTAATGTCCATTGCCCCAAATAATTGTTGTGAGGAGACAAGAACCAAGAAGCATATACTTGCCTGACAAAAGGATACAACTAGGGAACACCCAGATAAAAGAAATGCATAGGACTAATTATGGGTAAGGGACATGGAGTTTCTATGACCACCTCTCTCCCAAATCTCCATGTGTTCATTAACCCAGAAGTTCTTCAAATGCCTTTTGGATTTTTATGGAGGATCTATTACAAAGGCCTGGTTGATTAAATTGTGACCCTGTGCAGCTGAACTCTTCTGTCTGGATATCCGTGGAGGGGGGCTAAAAATCCCAATTCTCTATTCACATGATTAGACTGCAAGGATATAAAACTAATCTATCTTAAAGGAAATCAGTCTTGAATATTCATGGAAAGAACTGATGCTAAAGCTGAAGTTCCAATACTTTGGCCACCTGATGTGATGAGCTGACTCATTAGAAAAGACCCTGATGCTGGGAAAGATTGAAGGCAGAAGGAGAAGGGAACAAGATGGATGGCATCACTGGCTCAACAAGTGTGAATTTGAGCAAGCTCCTGGGGAAAGTGAAGGACAGGGAAGCCTGGGGTGTTGCAGTCCATGCAGTCGCAAAGAGTCAGACATGACTGAGCAACTGAACAACAAATTACATGATTTTTTCTCTTGGCAATCAGCCATTATCCTTAAATCATGTCCCAATGTCAGCTTATTAACATAACAAAGGACATTTTTATCTCTCTTGTCCCTTAGGAAATTACAGGAATTTTAGGAACACTGTACCAGGAAGAGTAGATGAAGATTAAAGATATTTTCTTATTATAGATCATTGTATCACTATGCTAAATGCCCAAAAAAGGAAATAGTTGGTTTTGATTAGTGTATCATCCGGAAATCAACCAGAGAAACAGAATCAGGAGAAGATATATATTAAGAGATTAATGATAAGAAATCAATTGACTCCATTGTGGGATTTTGCTTAGAAAGTTGAAATCTATAAAACAGTTTGCCAGAAGGGACAATCTGGAACTCTTGGGTACAAGATAAAGCTACTCTCTGTAGGAAAAATTTCTTCTTCATATATCTCAGCCCTGCCTTTAAAGTTTTGCATGAATGAATTGGGCCCACTCAGATTCTCTAGAACAAACTCTATTACTTAAGTCAGCTGATCATAGAGTAACATCTACAAATGTAGTCACAGCTCTAAAATCTAGATTAGTGTTTTATTGAATAATTGGAGGCTGGCACTCAGATGAATTGACACATCAAACTGAGCATCACAATGAGGAAAGGTTGTGAAGGAATAATTTTCTGATTATGCATCAGTGTTAGAATGCTTTTTCATTCTTTATTACTTTTTATGATGTATGTGTTAATATCCTTGAACAATCTTCTCACTGTGTCTCAGGCACCTTTTTGGTGAGTAGAGATCACTCATATGACCAGATAACCTTTTCAAAGACAGCCAAAGTATGCATTCTATTCCACATATTCTTCTTAAAAAGTGATTCTGACATTCTTCTAAGAAGAGACAGGATCTACATTTCTTCTCCTTGTTCCTGGACAGATCATTGTAATTGCCTCAGACAGTAGAGTATGGGAAACACAGATGTGATGTTCCCTGATTTCTGAGTCTAGGTCAGAAAAGGAGATAAGTCTTCTTCTTCTGTTTTCTTCTTGGAGCACCTGCCTTTGAACTCAGTCATCACGCTGAGTTTCAAATCCTGAAAGATGATGCTGTGAAAGTGCTGCACTCAATATGCCAGCAAATTTGGAAAACTCAGCAGTGGCCACAGGACTGGAAAAGGTCAGTTTTCATTCCAATTCCAAAGAAAGGCAATGCCAAAGAATGCTCAAACTACCGCACAATTGCACTCATCTCACACGCTAGTAAAGTAACGCTCAAAATTCTCCAAGCCAGGTTTCAGCAATATGTGAACCATGAACTCCCTGATGTTCAAGCTGGTTTTAGAACAGGCAGAGGAACCAGAGATCAAATTGCCAACATCCGCTGGATCATGGAAAAAGCAAGAGAGTTCCAGAAAAACATCTATTTCTGCTTTATTGACTATGCCAAAGCCTTTGACTGTGTGGATCACAATAAACTGTGGAAAATTCTGAAAGAGATGGGAATACCAGACCACCTAACCTGCCTCTTGAGAAATCTGTATGCAGGTCAGGAAGCAACAGTTAGAACTGGACATGGAACAACAGACTGGTTCCAAATAGGAAAAGGAGTACGTCAAGGCTGTATATTGTCTCCCTGCTTATTTAACTTATATGCAGAGTACATCATGAGAAACGCTGGACTGGAAGAAACACAAGCTGGAATCAAGATTGCCGGGAGAAATATCAATAACCTCAGATATGCTGATGACACCACCCTTATGGCAGAAAGTGAGGAGGAGCTAAAAAGCCTCTTGATGAAAGTGAAGGAGGAGAGCGAAAAAGTTGGCTTAAAGCTCAACATTCAGAAAACGAAGATCATGGCATCCGGTCCCATCACTTCATGGGAAATAGATGGGGAAACAGTGGAAACAGTGTCAGACTTTATTTTTTTGGGCTCCAAAATCACTGCAGATGGTGACTGCAGCCATGAAATTAAAAGACGCTTACTCCTTGGAAGAAAAGTTATGACCAACCTGGATAGTATATTCAAAAGCAGAGACATTACTTTGCCAACAAAGGTCCATCTAGTCAAGGCTATGGTTTCTCCAGTGGTCATGTATGGATGTGAGAGTTGGACTGTGAAGAAAGCTGAGCACCAAAGAATTGATGCTTTTGAAATGTGGTGTTGAAGACTCTTGAGAGTCCCTTGGACTGCAAGGAGATCCAACCAGTCCATTCTGAAGGAGATCAACTCTGGGATTTCTTTGTAAGGAATGATGCTAAAGCTGAAATTCCAGTACTTTGGCCACCTCATGCGAAGAGTTGACTCATTGGAAAAGACTCTGATGCTGGGAGGGATTGGGGGCAGGAGGAGACGGGGACGACAGAGGATGAGATGGCTGGTTGGCATCACCGACTCGATGGACGTGAGTTTGAGTGAACCCCTGGAGTTGGTGATGGACAGGGAGACCTGGTGTGCTGCGATTCATGAGGTCACAAAGAGTCGGACACAACTGAGTGACTGAATTGAACTGAACTGAACTGAATGTATAATTTGTCTCAATAGCAGTGTTTAAATAATTTTTATTCTAGATTTTGCTTAATGGAAAAAATTTTGAAAACTACTGTTCCTAGAATTTAGCACTTCCTAAACTATCTATAGTGAATTATTTTTTCCTGAATCTATCCCAAATTTAAGTTTCAGTATATTACAATAAAAAAAAAGAGTTGCTAATAAAAAAGTGAAACAAGAGAGGAAGAATACAAAATGGAAATAGTTTTATTACACGTAAATTAATCTCACAAATTGCTGTAAAATATTCTAAAAGCGTAACTTCAACATTTATACTTATTTTGTTTCTTACTAGAAATAATCATTTTGTACATTATCACTCTTCCACACCGTATACATTGAACTTGTCAAATATATTGGTAATTTGGGGATTAGAAAAAATAAATTTATATGTAATAAACTCCAATATATCACTTTCATGAGCTTAAAATTCTTTACTCATTCCAAACTATCAAAGTATACTAAGAAAGTGATATTTACTATTCTGAATTATAAACATTTTGAAATGTTTATAGCAGTGTTTCCCTACTTGGATGAATTATAAAAAGGGGAATCTTTAGGAAAAAAATAAAATCAGCCTTTCAAGCACAGTTCTTTATTTTGAATCATGCCCCCGAAGCCTGTGCAGAAAGAATTGAACCACATCATGAGTCTTGGAGTGCCAGCACAGCATTGTGTTGACAATAAACTTGAAGGAGAATGAGGTCATTTTTCAGCCAGCTTCCAGAAATTGCCTCTTTAAAATTCTTAGTTCCCTAAGTGCAATAAATATCCATGTTTCCAGTCTCTATACTTGAAAAAAAAATGTTCTACAGTGCACAGGAGATGATTTCTGTGTCAAAGTAGGGTAAAGAGTACACAAACTTGAAAGGAAGAAAACCTAACCATTAAAATGGCTTCAATGACAAGTGTTTTTTTTTTATGGGATTCATTCACTTATTGAAGACAATGATGCCCACATGGACTTTAAATAACCTAAAGGCTTTTCTGGATAGAAAGAAGATGGAAAGCTGATATGATAGGAAAATTTTGAATGTGTTTTGTATAGAGGATAACTGTGTTGCAGGAGTGATGAGAAATCATATATATATATATTTACTTCTGCAGAAATAATATATATTTCTTTCTTTCTGTAGTTAGCAATCATAATACATGAGAAATTACACACAATGTAGATGCTTTATGATGTCAGTAGAATATACTAACTTATAATGGACTTTTTTCTCTATTAATTTTTTTTAACATTAAGGTTAAGATATTATAAAACTTGATTGAGCCCAGATCATAAACATATTGAAACTCTAGATTCAGGTCAGTCTCTTAAAGCATTAAACTATTATTTCACAGCATTAAATTAACATTATGAAGCACAGAAATCATTTTATATAGCTATTATATTCAAGGCTTGTGCTACCTTTTAAGAAATAATATAAATCTGAAGCTTTTAAGGAGCTCATATATTAGTGGAGAGGTTTGAGGAATTTGAGTAGGACTTGTATATGTATATACAAGCATAATTTATGTTATGTATAATTGCATAATTTTTAATACTAAAATATAACACATAAATATTGTGAAGTTATAAGTAAGGGAATAATTATTAAGCTTAGATAGGATCCTTGGGTGAAATGATTAAGTGAAATATAAGCAATTTCTGAATATAATAGATATGCAATATTCATATAGTTAAATGAAATTGTTTTTGGAATTTTAACAAAGAAATTTTTAAATCAACTTCACATCTCAATTTGAAATCAAATGTAGGTAATTTCCAAAAAGAATGTTTTAGCTACATGGAATTAAAAAAAATTTGGTCAATAAATCAAATTAAACCAAAAAGAAAGGAAAACAGGAAAAAAGAAGTTTATAATCTTGTGTCCTTATCACACTTGTTCTGAACAATCAAAGTAAAAAATATGAACCAAAATTAGTTTCTCAGGAAATTTCATTAAATTTTCACTAAAATTGACTTTATCTTTTTAGTTTAGGAAAAGGAGTACCAAACTGAAAGCTAAGAATATAGAATCATGGATACATTAAATTTCAAAAATAAATGTTAATGAAAATAAATAAATTTTAGAGATAAGCAATATTAGTGGATAATTTTTTAATATTCATTAATAAATTAATGTTTAAGTATTTACTAGATGAATAATAAAATACCAGCAAAAAGAGGTTCATGTTTTCCCACACCAGTTTATTTTACCTGAAGAACATTGAGAGGTTACAGCACTACACCCACATAGATAAGACATTTTATTAAATTCAATGTCATCGTGAAATAAAACATAAAGGAATTTTTTGTTTTTCCTTGAGAACACCAAACAATGATGCACATTTGTGTGTGTATGTTTGCATATACATATACAAAAGTATGTATATATGTATTTACATATATATTAATGTAAGCATCTATCTAGTCCTACATTTTAAAAGAGTGTTAATAGAATGTAGAGGTCAAGAAATATGATTTTAAAGGCTTTGGAACTGACTTAAATTAACATGTCAGAATTGCTGGTGGCACTGGTTTGCATTCATCAATAAAGATAGGAACTCAACTTGTGACATGCTGTTAAAGTACCAGGTATATGTAAATTAGGCTGAAAAAAAGGTTTCATTTTGAGTAATAGTTGCCATAGAATTCTGTGATTTTTACTAATTCTTATTACTTCCTGAATATAGTGATATTTTTGTGACTTTCCTAGAAACTAAACACATGTGTAAACCCCTTTAGGGACCCAGCTACAAAACTAAGTTTGGAGTGAATATGACAGACCAACTCATCACATTCCACTCCCTGCTCAAACATACTATGCTTTAGCTCAGGAAATCTATTTTATTATGTGCTCATTGAAGGAAATAAATTAATTTTTACTTTAAAAAAATCAAAAAAACTAGGAGATGTATAACTGGGACAGGGTATAACTTAACTACTTATTGAACAGAAGCTATTCTCAGGGGAGGTTTTGCTTTCTTCACTGTATCTTATGTAGCTTGAATGCTTTCTGAAGTATGATAATTACTGAGATTTCTTCTTTTCCCATAGTTAATGCCTCAGGATTGCTGAACTATTTCCACAGAAGACACTATAGTCCAGAAGTTTTGCTGTGTACAAATATTTAGGCCCTTCATTTCTTTATCTATAATTCTGAAGCCCAGAAAATACTAAACTGGAAACATTTCTCACAACTTATGGCTCCCTCAGTGGCTCAGTGGTAAGGAATCTTTCAGGAATACAGAAAATGTAGGATATACGGGTTTGATTCCTAAGTGGGAAAGATCCCTTGGAGAAGGAAATGCAACCCACCCCAGTATTCTTGCCTGGGAAATCCCAAGGATAGAGGAAACTGGTGGATTAAGTTCATGGGTTTGCAAAGTGTAGGACCCAACTGAGCAACTGAACACACATGTGTGCACAGGCGCATGTGCACACACACTTTAGGGAGGAAATCTTGACCTGATCTAAGTTGAGACTTTAAATATTATCTGCATTAATCATACTTAGCGAGTGGGGACATTTATTTGTTCTTTAAGAATTAATGTGCTTGGACATGAGGTTGTGCTTCAGAAACTATAGGGGAATGTTGTGCAATATACAATGTTACCTTTTAAAAACTCTAAAATTCCTAATGTAAAAATAAATTTTGGAATTCAGCTCAGTCCTGATACAAAATGAGCTTTGAAATAGTCATTCCTGTCCTTATAAAATGACAAATTATACAAATTAAAAATCTTGGATCCATCAGAGAACTGAAGTCACAGGGCAAGCCACCACTTCAAATTTTGAAAAGAAGCACATCCAGTAGGTCACAGCCAACATGTGGATTGTTATGCCCATAGTCCGAGTCCCCAAAATTGAGAAAATAAGACATCCAGAGCAATGCAAAAGCAAAAAGTGGTTTATTGCTAGCTCAAGCTAGG
>SJYX01010937.1:51880-70548 GCA_006410675.1 Oreotragus oreotragus
CCCAGTTTTTCCCGTGATTGTAACTCTGGCCTACTTTAGTCCTTGAAGTCTGTCATGACTTCTGTCAGGTCTCAACATGAATAATACCTGGAGCAGAAGGCACTAGAACTATAGACTGGGAGGAACATCTGAATGGAAATTTAGGCAAAATTGCTGGAGGCCAAGTGGCTTCCCTGGTGGCTCAGACAGTAAAGAATCCACCTGAAATGCTCGAGACCCAGCATTCTGGGTCAATCAGAATCCCTGGAGAAGGGACTGGCTACCCACTCTAGTATTCTTGCCTGCAGAATTTCATGGACAGTAGGAGCTTGGAGGGCTACAGTCCATGGGGTAGCAAAGAGTTGGACAGAACTGAGGGTCTAACTCTGTCACTTTCTTTATTTCAAATGAAGAATACTTTCAAAATGAAACTTTCTGATCAGAGTTTCAGTGAGGTTCTCAGATTTTTCTAGTTTACTATGGCAAACCTGCAAGTTCTCATAGTGAAGATCTGAGAAAAATCCTATTGTTGCTTTGACAAGAAGCAAGGAAGAAAGTGAAAGTCTGACTCTTCGCGACCCCATGGACTATATCAATCATGGTATTTTCCAGGCCACAATACTGGAGCGGGTAGCCGTTCCCTGCTCCAGGGGCTCTTCCCAACCCAGGAATTGAACTCAGGTCTCCATAACAACAGTTTACCTCCTGAAGGGAGATTTGCCTGATCTTTATCCATCCCAAGGAAATGCTCTCCATCCTTACATCTGACTTGAATTTGAATCCCTGAGTGTGTATTCTTTAGCCATATATATTATGTTTCTGCCTTGATTTAGATTTACATGTAAATACTATCCTCCGATACATAGCCTTATGCAATATCTACCATTGCCCGTTTTGGATTTATAAATATTTTAGTATAGCTGTAGTTAATCTGTATAATTATATCATATGAATTATAATGATCTATTCTTCATTTGATAGATATTAGGATATCTCCCTAGCCAGGAAAAAAAGTGAATTAAATCAACAATTCGAACTCATTATATATTTTATAAAATGCTCTAAAATATGACTGCTTAATTTTTTTTAATCTAGCAAGACCAAGTTATAGATGTTGAATGATTAAATAAATGAATAAAGATTTTATGGCCCTGACTTGATCTTGTGCAAGAAAGGAATTTGGCCCAACCCTGGTTGGACACACTAGGTTTGCTGTGGGTCAGACATGGCCTAGAATGGCCAAGCTCCAGGCTCCAACAAGCCCTTTCCATTTCCCCCACAGCTGACATAACTGAGATGCCTTCCTACTTTAACAGAAATCTTAGGCAGAAATATTGCCTAGAACCTGGCTGGTCTCCCTGCCCCCATCCTAACTTAGCATTCCAAGTTGTCAGGAAACCAGTTCACCTTAGATACAGAGTACGCTACAGGATTCTGAGTGGTCATTTGAGGCCCACAGGACACTAGTCCTCACAGTTAGAGCTGCAGAGCCCTGCAGAGCCATGGAGGATGGCAGATGACCACCTGATCCATTTTCCAATTGGTCTTGTAGTGCCAGAGGGGTGCTCTGCTGGTGATTTCGGGATACTTGAGACACACGCCAGGTCTCCGTGACAATTTTGATAGTAAAGGAACTTCACATTTTAAGTGTGAAGTTGCTAGACACAAAGGATTCTGCCCACCATGGAGTCTGTAGAGAATATAGTAACAATACTGAACCAAAGACAAGAGCTAAAGAAGCCCTTTGGCCACCTGGGTTGGAGCTCCAGTCCTCCCATGTCATAGACTTTGTGCTTGTCTGCGCTGAATATAAAACACAAAATACAGACACCTGTAAAAGTCATCATTTCTGACCACTGTGGACTTTCTGCAAGAGGCACAGAAGAGCCAGCTTACTCAGCTTTCCCAAGTGACTCATGGAAAACCCATCTCAACTGCATCAGAGAAAAATGGAGGACAAATTCAGAAGAAAATAATGAATAATATGAACAAAAATATTCATTTTCCTGAAAGTCTGGAAATTCCCAACCAAGACATTACAAGATGGAAGCAGAGAGTACAGAAAAAGGAGAATGAGAAAAAAGACTGGAGCGGTCAAACACAGAAATGGAACACATCCTGAACTAACATCAATGGCTGAACACATGCTGAAGACCATCCTTTTGCTTGACCTCCTTAGAGATCATGTGGGTGATGGGAACTTGAAAATCCAGCAGCATAGAAAAGCCAGAAATGGCTATTGATGGATCCATTCTTAGGCCAGAAGCTTATAAGAACCTGTCATTGATGATGTTGACTCCAATGTGTTCCTTCAGAATCCTGAAAAGAAGCAGTAAGAAATAGCTCAACAACTGTGGGAAGAAGACCAAATGAATGGAGACCTTCTGGGACAAATATCCAGTCTCCACAAAGAAGCATCTCTTCACTGAGAATTCCCAGCTAGAAAGAAATTTGGCAGCTGAGGCTGAAGCTGTGAATTCTGCCTGAAGTGCATGAAGATCATTGAACACGACTCCACAAAAATTGTTTGAAGAGAGGATCTAATGCTTAGAAGAAAACAAACAAACTTCCCAGCATGTGTAGAAACACGAAAGCCAAAGTTTTATCAGAATTGCAAGCTCTACAAGAAGATGGTGAAGACCTGGGTGAAAAGTTGAAAGAAGTACTTCCTACCATGGGAAGGAGATCTGTGTCAGTGAGAAAGACCTTAAGACTGCTGGGTGGCAGCTGTGTTGACTGAAGGAAGATTCAAAGAGCTAAGGAAAGCAAATGAGCAAAATAGGCAGATGCTAGCCAAGGTTAAGTCCAAGTTTCATTGCACCTGCTGCTCCACTTGCCTGGAGAATCCCAGGGGCAGCGGAGCCTGGTGGGCTGCCATCTATGGGATTGCACAGAGTCGGACACGACCGAAGCGACTCAGCAGCAGCAGCAGCAGCTCCACTTGCAACCCATAGAGGCCCCAAAGTGTTAGCAGATCCCCTGTGTTATGAGCCCACCTTGGGAGCAGGAGGGTCAGAAACTGAGGTCTCAGGGACCTGATGTCACCTGCGGGTTTGACTCAGCTGCCACAGAAGCTAGATTGTGAACACCCAGAACCATAGCACACAATTGCCTGAGTTTTCTTTTTAATGTAATTTGAGTGTTTGTGTTTTTATTTTGGTTACTGTTACTCATTTGATTGCTATTATTGAATTAGATCAGGCAATATAATTTGTAAGTTTTTTTCAAATGAAATTGTATTAAATATAGTTTCTCTGAATAATTCGTGTAAGTCCTTAGATCATCTTAAATAAGATACTGTAAGTTGTATTTTGATTAAATCAAAATTACTATTACTTTAGCCAAATGATGTATGACATAAATAGAGATGCTTAAAATAATAAAGCCATTTCTATATGCTATGGGCTATAATTAAAAATCTGGACAAGTAACATAATATTTGTCATAATTAAATTGGCTTTAAGAATCAATGTAATATTAAAAATACAAATCTCAGACATCAGAAATTATATCTATTTAGTTCTAAAGCCACTGATTAATTTGGAGGAGTTTACATTTTATATTCATCTGTTTTATTTTTTCATATTTTAACTTTTGATATTTGCTTAAGATAGTATTTGTTGTCTAAACAACTCAAAATTTTACTTAGTGAAAATAAGTGTTTATACTTTGTGCAATCACACTACAGACACACACCACAATTCAGAGAAAGGGTACTTTAATTATTATTTCAGTACCTAAAGAAAATGCAAAAATAAGAGAGATTCAAATACGAAAATAACTTTTAAATATATAATAATTAAAAATATTCATATTATTACAAAGAAGAGGTGAGTTGCCTGATATGTCAAATAATATTCCAAATAGAAACACTTCATCTAATAATGCAGAAGAAGAGACTGAGATGAAGGCAGTTTCTGAGCTGTGACAGGTATGATAGAAGGACCAAGTATGGTGGAGTCCCAGCTGTTAGCAACAGAGAAGCTGTTCTCATTCCTGGTCCTGGAGGAGGAGGCGGAACTGTGAGCCCAGTGAGGAGCTGTGAAAGGAACAGGGAAAACTGGTCCCATTGTCCTCCTGTCTTTCCATTACTGCTGGAGCCACGGCAGACACCGAGAAAAAAATGGGTAGTGCAACCAGGGAAGTTGGCTTTAGACTCACAGCAGGTTGGAACAGAGCCTGAGGGCTTGAAAGAATTTGGAGAATAACCAGCACACTTGACTCCATCTGAGCCAAAAAGAGAGAGAGAGAGAGTGTGTGTGTGTATGTTTGTACACATGTGTATTGACTTCATGTCTGTCCATTTGTTTAGTGAATAACTTTCTTTAGGAGGGGCAGGAGAATGACATCTTAGGCACTTTGTTTCTAAGCCCATATGTTATCAGGATCACAGGCATTGTTGATCACCTGAGGCATTGTGTCATCATCAAAGTTTTGGCAAAAGCAGGCCTGATTCAGATAATTTGGAAAAGGTGGTTCACTAAATACTGCCTGTCTCAATTCTGGAAAATCTCCACTTTCATGTCAAGTCAGGGTATGTTGCTTTCTGTAGTATTATCATGTGGATCCGAGAGTCTATTTCATGTTTGGTGGCAGAGGGATTGATTAGCAGTACCTGACAGGAGATTCTCCCCTGTGATTGAAGAGGTTCTTCCAGAGGTGTTTTTTTTCTTTTTCCCAATGACAAATCTGCTGATTGCAAGTAAGACATTTAAAATATTCTTCTCCCAATGGCACAGTATGAAAATACTGCTCTGTCAAAGCACTGTTATTTTTAATAGAAGGTGTTAGGCCTTGCAATAGTGGAACATCTCCTTTTACCAGGTGTAGGTCAAAAGAAGCAAGAAATAAGTACATTAGGCAATCTGTGACTATTTCAATGGATGGAATGTATGACTTCCAAAAGGGGTGGTTATGAGAGGACAAACCAATGGCAATTGTTTTGTCCAAGGAATTTGGAGAGTTTCTACAAATTTTGCCAGTTTAATGTTAATAATGTCATTAATGTTTTCCCCTAAATCAGAGGATTTAAGGGTAGTAAGCACAGTAAAAGTATTGTAAAATCCATCTAACAGCACAAAGTTTTCTAAGATTTGGTCAGAAAGTGGGTTTCTCAATAACTATAAAGTTCAAGAGGCATTCCCCAGGTAGGACTAAATTTCCCAAAGGACTTTAGCCAAATGGGAAGCAGTACCTTATCTGCAAAGGAAGGCTTCCATTCAGTGTGAAAACATACAGACCATGAGTAAAATATATGTATATCCATTAAAATGAGGAAGCTGTATGAAATCCATTTACCAGAACTTGAATAGTCTATTAGGCTGTTTAAAATGCCCAGGGGCAGCATGAACAGGCTTCCTTGCTTAGACAATGGGACAAGTGAGGTAGGCACTTGTATGACCATGTTAATATTTCCCCACCAATACTGATTCATGAAGACTATCATTTGGTCAATATACCTATGGTCTAATGAATATACAGTGATAGTAAGTGGAGATTTTAGCACGGGTTGTTATTTAATCCTAACCAGAGCCATCTCTTTTTATCAAACCAACAATTTTTGAATTTCCATTACTGTTGTTCCTTTTCTGAGGCCTATCGTTGGGCTTCTCTAGCCAATTTTTCTAAATTACCATTTGGGGAAATATCCCTTTGGACAGAGGTTTGGCTGCTCTTGCTCCCTTTACGGGTGACATTTCTTGCAGAAATATCAACAAAATGATTCCCTTGAACCTACAGAGATTCAAATTTACAATGCCCCAAACTTTTGCCAGCTACAATGGCAAGTAAATGTATTTTATCCAACAATTGCTAAATATGGGGCCATTTTAAATTTTATTTCCTCTGGAAGTAAGGAAGCAATGTTGCTTTTCACAGCATTGCAAAATACTGAGGTACTCCAAAAGCATATCTACTATCAGGATAAACACTGACCCTTTTGTTTTTGACTAAAGTACAAGCCCATATAAAAGCATGTGCACGAGTGCTAAGTCACTTCAGTCGTGTCCAACTTTTCGGGACCTTATGGCCTATAGCCAGCCAGGCTCCTCAGTCCGTGAGATTCTCTTCGCAAGAATATAAGAGCATATAACTCAGTTTTTTGGGGCTAAAATAGCCATAGGTAAGCATGTTGCCTCAACAACATTAAAAGGAGTTGCAACAGCATTCCGAGCACAGTATTTGCCTTTGTCACTCTTTTTTTTTTTTTTTGGTTGACAAATCTTAGTTCCCCAACCAGGAATTGAACCCTCAACATGGAGTTCTAACCACTGGACCACCAGGGACATCCCATTGCACCTTTTAAAAAGAACCATCAATGAACCATGAGAAGTCAGTTACACAGAGGAATTTCCCGTAGATCATTACAAGGATTCAAGAGATGGCCTTCAGAATTTAGCAGCCAGTGACACAATGGATGAAAGAAGCCAGGTTGCCTGAGCTCAGTCATATCCAACTCTTTGTGACCCCATGGACTGTTACCTGCCAGGATTCTCTGTCCATAGGATTACCCAGGCAAAAATACTGGAATGATGCCATTACCTCCTCCTCGGGATCTTCCAGACCCAGGGATTGAGCCCACATCTATTGTCTCCTGCATTGGCAGGTGAATTCTCTAGCACTGAGCCACCTGGAAAGCAGGAAGATTCTTAACCACTGTACCACTAGGGAAGTCAAACTTTGATGTTTCTTTAGCCATCCATAGTTACAGTTAAGTTTCAATGAAATTGTGTTGTCTAACTTTCTTGTTAGAATATTAGGTGATTTTTTAAATACCCTAATTCTCTCTGGAAAAGTTTGACCTGAAGTGAGCCTTTGATTTTGTGACCATATATTTTTTATATCTTAAACAATTATCATTAATGTGCAGGCAGAAATCAAGTACCCTTCCAATGGCCTAGGACACAGTGTCACGATATTCATCTTTGCTCTTTATCAGAGCCAGGAGATGTAGTGGTGAGAGCAGGGTTGGATGCACCTTCATCCTATGCATCTAACTATATGGTTTCATTCTTGCCTTGACCATCTCATGAAATAAACAGTCTACTCTGACTTCTGGCAGGAGCTTGACAGGAGGAAGTCTGGTGAAGTGGGGTCCAGTTAGACAGACAATAACTAGATAAACAGCGATTCAGGGAAGCCAGACTTGTGGTGTGCACTGGAAACTGGTAGCTGAGAATGAGAAAAAACAGAGGGAGTTTAAAGGAATTACGGAGGATATAGAGGTGAAGAATGAAGGACAGGTCAGGAAGGGTCTGCAGGCCCCTAGACTCAGCAAGCTATTATACAGATAAAGTGAAAGTGAAGTCGCTCAGTTGTGTCTGACTCTGCCACCCCATGGACAGTAGCCTACTAGGCTCCGCCATCCGTGGGGTTTTCCAGGCAAGATTACTGGAGTGGGCTGCCATTTCCTTCTGCAGGGAATCTTCCCAACCCAGAGATCGAACCTGGGTCACCTGCATTGCAGACAGACGCTTTACTATCTGAGCCACCAGGGAAGACATTATACAGATAAGACGTTTTGTACTGACACCGGGGACTCTGGAGAAAATTGAGTCACCCGTGGCTCACTTCCCAAAGGACAGACATAAGCCTGTGACCTGTGGCCTTCCCCTGGAAATGGCCATGTCCTCAGCTAGTATTAGTCTGTGGTGGAAAAGAACTTCTGAGAGGGGAACTGGGAACAGCATTGCTTGCATGGTGTACATCAGCTTTGCCAGGTTATTCGTGCCCTCCTATCTATGCCTGAGCTGAAACTTGGCCAGAAATGCCACATCCACTTCATCTTTCCCACACTCCTACCCTATAATCATCTAAAGATTCTCACTCTTCATTTTTCTGGTGAAACATAGGCAACACCTGGAAGCAACACAGGGGATCAGAACCACCCTTCCCACCTCACCAAGACCTGATGTGTCAGGATTTTCTTTGCAACAAGATCTCCAAGTGATTGATACAACCTTTTTAAACTGTAAAAAACACTTAGATAACTCCTATTCATCCTTTACTATTTAGCTCAGAGACCATGTTCTCCACAGAACCCTAATCTCCCACCCCACAGCCAATCTATTGCAGGGACAGTTAGAGTCTGGCATGGTGTCATCAATGAGTGCACAGTCCACGTTCATGACCACTTCTCTTTCATGGGTCTTTCTCTTCCACTGATCGGACACTGCAGTGGAGTTAAATTAATATTCATTTTGGTATCTGCAAGAGTGGCATTATAGACTGAACTCTTTGTACCTCTCCTTTACCTGATCACCTGAGCCTTGAGGAGTGGCAGACACCATGTGCAGTGCCAATGGACATGCCTGCTTCACGTGCTTCTTCTCAGAAATCAGGATTTCACTGGCTGTAATGTATCTATGTGTGCTAAGTCACGTCAGTCATGGCTGACTCTGTGACCCTATGGACCATATGATCCTCTATCCATGGGATTCTCCAGGCAAGGATACTAGAGTGGGTTGCCATTTCCTTCTCCATGCCTTGTTGACTTTTCTCTTTACTGTCGTTAGTGCCCTGTACCAACAAGATTGTTAAAAAATTCTAAGAGTCATTCTCCATTCCTCTTTAATAACCTCACGACTGACCAGACTTAGCCCTGTCTGTCCTCATCCTGGATCCATATGATAACCACCTCAGTGCTCTTTTTATTATCTGACATTGCCCCTCACTTAAATGTAACCTTTGAAGTCCACAGGACTCGCTAGCTCTGGAGATTTTTTTCATCTCTGCATCAGAAACTTCTAGAATAGCACTGTAGACATTATAGAAGCTCCACAGAACTTTGTTAAGTATATGAATATGAATGAAGACAATGAAACACACACACATTCTTTTGATCAAAGAGAGTCAATTGTTCTTGCTACTCTGAATTCTTTTGAGCTTTCTGTCTGGTTTGCTCAAACTAGCCAAGCTCTCTGGGAGGCAGCTTATTACTCCTGCAGGAAACAATAAGACTGGGTGACAGAGAGTAGGAGCAGGTTACCTGTTACCCTGACAGCCCTCCACTGGGTTCTGATGACATCTCTACCCTCTCCTTTCTACAGGCATTGAAATGAGAGCAGTGTTTAACTTGCCAGCACCTAGTAACTTCCCAACCTGAGTCCTTTTCATATCTGACACAGCTATGAACCACACTCATCTTGGTCTCTTTACTTACAGCATTTGAATGAAGTGTTTCTAATTGGAATCTTTTCTGAATCATCAGAAGAAACTACCTCTTTTCTGGATAAATGATTCAGGAATCTATTTGTAAATACAAATTATACACACACATTTTTTTATTCATTTACTTTTTATTTAAATAATTTAAAAATTTTTGCAACTCTATTTTTATATTTTTCAAGTACTCAGAAACAATTAAGAGGGATTAGTGTTTGCCTTGCGGGGTTTGTGTATGTGTGTGTGTTTGCCTTTAAGAGAAAATATTTTCATTTTGACTGATAAGCTTTAGAATTTTAAGAAACAAACTGAACCTTAAATAAAATATCAAAGACTAAGAAAATAGTACAAAACAAATAAATGATTCCAAAATTGACAAAATAATTCCAAAATTCCAATCTATGAATTCATTAAGCTAATCTTAGAATTTTTGGAACTAAATGCAAGTCTAGTAACAAACTAATAAAATATTATGTAGTTTGAATGGAGTCAAGTTTTGTTTAATGTTTTGCATTTTTAAAGGGACCAAAATTTATTCAAGTAAATATTAGATTAATTCCAAAGATTTGTAATATTAGCCCTGCTTTACAGATAGTTTATTAGCTCAAATGTCTTTACTTATATCAAACTTACAAGAAGGTTATAAGGGTCATTTAATTTGAATCAAAATATAATACTTAAAATAAGTGATGCCAAAGGATCCCATGGGGAACTTCTATGTTCCTGGGAATTGTATTGATATTATCAAATCTATTTTACAGATTACTACCTTAAAGCTACCATAAAGTTAAAATTCTATACTAATAAGAGTAATGATGACAAGCTTAACAAGAGGTTAATCAAAATTACTTTAACAGAAATGAATGCACATGTTGAGCTAAAGTTATGGGTGTCCAGGACACTATTCTGAGTCAAACTTGACAGTGACCCTAGATCCTTCAGCATTCATAGCATGACTTTCTTGCTTTCTGGTGATCTGGAAGACACAGGGGATCCCCTGATACTTCTGGGCTTCTGTTGACTCTAAGTGGAGCAGTAGGCTGGAACTTGGACTCAGTCTTGGTCAGCATCTGCCTGTTCTCAAATTTTTTCCTCAGCACCTACCAGTCTTGAGCCCTTTCTCACTGACACAGATCTCCTTTCCATGGTAGGAAGTGTTTCCTTTCAATTCTTTGCCCAGGCCTCTGCCATCTTCTTATAGAAGTTGCAGTACTGATATGGAGCTTTGGCTTTCATGTTTCTACACTTGCTGGGAAGTTTTGCTTCTTGTTTTTTTTTTTTTTTTTTCACTTTCTAACCATTACATTTTCTCTTCACACAATTTTTGTGAAGTTGTGTTAAATGATCTTCATGCACTTCAGGAAGAATTCTGAGCTGTAGCCTCAGCTACTGAATCTCTTTCCAGCTGGGAATTCTCACAGTGCAGAGACATTTCTTTAATGTGAGACTGGATATTTGTCCTGGAAGCTCTTCATTCATTTGCTTTTCTTCCCACAGTTGTTGGGCTGTTTTTTGCTGTTTCTCTTTAGGACTCTGAAGGAACACATTGAAGTCAGCATCATCAATGACACATTCTTATCAGCCTCTGGCCTATGGATGGATCGATCAATGGACATTTCCGGCTTCTCTCTACTGCTGGGCTTTCAAGTTCTCATCATCCACATGATCTCTAAGGAGGTCAAGCAAGAGGATGGCCTTCAGCAGGTGTTCAGCCTCTGATGTTAGATGATTACATTTATCATTCAGGATTTGTTCCATTTGTGTGTTTGACTGCTCCAGCCTTGTTTTTTCCTTCTGTTTTTCCTGCACTGTCTGCTTCCATCTCACAATTTCTTGGATGAATATTTTTGAACTTTCTGGAAAATGAATGTTTTTATTCATATCATTCACTATTTTCTTCTGAAGTTTCCCTCCATTTTTCTCTGACACAGTTAAGATGGGTTTTCCATGGGTCACTTGGGAAAGTTGAGCAAGTTGGCTCTTCTGTGCCTTTTGCAGAAAGTCCACAGTGCTCAGAAATGATGACCTGTTCATCATTGTATTCAGTGTGGACAAGCACAAGGTTTGCAACCTGGGGGGACTGACCTCCACCCCGGGGGGCCTGAGAGCGTCTTTAGCTCTTGTCATGGGTTCAGTATTCTCACTAAATTCTCTGAAAATCGCCTTGTGGGCAGAATATGTATTGTCCAGTGACTTCACACTTTTTAAGATGGTAAGTCCCTTTACTATCAAAACTAGCATCACAGTGCATACCAGGATTTCCCAGGAAATATTAGGGAGATCAGGAATGTGTCTCAAGCTTCCAGCAATCACCAGCAGAGCACTCCTCAGGCTCTCCATGACCAGCTAGAGAGCTGACCTGGTGGCAATCAATAGTCCTTCATGGCTGTGTAGGGCTCCACAGCTCTGCATCTGAGGAGCAGTGTCCTGTGCTTCTCAGCTGACCACTCAGAAGCTTACAGAGTGTTCTGTATCTATGCTAACCGGTGCCTGACAATCTGGAATGTTTAGTTAGGATGAGAGAGGGGAGGTCAGCCATGTTTTAGGAAACATTTCTCCCTAACTTTGCTTTTAAAATAGAAAGACATGTCAGTTGTATAAGCTGTGGGAACATGGAAAGGGCTTGTTGCAGCATGGAGCTTGGCCATTCTAGACTCTGTCTGGGCCTACAGCCAAATTAAAGCTTCCAGGCAGAAGCAAGCCACATTTCTTTTCTATGCATATGAATAAGTCAGGGCTGAGTGGTAAGGTCATGTNTGGTATCTCATTGTGGTCTTGATTTGCATTTCTCTGATAATGAGTGACGTTGAGCATCTTTTCATGTGTTTGTTAGCCATCCGTATGTCTTCTTTGGAGAAATGTCTATTTAGTTCTTTGGCCCATTTTTTGATTGGGTCGTTTATTTTTCTGGAATTGAGCTGTATAAGTTGCTTGTATATTTTTGAGATTAGTTGTTTGTCAGTTGCTTCATTTGCTATTATTTTCTCCCATTCAGAGGGTTGTCTTTTCACCTTGCTTATAGTTTCCTTTGTTGTGCAGAAGCTTTTAATTTTAATTAGATCCCATTTGTTTATATTTGCTTTTATTTCCAGTATTCTGGGAGGCGGATCATTGAGGATCCTGCTGTGATTTATGTCGGAGAATGTTTTGCCTATGTTCTCCTCTAGGAGTTTTATAGTTTCTGGTCTTACATTTAGATCTTTAATCCATTAAATTTAAAAGTAAAAAATATAATACTTAAAATAAGTGATGCCAAAGGATCCCATGGGGAACTTCTATGTTCCTGGGAATTGTATTGATATTATCAAATCTATTTTACAGATTACTACCTTAAAGCTACCATAAAGTTAAAATTCTATACTAATAAGAGTAATGATGACAAGCTTAACAAGAGGTTAATCAAAATTACTTTAACAGAAATGAATGCACATGTTGAGCTAAAGTTATGGGTGTCCAGGACACTATTCTGAGTCAAACTTGACAGTGACCCTAGATCCTTCAGCATTCATAGCATGACTTTCTTGCTTTCTGGTGATCTGGAAGACACAGGGGATCCCCTGATACTTCTGGGCTTCTGTTGACTCTAAGTGGAGCAGTAGGCTGGAACTTGGACTCAGTCTTGGTCAGCATCTGCCTGTTCTCAAATTTTTTCCTCAGCACCTACCAGTCTTGAGCCCTTTCTCACTGACACAGATCTCCTTTCCATGGTAGGAAGTGTTTCCTTTCAATTCTTTGCCCAGGCCTCTGCCATCTTCTTATAGAAGTTGCAGTACTGATATGGAGCTTTGGCTTTCATGTTTCTACACTTGCTGGGAAGTTTTGCTTCTTGTTTTTTTTTTTTTTTTTTCACTTTCTAACCATTACATTTTCTCTTCACACAATTTTTGTGAAGTTGTGTTAAATGATCTTCATGCACTTCAGGAAGAATTCTGAGCTGTAGCCTCAGCTACTGAATCTCTTTCCAGCTGGGAATTCTCACAGTGCAGAGACATTTCTTTAATGTGAGACTGGATATTTGTCCTGGAAGCTCTTCATTCATTTGCTTTTCTTCCCACAGTTGTTGGGCTGTTTTTTGCTGTTTCTCTTTAGGACTCTGAAGGAACACATTGAAGTCAGCATCATCAATGACACATTCTTATCAGCCTCTGGCCTATGGATGGATCGATCAATGGACATTTCCGGCTTCTCTCTACTGCTGGGCTTTCAAGTTCTCATCATCCACATGATCTCTAAGGAGGTCAAGCAAGAGGATGGCCTTCAGCAGGTGTTCAGCCTCTGATGTTAGATGATTACATTTATCATTCAGGATTTGTTCCATTTGTGTGTTTGACTGCTCCAGCCTTGTTTTTTCCTTCTGTTTTTCCTGCACTGTCTGCTTCCATCTCACAATTTCTTGGATGAATATTTTTGAACTTTCTGGAAAATGAATGTTTTTATTCATATCATTCACTATTTTCTTCTGAAGTTTCCCTCCATTTTTCTCTGACACAGTTAAGATGGGTTTTCCATGGGTCACTTGGGAAAGTTGAGCAAGTTGGCTCTTCTGTGCCTTTTGCAGAAAGTCCACAGTGCTCAGAAATGATGACCTGTTCATCATTGTATTCAGTGTGGACAAGCACAAGGTTTGCAACCTGGGGGGACTGACCTCCACCCCGGGGGGGCCTGAGAGCGTCTTTAGCTCTTGTCATGGGTTCAGTATTCTCACTAAATTCTCTGAAAATCGCCTTGTGGGCAGAATATGTATTGTCCAGTGACTTCACACTTTTTAAGATGGTAAGTCCCTTTACTATCAAAACTAGCATCACAGTGCATACCAGGATTTCCCAGGAAATATTAGGGAGATCAGGAATGTGTCTCAAGCTTCCAGCAATCACCAGCAGAGCACTCCTCAGGCTCTCCATGACCAGCTAGAGAGCTGACCTGGTGGCAATCAATAGTCCTTCATGGCTGTGTAGGGCTCCACAGCTCTGCATCTGAGGAGCAGTGTCCTGTGCTTCTCAGCTGACCACTCAGAAGCTTACAGAGTGTTCTGTATCTATGCTAACCGGTGCCTGACAATCTGGAATGTTTAGTTAGGATGAGAGAGGGGAGGTCAGCCATGTTTTAGGAAACATTTCTCCCTAACTTTGCTTTTAAAATAGAAAGACATGTCAGTTGTATAAGCTGTGGGAACATGGAAAGGGCTTGTTGCAGCATGGAGCTTGGCCATTCTAGACTCTGTCTGGGCCTACAGCCAAATTAAAGCTTCCAGGCAGAAGCAAGCCACATTTCTTTTCTATGCATATGAATAAGTCAGGGCTGAGTGGTAAGGTCATGTCTCGATGGTGAGGCCCCTTCTTCTAATTTAAAATCTCTTTCTGTTGTATAGAAACTGCCCAAGGTTCAGACAGACCTCTCTGAGGTTGCCTGTCTATGGGCAGGCAAGGATCTATGGTGAATTTTAAGATATTCAATGTCTAAAATGGTACATTGTTGTGCTTGGCACAAAGCTTGTGCTAATAAATGACAGTCAATTTAATGTAATAAAATAAACAAACAAAACTAGAAAAAAATTTAAGTTAGCATCTATCTGAACAGGATATGGTGGGAGGTGGGAGGGGGGGTTCATGTTTGGGAGTTCGTGTAAAAAAATAAATAAATACAAAAAAAAAATAAAAGTCATTCATATAAAGAAAAAAAAAAAGAAAGAAAATAAATAAATAAAACTAACAAAGCCAAAAAAAAAATAAAATAAAAGGAATAAAAGTAGTCAACAAAGAGAGAAAAAATGATCAGATTTTGACCAAATGAAAATTTAAATTGTATAGGGTATATTAATAAATAATATACAAATTAAACATAAGAATACTTTACATATTATATTATATATATATAATATATATATACATTTATATATACTGTGTAACTTGTTACCATTTATGATGTATATAGAAAAAAATGAAAAACATTTAAATTACAAATTAAAAAGTACAAAGAATCAAGAATATCACTATGCACAAAAGTGAAATTAAAAACCAAAATTTTAATTATGAAACTACAAATAATTTGAAAATTATTTATACTAATTTTTCATCATGATATTCTAAATTGAGTATTCTAGTTCTGCTGTTGGAAGAGCTAATTGGTACAAACACTTTGGAATGCTTTAAGAACCTTAAAAGCCTTACATTTGACATAACTGAGCATAAGAACTCCAGTTAAAAGAAAACAGGTGAAGTATATAATCAATATCTGGACCAAATTTATTTTTTATTTGCTGCAAGTATTGATGTTTATTGCAGAATAACTTGTAATAGCAGAAACCTGGAAATATCACTCAGAGTTTAAATATAAGGGAAAGAATAAACTCAGAAGTCAATTCATGATGATGCTACATAGGTTTGCAGAACAAGAGGATTTGGGGAAGGGGTAAATGACTTGATATTGCTTATTGTCAGGGAAACTTTTGTTTGGGGAGTTGGAGTGAAGGGTGCTTATTATTTTATACACAATGGGTGGTTGCCAAAAAGGAACAAGTGTGGGAGTTTGGGCAAAATAGGTGAAAGGAACTAAGAAGTACAAAATTCCTGTTACAAAATAAGTCACAGGTATATCATATACAGCATAAGGAATACAGTGAATCATACTATAATAATTTGTATGATAACAAAGTTACTAAACTTATAGTGCTTGCCATTTTATAATGTATTTAAATCATTATGTTGTACACCAGAAAAACAAAAGATGACTTATAAACTATACTTCAAATCAAGCAAAATGAAACAGGTATAAATGGTCAGAATACTTGAACAGACACATTGCCGACTAAGATATACAGCTCATAAAGTCATGAAAATATATTCAACATCATTGTTCATCAAGGAAATATACATTAAAGTTACTCTGATATGCTTCTATACACCTCCTTGAATGGCCAATTAAAAAATAAGCCTAACAAGTCTTTCAAAAAACAGAGTATGTGGAAATTTTACACATTTCTTCTGGGAGTATAAAATGACACAACCACTTTGGAAAACTGATTGCAAGTTTCTTGAAATTTAATTATATATCAACCCTATGACAAAGAAGTTGATAACTAGAAAAATGAAAACACATGTCTACAAAAAAGTCTTGTACAAAATATCAATAGCAGCTTTATCCATACCAGGGCCAAAGTATTTAAATGCCCTTGAACTTGTGAATGAATAATGAATTTGTGGTATGTCCACACAATGGAACATTGTTCAACAGCAAATAAGATCAAATTATTGAACACACAGTAATGATAAATGAATTTGAGAAGCATCTATCTGAGTGAAAGGAGCAGACACACACATACACAAACACACAGATTGCATATACATAAATGTATGAAACTGTAGATTATGAAAAATAACATGGTATAGTTATAACACCATGTATTTCTTGGATTCTGAAAATTGATCAGGAAGGAATGCAGAAGGAACTTTCTAAATTAAGGACAACATTTATATAGCACCAATGTGTGAGTTATATGCATACACATATATGCATGATGTGTGAGTTATACATAGGTATATGCATCCTTCAGATGAGATCAAGGTAATTACTCAAGATCTGTGCATTTTACCATGTACACATGAAACTTCACATTTAAAAAATTGAGACAAAATAAAGGTGTTTCCATTTTAGAGTATGGAAAAATTTGACGCAGCCAAAAAGAAACCCCACAGCCTTTTGAAATATTTTTAGCAGCATGGTGGGTGGGGAGGTTTATGATAGGATGCAAATTCTTTAAAGGCTATATTGAAGTGTATACTGCAGGATCACACTTCTACAGAAAAAATGTGTGTGTGAATAAATAATGAAAGAAGTGCAAGAAAATGTCTCTTGTTGGTGGGATTTTGTGTAATTTTAATTTTCTTTCTTTACATTTTTCAATGTTATTCTATCCAGGGATTGAACATGCATTCTTTTCTAATCAGAAATAAACAGTGCTGTTTCTTTTACAGCATATATCTTACTCTTATTCAGGTTGCATGGCTTTAGTTTTCTGTTGTTGTCATAAAAAAATTGCCACAAACTTAAAAGCTTCAATTATATTCACTTAACATTTCACAGACCTATCTGCTCTACTATTTTCTCTGCTTTGGTTTCACAAAACTAGAAGCAAGATATCAGCTGGGCTTCCACTGGGAGGGACAGGGGAAAATCTGACCCAATGTCATTCAGGTCCTTAGCCAAACCCAGTCCCCTGTGGTTGTAGAGCTGAAGTCCTTTTTGCTTGCATATCAGCTGAATGCTGCCTTGAGATTCTATAAGTTTCTCTCTGATACTTGGGCATGATTCCTCATCTTAGAGACAGGAAAGCCAAGACAAACCCTTCTCTATCTTCTGCTACACATCACCTTTGCTTTCATCTGAAGAAAGTTTTCTTCTTTTAAAAATTCATGTGACTAGAGGGGATTTTTTCCAGATAATCCAAAATAATCTCCTTATCTTAAAATTCCTAATCTAAGTCACACCTGAAAAATGTATTTTGCCAAGTAACAACACATTCACAGTTTCCAGGGATTAACATATGATCTTTCCTTTATGGAGGGGGTTGGTGGTGGTGGTGGTGGCATAGAGATTACTCTTCTGCCTCCCACTTGGGTTTATTCTAAATTAGGAACAAAGTACATTGGTCGTACAGTCGAGTACATGCTATTGCACCCTAGGAGATTCTCAGTTGATGGACTGTTATTAAATAAAATGACACATGTTAATTTCTAACCTATAGAACTGTAAAATAACAAATTTGTGTTGTTTACGCCTATAAATTTGTGGTAAATTGTTACAGCATCATCAGGAAATTAAGACAGATGTCCAAGGTAACATCTCTGTAAAAGCCAAAACAAAACAATACTTACTTAAATATCTATTAAAAAATAACAACATTTACAATGTTCTTTAAGTGTGGTTTTATGGAAATATAAAAGAAGAATATAGTAGTAAGAAAAAAAAGAAGTAATCAAAGGCATTAACAGAAGATCTTAGTGATCATATTACATTAATTATAGTATAGTGTTTTCAATAGATGTAAAAAAAACATTTAAAATGTTAAGTTGAAATCAAATAATGAAGCATTTTGCATAATACAGAAATAAATGATGACTTTCTCCAGGACAGTATGAGTTAAAAAATAACTATGATCCCAAATCAGTCAATCAATCAATCTCCCTCTCTCTCAATCTCTTTTTTTCTCCCCCTCTCTCCCCTCTCTGTCTCTCTCTTACACACACACATATCTATATTTGCGTATCTATTTGTTTATTGACCTGGCTATAACCTTTTTATCAATCAATGTATACTAATAGAGAGGAAGATCCTAACAGATACCAGTGAACAAGACCATATGTAAAATTGAACTGCATTTAAAATATAGATGCCCTGAAGGTTTTAAGGACAGGATTATAATACAACAGACTGTATATCAATAAGCAATATATAAGGGAGAAGAAAGAGAAAACCGTTCCAGGATAAGAAAGGATATAATCAGCATGTATGTGTGTGTGTGTGTGTGTGGA
>SJYX01010937.1:78124-125441 GCA_006410675.1 Oreotragus oreotragus
TAATAAACAGGGAGGCCTGGCGTGCTGCAATTCATGGAGTCGCAAAGAGTCGGACACGACTGAGTGACTGAACTGAACTGAACTGAGTATATATATATACACACATGTATACATATATACCTATATTTATATATATATACATATGTATATATTTAAGAATGAGGGTAATGTTGTAAACAATCACAGTGTAAGCACCCCAAGTAACTTTTATCTTTATACAGTGTCTTTGTTTAATTTACTATTTGTATTCAAATATTTTCAATTAAGTTCATAAAGCCACTTAAGTTTTGCTTTTACTTCTTAAAGCAGTATTCAATCTGTAATAACATGATACATGAATTTTCATGTTATTTTTTTAAGTTTAATTTAAGGCAGAACAATTCTTACCCCCTTATTTGTAATTTATAACATTAATTTTTTAAAGAATGTACTAACTTTTTATTTTAATGGAATGTTCTCCATTTTTTTGCTTTTACTTCTTAAAGCAGTATTCAATCTGTAATAACATGATACATGAATTTTCATGTTATTTTTTTAAGTTTAATTTAAGGCAGGACAATTCTTACCCCCTTATTTGTAATTTATAACATTAATTTTTTAAAGAATGTACTAACTTTTATTTTAATGGAATGTTCTCCATTTTGAGTTTATCTGATATTCTCTCAAGTACAATATAGATATGATTGGACAGTACTTCTTTTTAAGTTCTTGGTTCTTGAATTGTATTCCTTGACAGAGTCATTCTAAAAGATATGTGAGAAAGCGAGTTTTGGCTCATGCTCTACAAAAGTTTAATTCTTCAGATGGTATAATTCCAAAAATGTTGGATTATTGTGAAGCTCCAGAGGAGAGTAAGGAAAGAATTCCAGTGAGAAAAATGTGATTGCCTTCACTATTTCCAAGCTGAAAATACTTGAATGAGATGACAATGGGAGCAATCTCAAATCCTTTGCCTTTCAAGACTTCAATCTCTCTAACTCTACCAGAAACAATAAAGAAGTATTTTTCACAAGTCCAAGTGAACATTCTTTTCCAAGTCTTTGAAATCTTTCCTAAGACTATGAACAAATACAATATATATTTTATTGTTATTTGTATATATATACACACAAATATGTATATATATATACACAAATGTGTATATACACACAAAGGTGTGTGTGTGTGTGTGTGTTAAGGAGAAGGAAAGGTAAATGGGTAAGTCTCACCAGTCAATCCTAAAAGAAATCAGTCCTGAATATTCACTGGAATATTGATGGAAGGATTGATGCTGAAGCTGAAGCTCCAATACTTTGGCCAGATGATGTGAAGAACTGACTCATTGAAAAATACCCTGATGCTGGGAAAGATTGAAGGCAGGAGGAGAAGGGAATGCAAAGGATGAGATGGTTGGAAAGCATCACCAACTCCATGGACATGAGTTTGATCAGGCTCCAGGAGCTGGTGATGGACAGGGAAGGCTTCTGTGCTGTAGTCATGGGGTCACAAAGAGTCGGACATGACTGAGTAACTGAACTGACTTTTCATGAGAGTGAAATAAGAAGTTTGATAAATGCATTGACTACAGTTTTGTTAAAAAAGTATTTTTTAATCTAAAATAACAACGTGTATTAGTATATAGTCACTTGAAAGAAATGCAACTGGGAAAATAAGTAATTAAATGTTATTTACTTTAAATAATATAAAATATATATCACTAAGGAGTGTTTATAGTAACATTGGAAATGACTATTAAGCTAACTGCTTTTACTTCCATTTGTCTTTTAGAATAATTTGCCTCAATTGCTATCTCTGGTGGAGTTTGTACCAGATATGAACCAGATATGAGGTTGCTGGGGGTTAATTTCTGCTTCCATGGAAACTACTGAGGTGTGTGTTGGCTTTAAATGACTTTCTGCAGATTGACCCTTAGAGGCTCAAAAAACAGCTTTCTTAGAAATGAAGCCCCACACTGAGAGGAAAAAAGTCTTTCATATTTAACTTCCTTTGCACTATATATGCCAGTTAATATTTCCAATATTTAAGAAACTACATTTTCAGAATATACTTCACTGTTACAAAAATGTGTCCATTTAAATGAACAATGATGCTGAATGTTTAAGAACATTTCTTTTCACGTGTTAAAGGTTAGGTTAGGTTACTAAGGACACTGGTTGTAGTAATATCCTTTGAAAGCAAAATGTGGTAACTAACAATAGGATAATTAGAAGTCAGAGGGAGAAAGACAAATATCGCATTTATGGTATTTGTGGTAAGATCCACACATATATATGGGATCTAAAATATGATACAAATGAACTTACTTACAAAACATAAACAGACTCACAGACATGGAAAGCAAACTTATTTATGGTTACCAAAGGGAAAAAGATGTAGAGGAGGGATAAATTATGAATTTAGGATTAGGATATAAAAACTACTGCATATAAAATAGATAATCGATAAAGTCCTACTGTATAGCATAGGGGACCATATTCAACAGCCTATAATAAACCGTGATGGGAAGGAACATGGAAAAAATATGTATGTGTAACTGAACAGGGCACTTAGAAACCATTGTAAACTATCTATACTTCAATAAAAATAAAAATAAATTACCCATATATTTAAAAAATAAATAGGATAATTAAGGCAGAATTGCTGGCCTCAAGGAGTTTTCCATATAGCTGTAAATAGATGAAAACATAAAATTCTAAGACAAATGCCAATTGCAGTAAGCAATTATAAGTGTACAGGACATTATGAAAACGGCAGAAGGGGTAGGATATCCTGGTCAGAAAGCATACTCATGAAGAGCTACATGAAATAGATGAGGCTTGAACTGAATATACAGAGTGAAGTGAGAAACCTAATGGAGAGTGTGGAGAGAATGCATAGTAGAGTGGGAGTGGGAGGCAGCTTTAATAAAAGCAGAGAAGAGAGCAGTATGTTGCCTGAAATAGCCAGGACTCATTTGAGGCTTTTGAAGCATGAGACATAGGGGAGCAAGTGGCCAAAATAGGAGGGGGACTCGAAGATATGGATAATGTGGAGGGTTTCTCAATATGGCTCTTTATATCCTAGTACTTAAACTATATATTCTAGAAGGTGGGAAACTAGAGTAAGATGTAAAGCACAGAAATATATAGTTCAGTATGAGTTTTAATGCATGGTTTCAGTATAATCAATGACTCCAGGGGGCCTGACACAAATAGATTTGAGTCCAAGGGCCAGTTGGACTTCTTCAGTGGACTAAGCAAGAAGCGATGAAGACCTAACAGAAAACATGCACCTTAATGTAGATCATATGTAATATGTAACCATATGTAATATGTAACCACATTACATAGACCATATGTAATATATATCATATATAATTTCTGCAGGATTAGGGATTCTGCTGTTTAATGAAACTTTGCTAATGAGAGGAAGTAGAGAGTGGGCTCAACCTGATCTGCAAACTACAAACTATAATGTTTCTATTTAATGATCAAAAAATTCCATATGGTCTTTGACTGTGTGGATCACAATAAACTGTGGAAAATTCTGAAAGAGATGGGAATACCAGACCACCTGACCTACCTCTTGAGAAATCTGTATACAGGTCAGGAAGCAACAGTTAGAACTGCACATGGAACAACAGACTGGTTCCAAACAGGAAAAGGAGTGTGTCAAGGCTTTATATTGTCACCCTACTTATTTAACTTATATGCTGTGATACATGGGGTCAAAAAGAGTCGGACACGACTGAGCGACTGAACTGAACTGAACTGAGAGTACGTCATGAGAAATGCTGGACTGGAAGAAACACAAGCTGGAATCAAGACTGCCGGGTGAAATATGAATAAACTCCAACATGCAGATGACACCACCCTTAAGGCAGAAAGTGAAGAGGAACTAAAAAGCCTCTTGATGAAAGTAAAAGAGGAGAGTGAAAAAGTTGGCTTAAAGCTCAACATTCAGAAAATGAAGATCATGGCATCCGGTCCCATCACTTCATGGGAAATAGATGGGGAAACAGTGGAAACCTTCAAACAGGAAAAGGAGTGTGTCAAGGCTGTATATTGTCACCCTACTTATTTAACTTATATGCTGTGATACATGGGGTCAAAAAGAGTCGGACACGACTGAGCGACTGAACTGAACTGAACTGAGAGTACGTCATGAGAAATGCTGGACTGGAAGAAACACAAGCTGGAATCAAGACTGCCGGGTGAAATATGAATAAACTCCAACATGCAGATGACACCACCCTTAAGGCAGAAAGTGAAGAGGAACTAAAAAGCCTCTTGATGAAAGTAAAAGAGGAGAGTGAAAAAGTTGGCTTAAAGCTCAACATTCAGAAAATGAAGATCATGGCATCCGGTCCCATCACTTCATGGGACATAGATGGGGAAACAGTGGAAACAGTGTCAGACTTTATTTTTTTGTGCTCCAAAATCACTGCAGATGGTGATTGCAGTCATGAAATTGAAAGACACTTACTCCTTGAAAGAAAAGTCATGAACAACCTAGATAGTATATTCAAAAGCAGAGACATCACTTTGCCGACTAAGGTCCGTCTAGTCAAGGCTATGATTTTTCCTGTGGTCATGTATGGATGTGAGAGTTGGACTGAAAAGAAGCTGAGCACTGAAGAATTGATGCTTTTGAACTGTGGTGTTGGAGAAGACTCTTGAGAGTCCCTTGGACTGCAAGAAGATCCAACCAGTCCATTCTGAAGGAGATCATCCCAGATATTCTTTGGAAGGAATGATGCTAAAGCTGAAGCTCCAGTACTTGGCCACCTCATGCGAAAAGTTGACTCAAAGGAAAAGACTATTATGCTGGGAGGGATTGAGAGCAGGAGGAGAGGGGGACGACAGAGGTTGAGATGGCTGGATGGCATCACTGACTCGATGGGCGTGAGTCTGAGTGAACTCCAGGAGTTGGTGACGGACAGGGAGGCCTGCCATGCTGCAGTCCATGGGGTCGCAAAGAGTAGGACACAACTGACCTACTGAAATGAACTGAAAAAGTAGGCATTATAAATTGACCCACATGCTTATTTCTACATATTTCCTGCATCATTTGACTTAAATGTTTCTTTCTTAACTGTGTTACACCTATTTCTCATTTTGAAATGAGTGTTACAATGCATTAAAGTTTGACAGGGTTATATTCCTTTTCACAAATATTGGCAATACAGTTTAATGCTCTGTTTCAAATTTGACATTATCTAAATATGAAGAGGCTATGGTTTTCCTTTACAACCTTATTCATCATGTAAATTAAGTATCTTAGTTTCTGGAGGTATGGAGAAAGTCTAGGGCCCTCTTAAATTCTGATTATATATAGATATATGACATACATATATCAGCATTTTACATATATAGATAATAGTATAAATATTATATATGTGTATATAATTTTCTTAAAACTGAGAACACACAGAGTTGAGACATAATACTGAGATAAAAGCTGTCACTGAACATTGCCAACATCTACTTTAAATAAGGCAATATTCACTCTCTCATAAAACTGTTGATTTCTTTCTTGCTTTGCCAAAAGTAAATATAGGTTTCAAGAAGATAATTTAGTCTTCAAAATCTTTCATATATATATATGTGTGTGTGTGTTCTAGGTGTGATTTTTACATTTACATATATATGGCTTATTTTTATATATGTCATATATATATATGTATAAATACTTTACACACACATATATGGCTTCTTTAAACTGCACATTCAGTTCAGTTCAGTCACTCAGTCGTGTCCGACTCTTGGTGACCCCATGAATCGCAGCACACCAGGCCTCCTTGTCCATCACCAACTCCCGGAGTTCACTCAAACTCATGTCCATTAAGTCAGTGATGCCTTCCAGCCAGCTCATCCTCAATCGTCCCCTTCTCCTCCTGCCCTCAATCCCTCCCAGCATCAGAGTCTTTTCCAATGAGTCAACTCTTCGCATGAGGTGGCCAAAGTACTGGAGTTTCAGCTTTAGCATCACTCCTTCCAAAGAAATCCCAGGGNTGCCCTGCTCTCAGGCATTCCGTGGTCCTTCGTGGTTTTCACCTTTAATCTTGTGAAAATTGGGAGAGAAGCATTTTGCCACCCAGCTCTAACAAAGCACCTCCACAGTATAGGGAAACCTAGTTATTTTACATGCATCTGAATGTATCCCTTTTCATAATATAGTTCAGAATTCAGCACTTGGTTTGAATGTCTGTGCAACAGATCAGATTTTCACTCTACCAGAGGGCTTGGCCGTGTGCAGGAATTTTATATCAACACCCTTTGTAAAATGAATAATCATTTTTCATCCTACATTAAATCAGTGGTTCTCAAACAGGGGTGATGTCCCCTCACCCCTCATGGATACGGCAATGTCTGGAGGTACTTCAGGTTGTTACAGGCTGGTGAGAAGCATCTTCAGAGCCGAGTGGACAGAAGCCAGCAGGCCACAACGCACAGGCCAGCTCTGCCCACAGGGACTGTCTGGCCAGGATGTCAGTGATGGCCACTTTGAGAAACCTAGTCCTAACTGTGTCTACTTGTTCAATTAAGGGATGCACACCAACTGTTATCAAACAGGACATTTTGTCAGTTTCATGTTGAAGTAATAATCAGTTCAACAGGAAGTTTAAAAAGCACAGAAAAGACATATACCTGTCGCTCAGATTCTCTGGGAGGATAATGACTCAGGTGCTTATGGGACAATAGTAAGACCAGGAGGTTGACAGGGATGTCATCTACAGATTTCACCAGGTCTCACATGCGCTGTGTGGGCTGTGACGTCTTTTCACTTATATTTGACCACCATAGTCAAAGTGAAGAACTGTTGAGACTTCTTCGGTGCCACAGTGGCTGGAACTCCACACTCCCAATGCAGGGGTCCAGGCCTGATTCCTGGGGAGGGAACTAGATCCCATTTGCCACCACTAAGACCCGTCTCAGCCAAATAAATAAGTAAATATATATATATATATATATATATATTTTTTTTTAGAAAAGGCACACAACTGTTTCATTAGCACGAAAACCTCCCCTGGGACACTGCTATGCAGTTGCACCATCACACTGTCTGGCTCTGATTTTCGTCAACCTCTATTTTGCAGCTCTGTAATTTTTCATTTCCAGAACGTTATATAAATGAAAGCATATGCTAGGTAACCTTTCAAGATTGGCTCTTTGAAAGGGCAGGAGTCCTTTTAAAAATAAGAAACGAATATTATGTCAGACACTTGACCTGAATTTTCCCATTAAAATTTCACACTGGCTCCCTGTATCAATTAGGAACTGTATTTGACTCTGAGTCATGAAAGAGCAGAAAATATTGGCTTATAAAATTAAGGAGTTTTTTTATGTGATGAAAAATGTGGAGCTAGATTTTTAAGATTAAGTTGTCTTCATATAATTTCTGGGCTCTTTTTGGCATTTTATCTGCTCTCCTAGTAGCTGGCTGTCTGACCTGTACCAGAGAGAGCTGCCGCCTTAGCCACGTTCTCTCAGAAGGAAGAAGGGAGACAGAATGAGACAGTCTTGCCCCTGAGGCTTCTAAGAAGCCTCACCCAATTCCACTTACATGTCTGACAAACATTTGTCACCTGGACACCCCCATTGGAGAAGAGGTCCTTGGAAACATGGGTATTTAGCATGTTGACAGTCCAAAGAAAAGCAAGGATGGGTAATTAAGAAAAAGATAATAGATGGTGTTATGAAGGCAACTAGAGTTGTCTACCACAAACCTATACATCAATTTTACATGTAAAGGAACTGAGCATGAGACAGGTTGACATTGAAGGCAACCCAGTTAATAAAGGGTAATTTGGCTTTGAAGCCAGGTCTGATTGATCCCAAACCCACACTTTCAGTCACTCTGCTTTCTGTAGGTCTCAACGGCTCCCCGCTGAGATGAGAGTGAGATTAGAAAACTGGAGAACAAGAGATCTGTAGTAGTCTGGCTCTCCCGAGAGACAGAACCAGTAGGGTGTGTGCACATGAGTGAGAGGTGAGATTTATTACAGCAGCTGGCCCACACAATTATGGAAACTAGGAACACCACAGTTGCTGTCTGTAACCCAGGAGAGCCAGTGACACAAGGCCAGGAGACCAGCATCCCGTCTCAAGCTGGCAGGAAGAGCAAATTCAACCTCCCCGCACCTTTATGTTCCACTTGATCCCTCAGCAAGTTGGATGGTGCCTCCACATTGGGGAGGGCAATCTGCTTTGAGAAGTCTTCCTATTCAAATGCCAGGAACACCCTCACAGACACACCCAGGAATACTGTCTGACCGGGCACCTGGGCCTCCAGTGGGCCAGTCAAGGTGAAAGGTAAAACTGCCCACCACAGCGCCACCCTCTTGGGCCAGGAAACTGACCTCGTCGGAGATACCTGGGAGCCTCTTCCTCACAAAGGAGAACATAACGCAAGAGGCACTGAAAAAGGAGAATGCGAGTTAGTCTCCAGGGTCCACCTGGATGATATCAAATACACATGGGCACAGAATTCACTTCTCAGGGCAAGAATAATTTGCCTCCTTATGTCTTTTCTATTTCCTTTTAGGTGAGGCTGGTCTAGACCAGGGGTCCCAAACCTCTGGGATCTAATGCAGGTAGAGCTGATACAATAATAATAGAAATAAAGTACACAAAAATGTAATACTCTTGTATCATCCCCCCCAGTCATACCCCCATCCCAGCCTGTGGAAAAACTGTCTTTCACAAAACTGATCCCTGTTGCCCAAAAGATTGGGGACCACTGGGATAGACCTACTGTGAACTCCAAAACCTTCTTACTGACCAGTGAGTAGTCTGTGATGTCCATGAAGGTAGGCACTCGCAGTCCCTCTGGCTCTGTCTGCATCAGGCAGAAGGTATAAAATATTGATGGGAAGTTACTGTGGGCGAATTGAGTCTATTATCTATAAGATAACATATTGCCTTAGAATGAATGCAAGACAGTGATTCCATCAGTGGCATCCTGGGCCCTTACTGTTCGTAGGAGTTTCGTTTGAGTGTTTTATCTGTCTCTTATACACATCTAAGGGAAGTCACTCAGTCGTGTCCGACTCTTTGCTACCCCATGAACTGTAGCCCACCAGGCTCCTCCGTCCTTGGGATTCTCCAGGCAAGAATACTGGAGTGGGTTGCCATTTCCTTCTCCAGGGGAACTTCCTGACCCAGGGATCGAACCCACGTCTCCCGCATTGCGGGCAGACGCTTTACCCTAAATTATATATATATATAAAGAAAAAAAATAAAAATTTCTTGCTGTATAAAAATAAGAGTGGAAAGAAATACGCTTCAAATGAACATGATGTAGAATTAGTTATTTTAAGTAGGGTTGGTTTTCCACTCTGCTTTACACATATTGGCATAAAAACTAGTATCAAGTGATATTGACAAAGATGGCCTTGATACTGACCAGAGTTCTTGACTTTCCCATTTCTGACAGCTGTTTGTGTGTGTGTGTGTGTGTGGGGGGGGCTTTGTATCTTGTTGTCCATAATTTTTCCCAATTATGCATACACACAGTTATTTTTGCTGACAAAGGTCCATCTAATCAAAGCTATGTTTTTTTCAGTACTCATGCATGGATGGGATAGTTGGGCCATAAAGAAAGATGAGCACTCTAGAGTTGATGCTTTTGAACTGTGGTGTTGGAGAAGATTCTTGAGAGTCCCTTGGACTACAAGGAGACCCAACCAGTCCATCTTAAAGGAGCTAAGTCCTGGATGTTCACTGGAAGGACTGATGTTGAAGTTGAAACTCCAGTATTTGGCCACCTGATGTGAAGAGCCCAATCACTGGGAAAGATCCTGATACTGGGAAAGATAGAAGGCAAAAGGAAAAGGGTGTGACAGAGAAAAAGATGATTAGATAGTATTTTCAACTCAATGGACATGAATTTGAGCAAACTTGAGGAGATAGTGGAGGACAGAAGAGCCTGGTGAGCTGCAGTCTATGAGATCACACAATGGTACAAAACTTAGCTGCTAAACAATAGCATACTTTGTATTTTGTGGCTCCAGAATGTCTGTCCAGGTACAAACACTGCAGCAAAGGGTCCCAGGATCCAGATCATGGCCTGTCTCAACTTCTGAAGACTTTTTGAATCTTAATGTTACCTGTGAAGAGTATAATGTGTTCTCTAATTAAAAAAAAAAATGTTTAGAAATATGTTTTGAAAAGCAGGGTCATAGGTTTTCTCTTTAATGATTTGTTTTGCTTTTGTGAAAATTCGTGTGCATTAACACTTAATATCCCTGTGTGAAAAATAGAATTTGGGTAGATTACCAAGTAGTACAATTTGAAATTTGTTCTTCCTTGGTTCATGGATGTGTATGAACATATATGTCTACACACATACTCATGCACAGATGATTTCTCCATTGGAATTCATTTTAATATATTTTCCTGAAATAGCTATTTAACTATAAGAAAGACTTCAAGTGTTACTATTTCTGGAGAAAGTGTACCTGTCATGTGCTAAAACCAAGACTGAGTAAAATAGAGATAGAGATGTAACATTTCTTCACCCTGAAAGTATTACAACAAAAACTCAACTTATGTTTTAAAACTACTTTCCATTTCTGTTAGTAATACATTTCTGGATATGTTTTTAATAATTTATGAAAGTCTTTATAATTAATCTTCACTACATTCTGTTTTTGCTTTTCTCCCCTGTCAAATCATTAACTATTATAAAGAACCAGAAATATATATCTCAACATATATCAGTGCAAATAAAAAGGGAAAGAAAAGGAAAAAACATGTGCCTTAAGTAGCCATTGAATCCCACTTTTGTTCTTACTACACAGGACATATTTCCTAGGCCACTCTGTGAAGAAAGACAAGTAATAAATAGCTTTTTCTATAACAGTCTCATAACCCCCCAAAATGTAGCAGCCATCTTTTCCCAGAATATGATTCCCTTTTATTCAGTTAGACATTTTGCAAAGCTTTTATATTTATCTGAATCTCAATTTATCCTCACTCACTAACATATATTAATCATGTGTATTCAATACTTCTTTTGAATTTATTTGTAGCTTTGAATTACCTTAATAACCTTTAGACTACAATTTAAATAAAAGCTGTCAGGATTAATTTTAATATGAATCATTGTCAATTAACCCAAAAGCAATGGATCTTGGAACTATATAAAAATTGCAAATAGAATGAGAATGAAATAAAATTAAATTAAAGCTTTTGCAATCATAACATTTACCTAGAATCTATTTAAAAGCATTAGAATAGGAAAATAGATAGAAAAGGGGGGAGATTTGAGGGAAAATAAGTCCTGTATATATATATGGTAAAATATGCAGTTATGCAGTGACATTTATAAAGTATGATACTTTATTTAACTTTTTAATTTTCCAGAAAAATATATTAGAAACCAAAGAACTCAGAAAAAAATGTGATGATAATTCATTTTAAAGTTAAAAAGTGGTTAAGGTACTTATTAATCATTGAAAAATGAGATGGCAAATTGATTATGTTGAAAATAAAATCAAGGGAAGAACCATGCACTACAATTATTTTCTATCTAGGCATCCTTTTTTCCCACATCTCTACAATATCCTACTCAATTGCCATATTAGCTCATTTTACGTCACTGTTAATTCAACTTCAAGAAATAGGTTGAAATGATATTTCATTATAGATTAATTAAAGGGGGATAATACAGAAAAGTATCACTGTATTCTTGGAAAACTGAAAGAGTAAAGTGTAATGATTATCTCAGGAAAGTCAATTTGAAAAGATAAAACATCACAGATTCTTGATAAGCAACCACTTTCTTCCAAATCTTAGTCTTGCTGAGTTCTGACTCTTCTGACCCTTCACTGTTTCATCATTTAAATTTTGTAAAGTAGCACAATTTTCATAGATCTAGTCTCATTTTCTATTGTCTTTTACTCAGTTTAAAAGATGCTTACTCTTTGGAAGAAAAGTCATGACCAACCTAGATAGCATATTCAAAAGCAGAGACATTACTTTGCCAACTAAGGTCCGTCTAGTCAAGGCTATGGTTTTTCCAGTGGTCATGTATGGATGTGAGAGTTGGACTGTGAAGAAGGCTGAGCGCCAAAGAATTGATGCTTTTGAACTGTGATATTGGAGAAGACTCTTGAGAGTCCCTTGAAATGCAAGAAGATCCAACCAGTCCATTCTGAAGGAGATCAGCCNGGATGTGAGAGTTGGACTGTGAAGAAGGCTGAGCGCCAAAGAATTGATGCTTTTGAACTGTGATATTGGAGAAGACTCTTGAGAGTCCCTTGAAATGCAAGAAGATCCAACCAGTCCATTCTGAAGGAGATCAGCCCTGGGATTTCTTTGGAAGGAATGATGCTAAAGCTGAAACTCCAGTACTTTGGCCACCTCATGCGAAGAGTTGACTCACTGGAAAAGACTTTGGTGCTGGGAGGGATTGGGGGCAGGAGGAGAAGTGGACAACAGAGAATGAGATGGCTGGATGGCATCAAGTACTCGATGGACATGAATCTGAGTGATCTCCAGGAGTTGGTGATGGACAGGGAGGCCTGGCGTGCTGCAGTTCATGGGTTTGCAAAGAGTCAGACGCGACTGAGCAACTGAAATGAACAGAACTGAAGGTTGTAATCCTAGAGAAAATTTTTTGAAGCAGATTGAGTGATGGATGTTTTTAAAAGAACACTCTTGTGAATAATCCCTGTAAAAGAGTGATGGAAGCAGGGAGAGGGAGAAATTACATTGTGATGCAATTGACACAAAAGTTTCAGATGATCCCATGGGGCTGGGATGACCCACAAAATTTGTTCTAATTTGAGGCCAGTTGGTCAGGTATTTTTATCCTTCAAGTAACAAGTTTTTGAATGAGAGAATAGATAGATAGATAATCTTGAAGTAACATAGAATTAATTTGTTTTGTAGTTGTAAGGTGCTTGTCTAGGTTCATTATTTTGCAGAAGAATGTCCAACACTTCCAGTACTGTTTATTTAGAAAACTGTCATCTTTGCATGAATTGTCTTTGTGCTATGGTTAAAATCAGCTGACTATATTTAGGTGAGTTCATTCCCATGCACTGTATTTTATACTTCGAAGGTTATCTTTCAATTTTGAAAAAAGCTTGTTTAAAATAATCGAGTTCAATTATTAAAGTGTTGAGAAATAAAAAATGATACTGAACATATAGTAGATAACAGGAGAATCTGAACCATAGTAAGATGACATATATTCAGAATTAGAAAGAACTGAAATTGAAACCTTCCTTGTTGAGTGTACATATATATGTGATCTTATTAATTTACTTCTATAGCTGTAAAATGAATATAATAATTGCTGATTTTATTATACTTTATATGCATGCTAAGTTTCTTCAGTCATGTCTGATTTGTTGAGACCCTATGGACTATAGCCCAACGAGTACCCATATGAATGGGATTCTCCGGGCAAGAATACTAGAGTGGGTGGCCGTGGTTTCCTCCAGGGTGCCAGAGTCCAGCTCCAGCAGCCAGAGAATCAGCCTGAAGGGATGAGCAGTGTCGGCGGGGGATGATGTAGCCTCTGACTCAAACTATGGGACTACATGTTTATTTCAAGCTCCAGGTTTTTTTCTATATTTTGACAAAAGCATTAAGTCAGAGATTTGACATTTTTAGTTTCCCCCACCCAGATTTACTGTCTCCAGAAATCATTGTTGCCCTACAAACAGAGTTCCTGCTTCAGTGATTCTCTCAGAATCAGCCTTACTATCTATTATCTACTTTCTCTTATGTGTCCTATACTTGTGATTACACTGTAACTCATGCTACATTCTCCAGTTTATTTCTTAGCTTTCTAAATCCTGTTTGCCCCTAACATCTTAAGATCACTATCTCCTAAAAAGACTTCTAGTCATTCTTAATTATTCCTAAACCCTAAGCTCAGAAAACTTCTTTTGCCATAAACATTCCCCTCACAAACAAGTCTCAGATAGCAATCCTTTCCATGGCCTCAAGCTGCAGCCTACACACTCATCCTGGGACATTCTTTGTAAAAATCCTTGAACAAGTGCCAGTGGTTACTTTATAGATTATATTCTGGGCACAACTGCAGAAGGCTTTGTGCTTTCTCATGCTTCTCTCAAGAGCAATAAGCACCTTATATTATTTCCAGCCAACTCAACTGAAGAAAGAAAAGAACAAGTCAGAATCACAAAACCTAACTCCTTCATCCTGGGACCGTGCCTGCAGGGTGAGGAGAGAGAATTGGGGCTGTGCCTCCATTTTGACAATAATGCCTAATATGGCTGCCAACACCAGGAACTTCCCAATCCAAGGATTAAGCACATGTCTCTGACATCTCTTACACAGGACTGGGGAGACAGACTCTTGGAGGGCCCAAGCAGAGCTTTGAGTCACCAGAACCCAGGAAAAAGGAGCAGTGACCCTACAAGAGACTGCACGAGACTTACTGTGAATGTCCAGGAGACTTGGGCAGAGATGTGGTTCGGTTGTGGCCTGCTACAGGTTTGGGGGCACTGAATGTAGCAGTGCACTCATGGGACATTTTGAAGGAGGTTCCCATTGTCTTCATTACCTCCACTATAGTTTGGCCCCAGGTAAATAACATGGAGGGAACACACACCCACTCATCAGCACAGAATCGGATTAAAGAGTTATTGAGCATGGCCCTGCCCATCAGAACAAGACCCAATTTCCCCCTTAGTCAGATTTTCCCATCAGGAAGCTTCCATAAGCCTCTTATCCTTCTCCATCAGAGGGCAGACAGACTGAAAACCACAATCACAGAAAACTAACCAATGTGAACACATGGGCCACAGTGTTGTCTAACTCAATGAAACAATGAGCCATGACCTGTAGGGCCACCCAAGAAGGACGAGTCATGGTGGAGACTTCTGACACAATGTCTTCCACTGGAGAAGGGGATGGCAAACCATTTAAGTATTCTTGCCTGAGAACCCCATGAATAGAAGGAAAAGGCAAAAATATATGACAATGAATGATGAACACCCCAGGTCAGTTGGTAACCAATACACTACTGGAGAAGAGTGCAAAAATAACTCCAAAAAGAATGAAGAGATGGAGCCAAAGAAAAAAGCAACATCTAATTGTGGATGTGACTAGTGTTGGAAGTAAAGTCCAATGCTATAAAGAGCAATATAGTATACAAACCTGGAATGTTAGGTCCATGAATCAAGGCAAATTAGAAGTGGTCAAACAGGAAAAGGAAATGACAACCCACTGCAGTATTCTTACATGGGGAATCCCATGGACAGAGAAGTCTGCTAGGCTATAGTCCACGGGGTCGCAAAGAGTCAGAAATAACTGAACGAATACACTTTCACTTTCAAACAGGAGATGGCAAAAGTGAACATCAATATTTTACCAATCACAAACTAAACTGGACTGGAATGGGTGAATCTAACTCAGGTGACCATTATATCTACTACTGTGGGCAAGAATCCCTTAGAAGAAATGGAATAGCCTTCATAGTCAACAAAAGTCCAAAATGCAGTACTTGGATGCAATCTCAAAAACAACAGAATGATCTCTGTTTGTTTCCAAGGCAAACCATTCAATAGCACAGTAATCCAAGTCTATGCCCTGACAAGTAATGCTGAAGAAGCTGAAGTTGAAAGGTTCTATGAGGACCTAAAAGACCTTCTAAAACTAACACCCAAAAGATATCCTTTTCATTATAGGGGACTAGATTGCAAAGGTAGACAGTCAAAAAATACCTGAGTAAAAGGCAAATTTGGCCCTGGAGCACAGAATGAAGCAGAGCAAAGTCTAATAAGAGTTTTGCCAAGAGAACACACTGGTCATAGCAAACACCCTCTTCCAACAACACAAGAGAAGACTCTACGTATGGACATAACCAGATAGTCAATATTAAAATTAGATTGATTATAATCTGTGCAGCCAAAGATGGAGAAGCTCTATACCGTCAGCAAAAATAAGACTGGGAGCTGNGAGTTTTGCCAAGAGAACACACTGGTCATAGCAAACACCCTCTTCCAACAACACAAGAGAAGACTCTATGTATGGACATAACCAGATAGTCAATATTAAAATTAGATTGATTATAATCTGTGCAGCCAAAGATGGAGAAGCTCTATACCGTCAGCAAAAATAAGACTGGGAGCTGACTGTGGCTCAGATCATGAACTCCTTATTGCTGAATTCAGACTTAAGTTGAAGAAAGTAGGGAAAACCACTAGACCATTCAGGTATGACATAAATCAAATACATTACAATTATACAGTAGAAGTGAGAAATAGGTACAAAGGATTAGTTCTGATAGACAGAGTGCCTTAAGAACTATGGACAGAGGTTCATGACATATGAGCCAGTGATCAAGAACATCCCCAAGAAAAAGAAATGTAAAAATGCCAAATGATTGTCTGAGGAGGCCTCATAAATAGCTATGAAAAGAAGAGAAGCAAAAAGCAAAGGAGAAAAGGAGAGATATACCCATTTCAATGCAGAGTTCAAAAAATAGCAAGGAGAGATAAGAAAGCTTTCCTCAGTGATCAGTGCAAAGAAATAGAATAAAAGAATAGAATGGGAAAGACTAGAGAGCTCTTCAAGAAAATTAGAGATACCAAGGGAAAATTTCATGCAAAGATGGTCTCAATAAACGACAGAAAAGGTATGGTTCTAACAGAGCAGAAGATATTAAGAAGAGGTTGCAATAATACATAGAAGAACTGTACAAAAAAGATCTTCACAGCCCAGATAATTATGGTGGTGTGATCACTCACCTACAGCCAGATATCCTGGAATGTGAAGTTAAGTGGGCCTTAGGAAGCATCACTATGAACAAAGCTAGTGGAGGTGATGTCATTCCAGTTGAGCTATTTCAAATCCTGACTGATGATTCTGTGAAAGTACTGAATTCAATATGCCAGCAAATTTGGAAAACTCAGCAGTGGCCATAGGACTGGAAAAGGTCAATTTTAATTCCAATCCCAAAGAAAAGCAATGCCAAAGAATGCTCAAACTACCACAAACTACCGCACAATTGCACTCATCTCACATGCTAGTAAAGTAATGCTCAAAAATTCTCCAAGTCAGGCTTCAACAGTATGTGAACCATGAACTTTCAGATGTTCAAGCTGGTTTTATAAAAGGCAGAAGAACCAGTGATCAAATTGCCAACATCCACTGGATCATTGAAAAAGAGAGAGATTTCAAGATAAACATTTACTTCTGCTTTATTGACTATACCAAAGCCTTTGACTGTGTGGATCACAACAAACTGTGGAAAATTCTGAGAGAGATGGAAATACCAGACCACCTGACCTGCCTCTTGAGAAATCTGTATGCAGATGAGGAAGTAACAGTTAGAACAGGACATGGAACAACAGACTGGTTCCAAATCAGGAAAGTAATATGCCAAGACTGTATATTGTCACCCTGCTTATTTAACTTATATGCTGAGTATATCATGAAAAATGCTGGGCTGGATGAAGCACAGACTGGGATCAAGATTGCCAGGAGAAATATCAATAACCTCAGATGTGCAGATGACACCACCCTTATGGCAGAAAGTGAAGAAGAACTAAAGAGCCTTTTGATGAAAGTCAAAGAAGAGAGTGAAAAAGTTGGCCTAAAACTCAACATTCAGCAGACTGAAATCATGGCATCTCATCCCCATTACTTCATGTCAAATAGATGGGGAAACAATCTATTTGGAATCATTGCAATCTCATTGGAAACAATGAGAGACTTTATTTTTCTGGGCTCCAAAATCACGGCAGATGATGACTGCAGCCATGAAATTAAAAGACTCTTGCTCCTTGGAAGAAAGGTTATGACCAATCTAGACAGCTTATTAAAAACCAGAGACATTACTTTGCCAACAAAGGTCCGTCTAGTCAATGCTATGGTTTTTCCAATAGTCATGTATGGATGTGAGAGTTGGACTATAAAGAAAGTTAAGTGCCAAAGAATTGATGATTTTGAACTGTGCTGTTGAAGAAAACTCCTGAAAGTCCCTTGTACAGTAAGGGGATCCCACCAGTCCATCTTAAAGGAAATCATCCCTGAACATTCTTTCCAAGGATTGATGCTAAACTGAAGCTCCAATACTTTGGCCACCTGATGCAAGGAATTGAATCCTTGGAAAAGACCCTGATGCTGGGAAAAGTTGAAGGTGAGAGGAGAAGTGGACCACTGAGGCTGAAATGGTTGGATGGCATTACCATCTCAGTGGACATGAGTTTGAGCAAACTCTGGGAGTTGGTGATGGACGGGGAGTCCTGGCCTGCTGCAGTCCATGGGGTCACAAAGAATGAGACACAACTGAGTGACTGAACTGAATTGAACTGAGCTCACTGCAGTATTCTTGCCTGGAGAATCCCACAGACAAAGGATCTTGGCGGGCTATAAACCATGAGGTTGCAAAGAGTCAAACATTAATATACAAACACTGACTCTCTGATACATACATACACATGCACATATGTGATGTGTAGTACTGCAAACTAAAAGAATAAATGAGAAAACTAAATGCATAATTTATGTACTGCACTTTGAAAATCACCAGCAACATAGTTTCATTACAATTGTCATGATGCTGCTGCTGCTAAGTCGCTTCAGTCGTGTTGAACTCTGTGCGACCCCATAGACAGCAGCCCACCAGGCTCCCCCATCCCTGGGATTCTCCATTAGACAATGCTAAATTACTGCTTTTAATTTAAATATTGTTAACTTTTATTATGTTTGTTATTAATTAATGTGCTTGTTTTGGTTGCATCAGTGCATCAGTTCAGTTCAGTTCATTTGCTCAGTCGTGTCCGACTCTTTGCGACCCCATGAATCGCAGCACGCCAGGCCTCCCTGTCCATCAACAACTCCCGAAATTCACTCAGACTCGCGTCCATTGAGTCAGTGATGCCATCCAGCCATCTCATCCTCTGTCGTCCACTTCTCCTCCTGCCCCCAATCCCTCCCAGCATCAGAGTCTTTTCCAATGAGTCAACTCTTCGCATGAGGTGGCCAAAGTACTGAGTTTTAGCTTTAACATTATTCCTTCCAAAGAAATCCCAGGGCTGATCTCCTTCAGAATGGACTGTTTGGATTTCCTTGCAGTCCAAGGGACTCTGAAGAGTCTTGTCCAACACCACAGTTCAAAAGCATCAATTCTTCAGCGCTCAGCTTTCTTCACAGTCCAACTCTCACATCCATACATGACCACAGGAAAAACCATAGCCTTGACTAGACGGACCTTAGTTGGCAAAGTAATGTCTCTGCTTTTGAATACGCTATCTAGGTTGGTCATAACTTTTCTTTCAAGGAGTAAGCATCTTTTAATTTCATGGCTGCAGTCACCATTTGCAGTGATTTTGGAGCCTATTAGTGAATAAGAGCCATACAAATGAGGATTTTATTTTTTCCTTAATTTACATTTGCACATATTTAAATAATATTATGTTAAAAATATTCTCAGTAAAAATGTTTCCAGATTTGTTATACTAAATAACTTAAACTTTGTAACAAGTAATAATAGGAATAATACAGAATACATTTTGATTTTTAGAGCAGACAACTTAGAAAAGAATTATAATTAAAAGAGTTAATATTCTTTGTTTATGGCTACTTAGGTGATATTTATCTCTTTTAAAAATATATTTCTCACTTTACATTTTTATAGATCAGGTTGTTTTTAAACCTAAGCTTCCAGAAATACACGCAGTAAAATTCAGCCTCCATTATGGGTAAGAAGGAGATATATTTCTTACCTTTTAAATAGAATGAAAAATGTATAAATATTGCAGTTGTCTTATTTTGTAAGTAATTAGTAAGAGGAAAATTATTTAATCATACAATGATAGAGGATGGAAATTAGTGGGAGAAATACAAACGAGATAAATAAACATAGATGGGGAGGGAAAGAGATTCTTATAAAAGAGCAAGAAACACTGGTGATAAAAAAAAAAAAAAAGGACTGTGACAGGAAAAAAATAAAAGGATGTTCTTCAAGACATACCAAATAGGAAAACTGTAAAAGAGAAAGGCCTATAGGAAGAAGCAAATTGTGTGTGGAATAGACAGAGGAAAGGAGTCATCCATTCATCCATATATACAAACAAGCACTGATTTAACAGTTATTGAGCCCATTAAGGTGCCTTGCTCTGTGCTAAATGCCAGGTATGTACCAGTGAATAAAACAGAGTAAAAACAGTGAATATCGCTTACAGTCTAGTAGAAGACTAAGACAGTCATCAATTTCAAAAAAGAAAAATAATTTTAATTGTATAATCAAATGTTCATAGTACAAAATTACAGTGTTAAACTATGAAGGAAAACACTATGAATTACCTACTCTTTTATATCTCCTGATTTATAAAGAAACACAATTTACAAGGAAAATTTATAACCTGTTTCCTGTTTCTTAGTTTTTATCCAGAAGAAAATAAATTTCTGACTTAAGTGAAAGTATGCAAGCACATCACCTACCAACATTCCCTTGAATTACTTTCCAAATATTCAGTAATTCTAGAGTGAAGAATTCTGATAGGTAGCGTAAACATGTGTATTTTTGTTTTAAAACATCCAAATTGATTGTTAAATTGCAATGCTATATTTTGATGAAATTAAAAAGATTTTGTATATCTAAGATTTAGCTTAGGCTTTAGATGTATTCCATACTTTGTGTTAAATAGTTTTGTGGTTATGCTACAAGAGCTTCCAACAATAACAATAACAATGAAAAGGAGGAAAAGGTGTAGGATTAGAAAAAAGAGAGGAGAACAAAAAGAAAAAATAAATCTGAAAGAAAATCAATTTGATTTTTTTTTAATGTGTCATCCCAAAATGTGTGAAAATCATATCTGAGACTAACAATAATTTAACTTGTCTATTAACATTAGCAGACAAATAAAAAGTAGTTTTACAGTACAGTATAAGTTTAGGATTTATTCTATACAATTTTGTTGTTGTTCAGTCACGTCCATATTGTGATAACCACCTTAAGCCTGTTTGTGAGCTATAGAAAATATTTTCCTGTTAGGATAAACTTGGACTTCACTGAACACCATCTGTGCTATACAAAAAATGCATTAGGTGAACTTGAAACGACCCCTCTTCTCAGTGAGTTCATTTTTACTATGTCATTCTTCTTAGGCTGTCATAATGAAGTACAATAGAATGGGTGGCTTAAACAACAGAAATTTGTTTTCTCAGCGTTCTGAAGGCTGAAATTTGAGATGCCAGTGTGGTCAGGTTTCTGACACGCTCACTTTTCCTGGTTTCCAGATGGTCATCTTCTCAACTGGTCTTCACACACCAGAGAGAGAAGAGAGAGTTATGTTGCTTCTAGGTTTTCTAATGAGCTAATCCCATCATTATTTCCCAAAAGCTCTATCTCTAAATACCATTACATTGGGGGTTCAGTTCAGTTTAGTCATTCAGTCGTGTCCAATTCTTTGCGACCCCATGAATCGCAGCACGCCAGGCCTCCCTGCTCATCACCATCTCCTGGAGTTCACTAAGACTCACGTCCATCGAGTCCATGATGTCATCCAGCCATCTCATCCTCGGTCATCACCTTCTCCTCCTGTCCCCAGTCCCTCCCAGCATCAGAGTCTTTTCCAATGAGTCAACTCTTGNTTTTTTTCATTAATTCTTACCTTGTTCTTACATATTTATTTTTAACTCCAGTACAAGACTTCAGTGTGTGTATGTGTTAATCACTCAGTCGTGTCCAACTCTTTGCAATCCCATGGACTATATAGCCCACCAGATTCCTCTGTCCATGGAATTCTCCAGGCAAGAATACTGGGGTGGGTAGCTATTTCCTTCTCCAGGGGATCTTTCCAATCCAGGGATCAAACCTGGGTCTCCTGCATTGCAGGCAGATTATTTACCATCTGAGCCACCAGGGAAGCCTGAGGTCCTTTGGGTAAGTCCTAATTCGATACGTCTGGGCTCCCTATAAAAAGGGGAAAATTTGGACCCAGAGCCAGACAGAGACAGAGGGAAGATGGTGTGAAGACTCTCAGGAAGAAGTTGGCTGGGTAACTGGAGTGCTGCCTCTTCAAGTCAAGGGATGCCAAGGATTTCTGGCCAAGACCAGAAGCTGGAAGGGACAAGGAAGGACTTTCCACTAAAGTTGTCAGAGAGAGCATGGCCCTGCAACACTGTGGTTTGGGACTTCCAGCCTCCAGAACTATGAGACAATGCATTTCTGTTGTTTTAAGCCCAGTTTTTAGTGCTTGTTAGAGCAGCCCTGGGAAACTAACAGAAGGCACTTTCCTTAAGGGTCATTTAACTTCTCCCTTAAGACCAAGGGATAGTATTTTTGCTACAGATAGAAGGGAGGCAGTCGTTTTCTCAGGGCCACTGCCAATTCATTCAAATACCTACATCCCGACAGTGCCAGCCTGCATGTGTGTCTGCTCTGTCCAGGTACCGTGGAAGTGGGACATCTCAGTGGTGAGTAAAAAGTAGATGCTTCACAGAAAAGTGGACCTGGACCAGATATCAGCCCTGCTGCTCGCAAGCTGCGTGGCCCAGAGCGTGCTACTTTCCCAAGCCTCAGTTCCTATGTCTGTGAAAGGAGAATTATACCACCACCCTCCTGGGAGGCTGGGGGATTCTCTGGGCATATGTATGTGAGCTGTTCAGCCCTGACCAAGCCGAGGAAGTGCTACAGAACTGTGATGGATTATGATTCAAGTGATCCTGTCCAGCAGCTGTTCTCCACACTGCAGGCATTTGCTAGCTTGACGACTGTAGACTGTGGGAGGACTTCAGTGGCACCAAGTCTGACTCCCATGGCTGACACCCTAGAGCATGGGGCATGGACACAGCAGGCCGTTGGCACCCTCCCATCTCCCTGGGGTCTGGCTCAAGGGCCTGGCTGTTGGTACCTGACTCCAGGCTTCCCCAGCCTCCACTCTGAATGCTCCTGCTATGCCGAGGATTTCTTATAAATCACTTTCCCCTCTCTCCCATGGGAGCTCACAGTCCTTCATGATGGTTAATCTAAAAGGGATGCCTTCACTGATTACAAAACTTTTTACAAATCATAGTTCTTTCTGCTCCTTGGGGGTTTTACTATTTAAAAAAAAGTAGAATTTGTTAATGTCAGAGAAGTTCTGATTGATGGAGTAGATTTGGCAAATACATTTTTGATCTGGATTTGGGGAATGATACCTCTATAGACTTGTCTCTCCCCACCTCCCACCCCTTCAAGTTCATATATTGAAACCTAATCCACAATGTAATGGTCTTTGGAGGTGGGGCCTTTGGAGGTGATCAAGAGCCCTCATGAATGGGGTTGGTGCCCTTATGATAGAGACCCCAGAGAGCTCCTTTAGAGCTGCTGCAAAAGACACGGCAAAAAGACATCCGTCTATGAACTAGGAAGTGGGTCCTCACCAGACACTGAATCTGCTGGCATCTTGATCTTGCATTTCCCGGCCTCTTGAGTTGTGAGAAATAGATTTCTGTTGTTTATAAGCCACCAAGTTCGTTTTGTTGCACATAGTCTAAGATGGTATGAACCCAAGAATAAAAGATCATATGTCAGCAATGTAACATGTTATTTGTGAAAGGCTGCCACTGTGGTCCCTCCCATGATAAGCCACTGGCTTGGCATCAGTTTCCACCTCCTTTTTAGCACAGGAGCGCTGAATTGGGTGGATTTCTGGCCAAGACCAGAAGCTGGAAGGGACAAGGAAGGATTTTCCACTAAAGTTGTCAGAGAGAGCATGGCCCTGCAACACTGTGGTTTGGGACTTCCAGCCTCCAGAACTATGAGACAATGCATTTCTGTTGTTTTAAGCCCAGTTTTTAGTGCTTGTTAGAGCAGCCCTGGGAAACTAACAGAAGGCACTTTCCTTAAGGGTCATTTAACTTCTCCCTTAAGACCAAGGGATAGTATTTTTGCTACAGATAGAAGGGAGGCAGTCGTTTTCTCAGGGCCACTGCCAATTCATTCAAATACCTACATCCCGACAGTGCCAGCCTGCATGTGTGTCTGCTCTGTCCAGGTACCGTGGAAGTGGGACATCTCAGTGGTGAGTAAAAAGTAGATGCTTCACAGAAAAGTGGACCTGGACCAGATATCAGCCCTGCTGCTCGCAAGCTGCGTGGCCCAGAGCGTGCTACTTTCCCAAGCCTCAGTTCCTATGTCTGTGAAAGGAGGATTATACCACCACCCTCCTGGGAGGCTGGGGGATTCTCTGGGCATATGTATGTGAGCTGTTCAGCCCTGACCAAGCCGAGGAAGTGCTACAGAACTGTGATGGATTATGATTCAAGTGATCCTGTCCAGCAGCTGTTCTCCACACTGCAGGCATTTGCTAGCTTGACGACTGTAGACTGTGGGAGGACTTCAGTGGCACCAAGTCTGACTCCCATGGCTGACACCCTAGAGCATGGGGCATGGACACAGCAGGCCGTTGGCACCCTCCCATCTCCCTGGGGTCTGGCTCAAGGGCCTGGCTGTTGGTACCTGACTCCAGGCTTCCCCAGCCTCCACTCTGAATGCTCCTGCTATGCCGAGGATTTCTTATAAATCACTTTCCCCTCTCTCCCATGGGAGCTCACAGTCCTTCATGATGGTTAATCTAAAAGGGATGCCTTCACTGATTACAAAACTTTTTACAAATCATAGTTCTTTCTGCTCCTTGGGGGTTTTACTATTTTAAAAAAAGTAGAATTTGTTAATGTCAGAGAAGTTCTGATTGATGGAGTAGATTTGGCAAATACATTTTTGATCTGGATTTGGGGAATGATACCTCTATAGACTTGTCTCTCCCCACCTCCCACCCCTTCAAGTTCATATATTGAAACCTAATCCACAATGTAATGGTCTTTGGAGGTGGGGCCTTTGGAGGTGATCAAGAGCCCTCATGAATGGGGTTGGTGCCCTTATGATAGAGAACCCAGAGAGCTCCTTTAGAGCTGCTGCAAAAGACACGGCAAAAAGACATCCGTCTATGAACTAGGAAGTGGGTCCTCACCAGACACTGAATCTGCTGGCATCTTGATCTTGCATTTCCCGGCCTCTTGAGTTGTGAGAAATAGATTTCTGTTGTTTATAAGCCACCAAGTTCGTTTTGTTGCACATAGTCTAAGATGGTATGAACCCAAGAATAAAAGATCATATGTCAGCAATGTAACATGTTATTTGTGAAAGGCTGCCACTGTGGTCCCTCCCATGATAAGCCACTGGCTTGGCATCAGTTTCCACCTCCTTTTTAGCACAGGAGCGCTGAATTGGGCGGGGGGGTCATACTCCTTTGTCCTGCTTCCATCAGAGGTTCCAGGCTTGCTCACCTGCTCCCACTTCCTGATCTGGGTCTGGACTGCTCGCACGTCTGTGGCTCCCCATCTCCTCTCTGCCTTGCTCTCCCAGCTGGATCTGATTTTCTCTGGATGGATGTAGGCTGGACCTCCCAGCTTGGTGGATGCTTTGGCGTGGCAGCATCAGAGGAACTGAGGACCCTGGGGGATGTCCCTAATCAACGCAGGGCGTCAGAAAGAGCGCGGGCTCAGAGCTGTGTGACCTGCCCTCAGTGGTTGGGCTGTTTGGAATGTGTCGCTGCTAAGCCGGCGACAGCTTTTAGACAGACACCCCTGTGTGGTCTTCTGTGGGTGTTCTCGCTTTCTTTTCTCTAAGATGAGTTATGATTGAGACTGGAGAGGAGCCTATTGTCTGGGAAGAGAGCTGGCCAGCAACAGGTTTTTATTTTATTTTGTTTTATTTTTTTAATAAAATCTGTGGTTCTTAAAGGAGAGAGCTCTGTCAGTTTTGAGGTCCTGAAGATCTACTTCACACAAAACCTACCTCTGCTTTTGTCTGAAGGGCAAGGTGGCAGGTGGTCTTTCCCCAAGACTGAACTATATTTGGAGGCAACCCCCACCCTCCATATATCAAAGGCATCCAAAGAAAGCCTCAGGCTAGATTAATTTGACTCCTTAAACTTGGGAGATTTTAAAATTCATATTAGGGAGACTGAGATAACTTATTAGATAAAATAATCCTTGCAAAGTTGGCGATCTTTGGCCAGCCCATCACTTCTCCTGCCTGGGTCTCCATTTTCTTACCAATGCAATTGTTGGACTGATAGTGTCCTACTTCATGAAGCTCTGCAGATCAAATAAGTTCACATAAATTATAAAATGTTAAACAAATGCTGAGATTTGATGGTCATTATTATGAGCATAGCATCAACCATCCGTCTCAGAACAGAGGAAATCTGCAAAGTGACCTGGAGAATTAATGGGACTAGTGACATTTATCCTTCAACATCCATCTCTTTCCAGTTGCTGGTGACTGTCTCCGGGACTTGACATGGAAGGGAGTGGGCAGGTAGTAGAATTGCAATGAGTTTCTCTTCTTGGTTTTAGCATTTCTGGCTGGGGGCGTATGTATGTGTTGCTAAGGGAAACTGTTAGAATAGAAACCCCTAGGTCATGTGAAGAGAGAACTACTAGCATTCAAGCTCTTCCAGTGTCTGCCTGGTGGGTCCTCATGTCCGCTTTCCACTTTTATAATCGTCTTTTGTCTCCTCTAGACTTAGCTCTCTGCTACATTGAGGGAGGGCTCATCCTGGCAAGGACCCATCTAGTCTGGTCCCTTCTCCATACTGGGATCACACTTTTCCTTTATCAGGGAGTGAGGAGTTGTGCCGGGTCTGAGACTTTATCACAGCCAGAGGACCCAGGAATTTCTGAATCCTTATATCTGTCCAGTCTCCCTTATTTGATGTCCAGGAGGGAAAACTCTTTCCAGATAAAGGGAGGAAGAAGAAGGAAGGGGAGGACTAAGAGGAAGAGGAAGGGGGAGGGAAGGAAAGTTTGTTACATTGAGGGATGTTTAACCCCAAGAACTAAATCGATTTCTGCTGTGAAGAACTCCTTTTGAAAATCTAGGTGGACTCTAGAGACACCAGAGTAGCTCTTTCTGTCCACGTGCCTTTTAAGAACAGACCTTGCTGAGAGAAAAGCTTTACTCAGAGACCCTCGCAGAGAAGTACTGAGAGCATCAGAACAGGAGGGTCCCCATTTCGGGGCTGGCTTGTCCATCCCTGGCTTGCTGGTCTTGGGTGGCCCTGAGTCTGGAGTCCTGATAGAGAAAACAGGCAAAAGGGATGGAAAACCATGCCCCGGCCACAGGCCTTTCCACCCTGACTGCATGGAAGGAAGAGAGAGAAAAGAAGAAGCCGTATACATGTGGATTTGATGCTATCCCCAGCCCAGAAGGACTTTCTGCTCACCTCCTCATCTTGTTCCTTATTGTCTTCAAAGTAAATTTTTTATTTAGAACAAGAAGAGGTATAACAAATTGCTCATTTACAAAAGACCCTGACAAATGCAACAAACATGATAGAAACTTTAAAAAGATAATTTTATTATTTTATTTCCATGTCTCTAATATTTTTCTCCTATAATCTTTGGCTGTGTATTATCATTGTCTCTTAATGTGGCAACAATTTTATAGTAATTTTCTACAGACATAAAAGATGGAATAATTTCTATAGAAATAAGATGGGATAATTCCATTTTTCCTCTAGCATGACTGATGGAAATATATGTATTATTGGTGTTTTATTGCAGTTTTTTCCAGCTTCACTGCTCTTTATTGGTAACAGTGTATATTTTTGTAGGGATTTAGTCAAAGTTGGGAATGCATCTATTGTTTCCTATACTTAGACTCTCTTATAATTTCAAGGCAGATTTTTAATGCATTTGATCATTTTTTTTTTGGCTGCATGGCATATGGGATCTTAGTTCCCCGGCCAGGAGTTGAACCCACATCCCCTGTGTTGGAAGCACAAGTAAGTGTGCTTACTTCTTATTGGAAGTAAGAGTCCAGTTTTAACCACTAGACTTCCAGGGAAGTCCCTGAAGTTGCTAATTATAAAAGAAGTATTTTTTTATTGAGATATAATTCATACAAAATAAAATTCATCCATTTGAAGAGTATAATTGACAAAGTTGTACAACCATCATCACTATCAGATTCCAGACCATTTTCGTCACCTCCTAAAGAAGCTGGATACCCACTAGCAGTCACTCCCCATTCCTCTGTCCTCCCCACCCCTAGCAGCCACTGTTGTACTTTCTGTTTCTGTGGACTGGTCTATTCTGAACATTTCCTATAAATGGAACTGTACAGTATGTGGCACTTTTTGTCCGACTTCTTCCACGTAACTTAATGATGCCGAGGTTCATCCATGTAGCATGTATCGCTACTTAGTTTTTATATGGTTGAATAATATTCCACTGGGTGGAGATGCTTCATTTTGCTCATCCATTCATAAGTTGATGGGTGTTTGGACTGTTTCTATATTTTGGCTGTTATTAGTAGCACTGCTATGATATTCATGCACAGGTCTTTTTGAAGACTTATGCTTTCATTTCATTTCTCTTGGGAATATGTAGAGGAGTGGGCTTCCCAGGTGGTGCTAGTGGTAAAGAACCCACCTGCCAATGCTGGAGATGCAGGTTCAATCCCTGGGTTGGGAAGATCCCCTGGAGAAGGGCATGGCAACCCACTCCAGTATTCTTGCCTGGAAAATCCCATGGACGGAGAGTCTGGTGGGCTACAGTAATGGGGTCACAAAGAGTCAGACACGACTGAGCGACTTCACTTTTCTTTCTTTACCGTATGTCCAGCAGTCGCACTCCTCTGCATAGGCACGCGTGTGCGCTAAGTTGCTTCAGTCATGCCTGACTCTGCATCCCATGGACTGTAGCCCTTTAGGCTCCTCTGTCCATGGGGATTCTCCAGGCAAGAATACTAGAGTGGGTTGCCCTTTCCTTCTCCAGGAGATCATCCCAATCCAGGAACTGAACCTGGGTCTCCGCATTGTAGGCAAATGCTTTACCCTCTGAGCCACCAGGGAAGTCCTGGCCTTATGGTAACTTTGTATTTAATTTTTGATCTGGAGACTTTCTTCAACATGATATGCAATGATGCCTCTTGACCTTGAGGGCAGGTTAAGGTTGGGTGGTGGTGTGGTGGGCCTGGGCAAGGGGGACTGTAGAGCCCCCAGCGGAGGTCTTCCAATGCTCCCATCTCTCTGTTTTGATTGCCCAGAACAATGTGTCCAGTGGCAGGGGCCCCACAGGGAAAATAAACACATTTATGGGTTGCATTTCTAAAAGGCAGAAAATGAGAGTAATTGCATTTAGTCCCATGACGGAAAATGCATTCTTGCCCTTTAATTAATTAACATAGGGCTAAAGAGTGGGCTGTAGACCTGGGCTACATGAATTGGCTTCCCAGCTCTGCTACTAACTAACCATGGACCTTGATTTCAGTTACTGAAACTCTCAGCGCCTTGCTGTCATCATCCATAAAGTGGGGAGGTACTAACATTCATCCCTTCTTTGTGGATCTGTTGTCCTCACATGATCATACATGTAACGCATGAAACAGGGTCCCTGGCAAATGCTCAGCCTGTTTTAAATATTAGTCATTTTACTGATCTTCACAGGAATGGAGACATGCCAGTGAGGACCTGTGCCTAGTCTCTGGCCACTAAAATGGTAATTTTGGGGGCATGTTTGAGAAGTAGCTGGCAAGAAATGGCACGTGAATGTATGAGCCCAACTCAGTTTGCAGCCCTGACTCCAGCACAGAGCCTGGCCAGGGCTTGGTGGGCAGTGAGCATGGCTTGACCTGAATCTCAAGAAATTCTTATTTGAGGACTCTTGATTGATTTGTCCCTGAAATGCAGTATGTGGAGTGGGAGGGACTTTTCTAAAGATACGCCGGTTTCAACTGTGAAATCCTCCTGCGTGTCTGGAAGCCCAGGTCTGGCTTCTTCTGAGATTTTCTGTCTTCTGGAGCTTCCCTGCCGGCTGAGACTTGTCAAAGTAGGTTTCACTCAAAGGAAAAAAAAAAAAAAACAAAACTGGGTCAGCTATTCGTGCCCCGTGTCTTTTGCTCCCTCCCCCCAAAATCTTACCAATTTTTACCTGAGACAAAAATAATATATATACTTTTTCCTTTCTAGAAAGTTGAGTGTATGAATCATTTGGAGCTTAGAGGAGGAATAGCGAAATCCTAGGAAATCTGTGTTATCTGTTCGATTCTGTTCTAGCCTCGCCTAGCCTCGCCTGTCCTATTCTTAGTCTAGCTATCTATCCCGATATCTCGCTATCTAATTTTCATCTTTTTTCCACCTTCAGTTCAGTTCAGTCGCTCAGTGGCTCAGTCATGTCTGACTCTGCGACCCTGTGGACTGCAGCACCTTTTTCTACCTTAGCTGTGCCTTTTCTGTTTGCAATCCATTCATTCAGCTATCCAGCTCATCCACCCACCCACCAGTGTTTACCAACATTGGTGATGGAATAAGAGATAAGTAGGAATCACATGGGCGGACACATAATTGCAACAGAATGTGTGATGTGAGAAATGTAGAATTGGAACTCTGAAGAATGTAGCAGAAGAGTCTGGAGGTGAGGTGACACTGGAGTTTGCATAAGCAGGAAGTTAACAGTAGAAACGATGGAGAAAGTGGTACCAGGTTGGGGATGTTGGTTTTCAGAGATGGAGGGGTGTCCTCGGGGAGGCTGGGACAGAGGGTGCGAGGCAGGGGTTTCTGAGGGGTGAAATTCAACTGGCAGGGTCTTGAATTCTATGCTCAGACATTTGGATTTCACCCTGTAGCTCTGATGTATTAGAGAAGTAGTTCAAGCAGGTGAGTGACTACATTTTCAAAAGGTCTCTCTGAGAGTGGGTGTGGAGAATAAGTAGGCAAGGATGGTGGAGGAAGGAGATGGGGATAATTGTTAAAAAGACGCTTTTAATCATTCAGTCGGTAATCAATAAGCAATTTGCTGCTGTTTCATGAGCCTTTAATCAGATAATTTGGGACTGTGATCCAGTTTTAATGTTATGTGAAACATACAAAATGCATTTTTACTTTTTTTTTTTTTACTGTTTTATTTCATTTTGATTATTCATGCTGTCTGGTGGACTTTAATGTATTTCTTCATAGTACAATCAAGGACCTGGGTAATTGATTTTTTTTTCTAGGAACCCCTCCCCCTATCATACACACATTAGAACACTTGAAACATGTCACAGAGACAGCCCGTTAAGATATGACTCGATTTTATGGGCTTCAAATACAGAACACGGTCATCTCAGGTTTTACGTGAGCCCTGCAATCAGTGGTGTCACTCTGCCTTGTGGCTAGAAGGTCTCTGAGGGGGGTACGCCTTGTCGACCTCCTGGCCCTTCCATTGCATGGAAAGGAGGGCTGCCCAGAGGAAAGGGATTGACCTTAGAGGTGGATCAGAGTCCACCTCTGGGGGTGAAGCATGTGGTTCTCCATCAGCGGCCCTGGCCCTCTCCTGGCCATCAGTGGGTATTTGCACACTAGAAAGTGGGCATATTCATGAGGCTTACGCACAGAGGGATCCAGTATCTTCCAAGAGCAGCGATCATCCTCTGTTCAAATTCTACACACAGCCTGGTGGTCACAGATTGGATTTCTGTGGTCCTTTGATAGCAGGACCAAAGCTCTCTGGGCATAGGTGTGAGTGTCCCACTGGAGGGAATGATCCATCCTCCTGTGGGAATCAATGCTATGTGCTCTGGGTCAGTGTGAAGAGCTTCACGTGATCTGGTCACCTTGGGGCACATGGACAACTCGAGTGTCCAGTCCTGCACAGCTGCAAATTTCTTTGCAGCTCTTTCCTGAACCCAGGTACAGTAGTCTCTGAACCTCTCATCATCAGGCGAAAGGCTGGTGTCCACAGCCATCAATTTATTTGTCTGCCTGGGCTGGTGTTTCTGACCCCAGGTGAAAGGACATTAGCTTTCAGCTGAAAGCATTACTAGCAAAACCAAAGCCAAGTTTGTTTGTTCCATCCTGATAAAGAGATAAAACGGGCTCCTCTATGCTTGGTTTTTCCTCATACAATCATTGACTTTACCTAGAGCTTTTTAAAAAATTAGCTAACATTCACAATTGAGTTAATAAACAGAGTTGAAACCCTCCAAATTGATGATGCAGGTACCTTCTGCTGGTGGGGCCAGGAATGGTGGCCATGGCCCAGTGTGGGGCTCTTGGCTGCATTGTGCAAGGCAAGGACTCTCTTTTCTAGAAATCTACATATCCTACAGCCACCCGTTTTTCAGTTTTTCAGTTCAGAATCTTGGCCCTTGGATACAATCATTGTAGGTTCCTTGAATGAATGACTCTCCCAACACTCAGGTCCTGTAACCTCAGTTGTCAAGGTGTTTACCTGGGCACATGTCCCTCCTGAAGGCCACAGCTGCAGAAGCATCCTGGAATGAGGAAGTCCACCCCTTGGGTGAGCCACCAATAGGGGAGCTGTTTAAGGTGCTTAAATGCTCAAGGAGCCTCAGCTACAGGAAGAGATGAATGTTCATTGTTCACCATGGAGGGAAATAAATCTTCCCAGGGGTGCCTATCGATTTCTCTCTGCAGGCTGGAAGATTTGCGTGCCTTCCAAGAATTCGATAGCATTGTAAGCCTGGCAGGAACTTAGCTTTCTCCTGAGTTTGGGGAGGTCGTGAGTGCCATCTATTCCACAGTTAGATGCCCCAGGTGACTAGCTGGTTCCTCTATGTGAGCATTGTGCTTAAACAATGGCATTAGTAGTTTCATGGAAGAGACCAGCCTTGTTCCAATCACTTTATATGTACTAGGAGACAAATGGTGTTATTGTCCCCATTTTACAGATAAGGAAAATGGATATCTAGAGAAGATAAGCAACTTACCAGTAAGAACAAACACTTAAAGAGCTCTTTCTATTAGATTCTCCTCTCCATGCGCTAAGTTCTTCATATTACCTTTATTAAATCTTCCATGATATAGGTACTGTTACTATTTACATTTTGTTTACAAGGATGTTCAAATGCAAACAGATCAAGTAACTTTTTCAGAGTCATGGAGATGATGTCAAGTCAGGCTTGAGCAGTACCTTGGCCAGGGTTGTTTCAGTTTTCAACCATCACACCATCCTGCTTCTCAGGAGATATTTAACTAGAATAACTTAGTTATTTGTGAGCTTAACTATGTTGTTGGATTTTCCTCTTCAAGGAATAATGAATTGTCTAAAATGATTATTATGCGATGTTTGTTCATAACTTATTTTCATTTTTGAAGCCAGTCTGCAGAAACTTAAAATATATCAGACTGAACACTAAATGGGATTTCTACAACATTTTTGTGAAAAGTAATCAGCAGTATCCTTTAAAACAAATAACTCACTTATCCTTTTTTATTCACTGTTCTCTCTTTGGGAAATTCTCCTATAGAAACAAAAGCACCAGGGAGATTAGGTATATAATGAAGGCATTTTTTGCAGCATTGTTTGTAATATCAAAAACCGAAGTAAGCCTGACAGAGAGTGAAGACTCGTGAGTAGGTGGATAAACCATGGCTTGTCCATAGAATGGGATGTTGCGTAGCTATGACCTGAGGTATGATTAGATGATAGGAACAAGCGGCGGAAAACGCATGCATTGCTCAGCCACCCAGTCGTGTCCAGCTCTTTGTGACCCTGTGGACTGCAGCACGCCAGGCCTCTTTGACCCTCACCATCTCCTGAAGTTTGCCCAAGTTCATGTCTAGTCCATCGGTGATGCCATCCACTTATCTTATCCTCTGACACCCTAGGAGTCTTATTAAAAAGCAAATGAACTGATGTCTCACCCTTTCCTGCACACATGTACATTTGACTGTTTGAGTCTTAGAAGCATGGAGAGGGGTGTGGAAGGACACCCTTGCTGCTAACATTCATTACATGAGAGGTGGCCCATGCAAGGGGAAAAATGAAGTTGCGGTGTCCTCTTAATATCCTGTGTTATTTCATAGGAAGTGTTGAGCATTTGCTTTTGAGGGTTTAAAAAATACTTTAAAAAATGGAAGTGTAATTTGCATAGAGAATGCTTCGTTTGGTGTGGGCATGCACAGTGCTATCTTAACTGTGCAGCTCAATCAGGTTTGACAAATGCTTCCACCCATGTAAGCCAGACCCTCCTCACGGCGTAGGACACCTCCGTCACCCCAGGGAGCCGCTGTGTGCCCCCGCCCCACTGTCATTCCCTACTTAGCCCCTCTACCAGAAGCAATTTCTCTCACCATAGATTAGCTTCTCCTGTTCTACGACTTTCTGTGAGTGGAATTTAGCAGTGCGAATTCTTTTTGTGTGTGCGTGGCTGTTACTCAGCGCAGTGCTTTTGAGACTCATCTGCTTTGCCGCATGTATCAATACTTGGCTTCTTTTTATTACTGAGCAGATTCCACTGTATGGATTTATCACAGCTTGTTTATCCATTCTCCTGTTGATGAACGTTTGGGTTGACTCTTATGAATAAGTTGTTATGAACGTTCTTGTAGAAGTGTCTTTTCTTCCCCCACTGTGGACATAAGTTTGCATTTCTCTTGGATAAATAAATACCTGGAATTAGAATTGCCAGGTCAAAGGATAGGTGTATAGGCATATACTTAACTTTATAAGAAACTGACAAAGAGTTTTCCAAACTGTTTGTAACATTTTGCACTCCCATCAGCAGTGTATGAGAGGTCAGATTGCTTTACATCCTTGCCTGGAAGTTTGATATTGTTAGTTTTATATTAGTCTATTGAGTATATCAGAGAAGGCAATGGCACCCCACTCCAGTACTCTTGCCTGGAAAATCCCATGGATGGAGGAGCCTGGTAGGCTGCAGTCCATGGGGTCACTGAGAGTTGGACACGACTCAGTGACTTCACTTTCACTTTTCACTTTCATGCACTGGAGAAGGAAATGGCAACCCACTCCAGTGTTCTTGCCTGGAGAATCCCAGGGACGGCGGAGCCTGGTGGGCTGCCATCTATGGGGTCGCACAGAGTCGGACACGACTGAAGTGACTTAGCAGCAGCATTGAGTATATAGCAGTATCTCCTTATAGTTTTAATTTATCTTTTTCTAATGACTCATCATGTTAGCACTTTTTCATGTTCTTAAATGCAGACTGCCTGGTTCTAGCTATGTATATCAACACCACGTTTTCTTGATTAATATAGCTCTATAGTAAGTTCTGAAACCATGTAGTGTAAGTCCTTCCACTGTTTTCTTTTTCAAAACTGTTTTGTTCTGCTCTCATCAAAGTTTTGGGTACAGTTCTTGCATATATTTGGTTAAATTTATCCTTATGTATTTCATAGTACATAATCCTCATAAGGATATTTCATCCTTATGTTTTTTTTGGTGCTCTTATAAACACTGTTTATTTTTTTTTCGTGTTTATCTATAATGTTTTATTTGTTTAAGAAAAGATACGTAGCAAACAAGGTAGCTACATGTTATTACATTATTGTTTGTGATTTTCTGTATCTTTCAGTTCTACAGTTTTATTTTAAAAATACACACACGTGCAAAGCAAATAACAGTTTCATTCTGTAAAATAGGCATCATTTTATTTCCTATAGGGATATACTTGAAAAAACTGTCCGTTAGATCACAAGAGAAGCCCCTCTGATATTCTTCTCAAAATCAACCCCAGGATTAAAGGAGAGTTTGTAAGTTTCTAGTTTATTTTAAGCCATAAGACCAAGGGGGAAACAAGAGGGGGGGGATACACACTACCTTAAAAATTATAATTTCAAATTGTTTTTGCTAGATTATGGAAATTCAGTTGATTATTTTATGTTGAGGCTGTATTCTGCAGCTTTGCCAAACTCACTTTTTAGTTCTGTTTTTTTTTTTTTTTNCCATAAGACCAAGGGGGAAACAAGAGAGGGGGGATACACACTACCTTAAAAATTATAATTTCAAATTGTTTTTGCTAGATTATGGAAATTCAGTTGATTATTTTATGTTGAGGCTGTATTCTGCAGCTTTGCCAAACTCACTTTTTAGTTCGTTTTTTTTTTTTTTTCCTCAGTTTCTTTAGGATTTTCTACACATGTAACTACATTTCCTACCCGTAAACAGTTTTATTCCTTCTTTTCCAGTCTCTATACCCCTCCCCCACCTTTCCCTGCTTTGATGCACTGATTCGAACATCCAGTAAAATGTTGAAGTGGTGAGAGTAGGCAGCCTTGCCTTGCTCTCCACCTTAGGGAGAGAGCATTCAGTCTCTCACCATTAAGGGCGACATTAACTGCAAGGTTACTACGGAAGCCTTTTATCAGAGTGAGGCAGGTTCATCATTATTCCAAGTTTGCTGAGCACGTTTATGAGGAATAAGTACTGGATATTGTCAAGTACCTTTTCTGCTTCTATTAAGATACTTATACGCAGTTTCTTCTTAGTCTGTTAGTATGCCACATCACATTGATTGATATTTGAATGTTAAATCAATCTTGTAGTCTTTGGATAAACCTATGTGATCATGATGTGTTAATATATATACACACACAGACTTACATATGGGACTTCCCAGGTGGCACTGGTGGCAAAAAACCTGCGTGCCAGTGCAGAAGTAAGAAGTGTGGATTCGATCCCTGGGTTGGGAAGATCCCCTGCAGAAGGGAATGACAACCCACTCTAGTATTCCTTCCTGGAGAATCCTGTGGGCAAAGGAGCCTGGTGGGCTGCAGTCCATAGGGTCACAAAGAGTCGGACATGCCTAAAGCAACTTAGCACAGCACATACATACACATACATACATACACATATATATATATTCCAATTTGCTTGTATTTTGTTAAGGATTTTTGTATCTATGTTCATGAGGGATGTTGGTTTGTGGTTTTCTTATACTTCTCCTTTAGTATGGTTTTAGTATCACAGCCACGTTGGTATTATAAATGAGTTTGTTAGTGTTTTATTTCCATGTTTTCTAGAAGAGTTTATATAGAATTGCTATATAGAAGAGTTTACATATAATTACATAAAATGATTCTTTCTTAAGTGTTTTTATATGATTCATCAGTGAAGCATTTTGCATTCGGAGTTTTCTATGTGGGAAGGTTTTGATAATAAATTCACTTTCTTTAGTAGACATAGGGCTAGTTTTATCTTGTGTTTCCTCTTGTGTCAGTTTTGGTCATTTATGTTTTATAAGAAATTTGTTAATTTCATTAAATTATCAAATTTAGTGGCATAAATTGTTTAGTATATTCCCTTCTTTTTTCTGTTGCAGTGTAGATAGTGATGTCTTCTATTTCATTTCTGATATTGATAAATTTGTGTCATTGTATGGTATATATTTTTTCATGTTTTTACTTGTCATTTATCGTTTTTCATATTTAAAGTAAATCTTTTATAAAGAGTTGTAGTTGCATTTTGCCTTAAAAAATCGAATCTGAAAATCTCACCCTTTACATTTAGCATGGTTAATTGTATTATGTATGTGTTACCATCTTTCCAGTTTTTTTCTGTTTGTCTTAGTTATTCTTTTCCTTCTTTCTTTCTTTTTTCTTTTTGATTAATTGGGCATTTTTTTTTTTGCCACACTGTGGCCTGTGGGATCTTAGTTGCTCAACCAAGGATTGAACCAGTGAGCCCTGCCATGGAAACACGGAGCCTTACTGGACTGCCAGGGAAGTCCTTACTGGGCATTTTTTGATATCACATTTTATCTTTTATAGTGAATTTTTATCTATGCTTATTTACTAATACTATATCACTTATAAAGTAACTACTTATTGAGTAATAAAAACCTTGCAGTAATGTACATCCGTCCTATTCTTTATGCTATTGTTTTCATATATTTTATTTTTACATGTATACGTTGTTGGTTTTGTAACACTGTTGAATTTTAGAGAGATTTTCATTCAGGAGAAGGCAATGGCACCCCACTCCAGTACTGTTGCCTGGAAAATCCCATGGACAGAGGAGCCTGGTGGGCTGCAGCCCATGGGGTCGCTGAGCGTTGGACACGACTGAGCGACTTCACTTTCACTTTTCACTTTCATGCATTGGAGAAGGCAATGGCAACCCACTCCAGTACTCTTGCCTGGAAAATCCCATGGACAGAGGAGCCTGGTGGGCTGCAGTCCATGGGGTCGTGAAGAGTCGGACACGACTTCACTTTCATTTTCACTTTCATTCAACCTGAATAACTTTCTAAGGAAAAAAAAGGATTTATTTTGGCGTTCAAGTCTACTGGTGATAAAATTTTAAAGTTTTTGTTTATTTAAAAATGTTTTTTATATCTTCATTTTAAAGATATTTCCACTGAATTTAGAGTTATAGTTAAGTTTTTTTTTCCACTCTAAAGATGCTCCATTATTTTCTGCTTTGCATTGTTGCAGATGAGGAGTCAGTGATAAATCACATAATTTCTTTCTCTGTAATGTGTCCCACCCCACCTTTGGCTCTTTTTAAAGATTTTCTCTCTCTTTGGTTTTCAGGATGTGCTTAGATTTGGTTTTCATTAAGTTTATCCTGGGGGCTTCCCTGATAGCTCAGCTGGTAAAGAATCTGCCTGCAATGCAGGAGACCTGGGTTCAATCCCTGGGGTGAGAAGAGCCCCTGGAGAAGGAAAAGGCCACCCATTCCAGTATTCTTGCCTGGAGAATTCCATGAACTGTATAGTCCATGGGGCTACAAAGAGTTGGACACGACTGAGCGACTTTCGCTCTACTTCACTTCGCTTCAAGTTTATCCTACTTGGATTTTGTTGACCATCCTGAATCTGTGGATTGATATTTTTCATCAGTTTTGGACAGTCTTTGACTTTATTACTTCTTTAATTTTTGTTGTTTGTTTTTGTTTTTGTAAACCCTAATCTCTCTCTCCTCTTCTTTTGACTCCTGATTTATTCCAGAGGCCATGGAAGTCTTGTTTATTTAAACAAATTAATAGGCTTTTTATTTGAGAGGGAACAGTTTTAGGTTTAAAGAAAAATTGAGTGAAAGGTACAGAGGGTTCTCATCCACTCCCTTATTAACACCTTAAAGTTTCTGCTCTTGGTAACATGTCACATTTGAATGATTTATTTACTGCAAATGATAAACCTACACTGACGTGTCAGTATCATCCACAGTCTGTAGTCTTATGTGAGGCTTTACTGTTTGTGTTGTACATTTTGTGGATTTGACAGATGTACGTGTATCTACCGTTACTATAACGTGCAGAATAGTTTCTTCATCCTATAATTTCCTTGTGCTCCAGCTGCTCGTCTCTCCCTCCCACCCCCTAAACTCTTGGCAAACACTGATCTTTTTATTGTCTCCATAGTTTTGCCTTTTCCAGAATGTCATATGGTGAAAATCATATAGAATGCAGACTTTGCAGATTGACCTCTTTCACTTAGCAATCTGCATTTGTTTCCTCCGTTTCTTTTTTAAATGGAAGTATAGTTAGTTTACGAGAAGGTCCCTCCGTTTCTTTCTGTGGCTTACAGCCCATTCCTTTCGAGCACTGACTCATATTCCACTGTGCGGCTGTGTTGTGCTTTGTCCACTCACTCGTTGCAGGACATCCTTGTTGCTTCCCAGTCTTGGTAATTATGAATCAAGGTGCTAGAAACATTCAAGTGCAAGTTTTTGTGTGGGCGTGTTTTCTATTCATCTGGGCAAATACCAGTGAGCATGATTGGTGGATTGTATGGTAAGAGTATATTTTGTTTTGTAAGAAACTGTCAAACTGTCTTTGAAAGTGTATCATTTTGTATTTCCACTAGCAGTGAATGAACATTCCTGTTGCTCTAGGGCTTTGTCAGCTTTTGTATTTGTCAGTGGTTTGGATTTTAGCCATTCTAATAGGTATCTCGTGGTATCTCATTATCATTTTACTTTGGAGTTCTCCAGTTGCCAACATCCGCTGGATCTCTTAATATCTTCTGCTTCTATTAGTTCCATACCATTTCTGTCCTTTATCAAGCCCATCTTTTCATGGGGGTTAGGTTTCAACATATAACTTTTAATGGGACAGAATTAAGTCCCTAACAACTGATAATCAGACCGTCAACAAAAGCAGTATAAGTCCTGAAAGGAATGCTGTAGGAATAGAAGGGAGGGAGTGACTAAATTTGCAATACGAGTTGGGGAAACTGAGTAGGAAACATGAACTAGACCATACAGTTTGAAAAGAAGTTTCATAGAGAAAAGAAGAACGTTTCAGATAGAAAAGTAACATGAAAATAGGGACTAGAGAGTCTATTATGTAAGCAATAAGATTAGTGAGCTCCTGTTTCCTGGAGAATCAAGATATTTGAATCATTGTTAGACTGAGGTTGTAAACTTGGTTGGATCCAAGTTTAGAGATTGTATGCGTATCATGTTGTGGAATATAAAATTAATCTCATAGGGTACACTTTTGCTTATTGGTTTATAAGAAACTAAATGGACAAGATGCATAAAGATGATACTTTTCTTGCTATGGAGATGAACTTATTTCAAATTAGTTCCCTTCAGATAATGACATTAATCTATTTGATTTGCTATGGAGTATATCTCCAGGGTAAACATCTATTTCTGCTTTATTGATTATGCTAATACCTTTGACTGTGTGGATCATAATGAACTGGAAAATTCTGAAAGAGATGCGGATACCAGACCACCTGACTTGCCTCTTGAGAAACCTATATGCAGATCAGCAAGCAACCATTAGAACTGGACATCAAACAACAGACTGGTTCCAAATAGTAAAAGGTGTATGTTAAAGCTGTATATTGTCACCCTGTTTATTCAACTTATATGCAGAGGACATCATGAAAAATGTTGGGCTGGAAGAAGCACAAGCTCGACTAAAGATTGCTGGGAAAAATATCAATACCTTCAGATATGCAGATGACACCACCCTTATGACACAAAGTGAAGAGGGACTAAAAAGTATTTTGATGAAAGTGAAAGAGGAGAGTGAAAAACATGGCTTAAACCTCAACATTCAGAAAACGGAGATCATGGCATCAGGTCCCATCACTTCATGAGAAATAGATGGGGAAACAGTGGAAACAGTGTCAGATTTTATTTTGAGGGGCTCAAAAATCACTGCAGATGGTGACTGCAGCCATGAAATTAAAAGACACTCCTTGGGAGAAAAGTTGTGACCAACTTAGATAGCATATTGAAAAACAGAGACATTGCTTTGCCGACAAAGGTCCATCTAATCAAGGCTATGGTTTTTCCAGTGGTTATGTATGGATGCAAGAGTTGGACTGTGAAGAAAGCTGATCACCAAAGAATTGATGCTTTTGAACTGTGGTGTTGGAGAAGACTCTTGAGAGTCCCTTGCACTGTAAGGAGATCCAACCAGTCCACACTAAAGGAGATCAGCCCTGGCATTTCTTTGGAAGGAAGGATGCTAAAGCTGAAACTCCAGTACTTTGGCCATTTCATGTGAAGAGTTGACACATTGGAAAAGACTCTGATGCTGGGAAGGATTGGGGGCAGGAGGAGAAGGGAACGACAGAGAATGAGATGGCTGGGTGGCATCATCGACTCGATGGACGTGAATTAGAGTGAACTCCAGGAGATGGTGATGGACAGGGAGGCCTGGCATGCTGCGATTCATGGGGTCACAAAGAGTCGGATATGACTGAGCAACCGAACTGAACTGAACTCTGTGTATTCTTGCCATCTCTTCTTAATATCTTCTGCTTCTGTTAGGTCCATATCATTTCTGTCCTTTATCGAGCCCATCTTTGCATGAAATGTTTCCTTTGTATCTCCAATTTTCTTGAAGAGATCTCTAGTCTTTCCCATTCTGTTCTTTTCCTCTATTTCTTTACATTGATCTCTGAAGAAGGCTTTCTTATCTCTTCTTGTTATTCTTTGGAACTCTGCATTCAGATGCTTATTATCTTTCCTTTTCTTCTTTGCTTTTCACTTCTCTTCTTTTCACAGCTATTTTTAAGTCCTCCCCAGACAGCCATTTTGCTTTTTTGCATTTCTTTTCCATGGGGATGGTCTTGATTCCTGTCTCTTGTACAATGTCATGGACCTCATTCCATAGTTAGTCAGGCACTCTATCTATCAGATCTAGCCCCTTAAATCTATTTCTCACTTCTACCTTATAATCAAAAGGGATTTAATTTAGGTCATACCTGAATGGTCTAGCGGTTTTCCCTACTTTCTTCAATTTAAGTCTGAATTTGTCAATAAGGAGCACATGATCTGAGCCACAGTCAGCTCCCAGTCTTGTTTTTGCTGACTCTATAGAGCTTCTCCATCTTTGGCTGCAAAGAATATAATCAGTCTGATTTCAGTGTTGACCATCTGGTGATATCCATGAGTAGAGTCTTCTTTTGTGTTGTTGGAATAGGGTGTTTTCTATGACCAGTGTGTTCTCTTGGCAAAACTCTATTAAGGCATAAATTACCTTGGAACTTCAAGTGGCTCACAGTTGTGGATTATGTCTGAACTGCACCAGTTTCTGGATGTTCTTTTCATTTCAATATAGCTTTAAGGATAATTGAAAATCATGTTGTATAACTTGTTAGATGTACAAGCTGGATTTAGAAAAGGCAAAGGAACCAGATATCAGACAGCTGACATTCCTTGGATCATAGAAAAAGCTACAGAATTCCAGGGGGAAAAAAATCTACATTTGTTTCATTGACTATTTTAAAGTCTTTGACTGTGTAGATCACAACACACTGTGGAAAATTCTTAAAGACATGAGAATATTGACCACCTTACCTGCCTCCTGTGAAACCTGTATGCAGGTCAAGAAACATCAGTTAGAACTAGAAATCGAGCAATGGACTGGTTCCAAATTGGTAAAGAGTATGTCAAGGCTATATATTGTCACCCTATTTATTTAGTTCATATGCAGAGTACATCATGCAAAATGCTGGGCTAGATGAAGCACAAGCTGGAATCAAGACTGATAGGAGAAACATCAGTAACCTCACATATACAGATGATACCACTCTTATGGCTGAAAGCAAAGAGAAACTAAAGAACCTCTTGATGAAGGTAAAAGAGGAGAGTGAAAAATCTGTCTTTAAACATAACATTCAAAAAACTAAGATCATGGAATCTGGTCCAATCACTTCATGGCAATTAGACACAAAACAATGGAAACTGTGACAGGCTTTATTTTCTTAGGCTCACAGATAATTGAGGACGGTGACTGAAGCCATGAAATTAAAAGACACTTGCTTCTTGGAACAAAAGCTATAACAAACATAGATAGCATATTGAAAAACAGAGACATCACTTTGACAACAAAGATCAGTATAATCAAACATATGGTTTTTCCCATAGTCATGTATGGATGTGAAAATTGGACCATAAAGAAGGCTGAGCACCGCAGAATTGATGTTTTTGAATTCTGGTGTTGGGGAAGACTCTCGAGAGTCACTTGGACTGCCAGGAGATCAAACCAGTCAATTCTAAAGGAAATCAGTCCTGAATATTCATTTAAAGGATTGATGCTGTATCTCCAATCCTTTGGCCACCTGATGCCAAGAGCTGACTCATTGGATAATATGCTGATGCTGAGAAAGATTGAAAACCGAAGGAAAAGGAGATGGCAGAGGATTAGATGGTTGGATGGTATCACTGACTCAATGGACACGAGCTTGAGCAAACTCTGGGAAATAATGAAGGACAGGTAAGCCTGGCATACTGCAGCCCAAGGGATAACAGAGTTGGACATGACTGAGTGACTGAAAAACAACAACAACAACAACAACAACAAAAACAATAATCTTGTTACAAACCAAACTATGGTTGCTGCAGGGGAAGGTCTACTAAATGATTTTCGCCTGGTCTTGTACACATTGCTATATTTAAAAGTGGATAACCAACAGGGCTTATAGTACTGCACGGAACTCTGTTCAGTGTTATATGGCAGCCTGGATGGGAGAGAAAGTTGGAGGAGATTGAATTGGGCTTCCCCAGTGGTGGAATGGTAAAGAATCCATCTACCAATGTGGGTGACGCAAGTGATGCAAATTCAATCCCTGGTTTGGGAAGATGCCCTGGAGAAGAAAATGTCAACCCACTCCAGCATTCTTGCCTGCAAAATTCAATAGACAGAAGAGCCTGGTGGTCTACAATCCTTGGAGTCACAATAAGTTGAACACAATTCAACACACGTGGTGGACACGTGTATATGTATGACTGAGTTCTTTTGCTATTCACTTGAAACTGTCACACAGCAGAGTTAATCAGCTATACCTCAATACAAATTTTTTTTTAAGTTAGAAAAAAAAAGCTATCCACTAAGTGTTCATTTGAGAGTTTTTTTTTTTTTAAATTGAGATGTATAAGGTGGTTCAATGTAATTTCTTTACAGTTTCCAAAGAGTCAAGCTGTAATGCAAGGGTACTTGGTAACCACATACTTGTAACTAATGACTTTTGTAACTCTGAAAATTAATGCTTTTTTTAAAAAACCAATGATACTTTGAAATATATCCAAAAGAAAATGTGGTATCCTGTTTCTGCTTATTCTAAATTCATTGCACTTGCCCATCAATATAGCTCAGAGAAGAAACAATTATTTTTATATAAATTATGTTAATTGCATATATAAGTGTCTGGTTTGCTGGAAACATATCTCTGGCCCACGCTGATATTGGTTTTAACTTGGAATCAGAGTTTACTTTACATAAAAACAAACAAATTAACTTTAATGTCATGCATTTTTATGTGTTTTCTGAGCTTTACTTGACATTTGAATTATATACCACTGACATTATGAAAAAGAGAACATTGAATTTTAAATGCTTCAAAATTTTATTAAGATTAAAATTTGCTCCTGGCTGTTTCTGACTAATATCTTTTTTTGAATGAATATATTTTAATATTTTAAATCTAGCAATTGAATTGATTAGCCCTTCAATTAAAAAAAAATTTGGTGGGTGAAAAGGGATTATTTCATTTAAGATTTTTAGTGTATTTCATTAACTGCATGCCTGTTTTCTAAAGATAAAATATAACTTCTTTCCTTTGGGCTATTTGGTCCATTGGTCATTTGCTACACTCATTTTGTATGCAGTCCTATACATTGAACCAATACTGTGTCCAAGTGAATAACATGTGATGAATGATTTCAAGCAGTCAAACTGCCTTCTGAGTAATTGTATAAGATAGAGAACTAAATAATATTGAGCTTCTGTAAAGCAGAGGTACTAAAAAGGATATTAGGTGGATAATCTATGATATCTCCACACCTTTATAGAGAATTTAAAAAATATATCTGTATGTGTTCAGTCGCTTGGTCATGTCTGACTCTTTGTGGTCTCATGGACTGTAGCCCACCAGGCTCCATTATCCATGAAATTTTCCAAGCAAAAATAGTGGAGTGGGTTGTTATTTCCTACTCCAGGGGATCTACCAGACCCAGGGAATGAACCTGCATCTCCTGCATTGGCAGGTGGATACTTTGTCACTAGTGCCACCTTCTAAGCCATAATATCCATCTATCTACACTTAAACTGTGTGTGTGCATGCATGCATATGCTTATATGTCTATGTATGTGTACATACATCTTTAAAATGTAAATGGCTCATTTGTATGCCATTTTCTCAGTGCAAAAGATGTATAACAATACATCTTTTCAATGCCAAATATATATAAGTATTCTTGAAACTTCTATATTAACTCTGTATGATTTCTGTATGTTTTCATGTACAACAAAGTAGCATGTGTAATTTCACAATATTAGTACTCTAACCCATCAACCTCAAAAAAATGCAATATCATGAATACATTTTACGATAATCTTGAGATGTTCAGATATAGATATGTCATTCTGAAATTAGAAACACTTTAACATTTTACAGGTTTAATTTCCACGGCTAGGACTTATTGGGATAATAACACCACTTCAGATTAAATTGTGTCTCTAAGTGTTTTATGTGATACTTGGGAGACAGTACAACACAATATACTAGAAAAATCCTGAGATATAAAATTTGACTGATTAGGATTTTGTATCTCCTTTGTTATTTACTAGTTTGAGAAAATTTGATTAAACTGCATAAAACGTTAAGTAGGCTCAATTTCCATATGATGTAATCCATCCTTCATGGGTTTATTGAGGAGATTAGAAAGATAATATGTGCAAAACACCTAGCACACAGCACAGCAAATAAGAGTTCAATAGATATAACTTCATTTCCGCTACATCCCTTCTAAAGTAAAAGTAATGAAATAAGTTTTACTGCCTTTATATACCTTTGAAAGCAATTGTAGCTAAAATAAAAAGTCTCAGATAGCTCTTGCTGAATACAGCTTTGTCAAATAAAAATGAGAGACTAAGTTAAATGAAAGCAGTGATGCCACGAAAAATGTATAATTATTAGTTCCACTTCTATGTCTTTTCACCCTGTTCTCTCTTTAGAACCTTTGTGTGTGCGTGTGTCTAATTTAGTACACAGTTTTATTTTTACCACTTATGATTAGGTACTTATAGCAACATATGCTATTTAAAATTACCGTGGCTGACATTGAACTTTCTGCCTCAATAGTGGTGGACTGTTAATTTAAAGTTCTTTTTCCAGAGACTGTAATTCAAAATCATGAGCAAGTGTCCTTCAAAAGGTGCATCCTGATCATAATAATGGTGTGCAATAAACTTCCACTTACTAGAGTTTTAAACATCCATAAAACTTAAATGCCAATAATTTATTTTTAGTTTTTACCAGTGGCAAGTAATTCTAATCATACAGGGAACACTCTCCTACAAGCTTTTCTTGCTACTCAAGGGTCCACTTGTCACCACTTGTGGTCATTCTATACTGTGAAATTCATACGAGCAACTTTTTTCCTTGCCACAGTTATGCAATCTGGTTCAGTACCAGGGCCATTTATTCCAGTATAAAAATTAAACTTCCAAATGTTTAATCGTGTGTGTACATGCTCAGTCTCTTAGTCATGTCTGACTCTGTGATCCCATGGACTGTAGTCTACCAGGCTCCTCTGTCCAAGGAATTCTTTTGGCAAGAATACGGGAGCAGCTTGCCATTTTCCACTCCAGGGTATCTTCCTGACTCAGGAATCAAACCAGCATCTCCTATGTCTCTTGAATTGGCAAGTTAATTCTTTACCACTGTGACAGAACGTGGTCCACTGAAGAAGGGAATGGCAAGCCACTTCAGTATTCTTGCCTTGAGAACTCCAAGAACAGTATGAAAAGGCAAAATGATAGGCTATCAAAAGAGAATCTCCCCAGGTCATTAGGTGCCCAATGTGCTACTGGAGATCAGTGGAGAAATAACTCCAGAAAGAATGAAGGGATGGAGCCAAAGCAAAAACAATATCCAGTTGTGCATGTGACTGGTGATAGAAGCAAGACCCGATGCTGTAAAGAACAATATTGCATAGGAACCTGGAATGTCAGGTCCATGAATCAAGGCAAATTGGAAGTGGTCAAACAAGAGATGGCAAGGGTGAACGTCGACATTCTAGGAATCAGCAAACTAAAATGGACTGGAATGGGTGAATTTAACTCAGATGACCATTATATGTACTACTGCGGGCAGGAATCCCTCAGAAGAAATGGAGTAGCCATCATGGTCAACA
>SJYX01010937.1:165430-186916 GCA_006410675.1 Oreotragus oreotragus
GGCATAGACTTGGATAACTGTGATATTGAATGGTTTGCCTTGGAAACGAACAGAAATCATTCTGTCGTTTTTGAGATTGCATCCAAGTACTGCATTTTGGACTCTTTTGTTGACCATGATGGCTACTCCATTTCTTCTGAGGGATTCCTGCCCGCAGTAGTAGATATAATGGTCATCTGAGTTAAATTCACCCATTCCAGTCCATTTTAGTTCGCTGATTCCTAGAATGTCGACGTTCACCCTTGCCATCTCTTGTTTGATCACTTCCAATTTGCCTTGATTCATGGACCTGACATTCCAGGTTCCTATGCAATATTGTTCTTTACAGCATCGGATCTTGCTTCTATCACCAGTCACATGCACAACTAGATATTGTTTTTGCTTTGGCTCCATCCCTTCATTCTTTCTGGAGTTATTTCTCCACTGATCTCCAGTAGCATATTGGGCACCTAACGACCTTGGGAGATTCTCTTTTGATATCCTATCATTTTGCCTTTTCATACTGTTCATGGGGAAGTGTGTATCTTTGCTGAAATAAACTTTACTTTCTGAACATCTTTGCTTCATCTCTGAATTCTTTTGCATTGAAGAAAGATCAAGTTCATTGGCAACAGTGGGCCTACAAAGCAGCTCAAAGGATATTACTCAGAATACCACCTACAGTACTTGAAGAGGAACTAAAAGTCCTCGATTTGTTTAATGACAAAACTATTATTAGTTTGTCCTATTTGAATGTTTTCCTCTGTTTCTGCATTTTCCCCCTTATCTGATTAAATATATTCTGTGACTAAAATTTTCCACAGAAAAAAGGCATCAGAGGAAAGCTGTGGGAAGACCATGAAGCCCTGCTCCATTTCACAAACACATCTCCAAATAATGGAGAAGAAACAGGTCCTGTCCTTCCATACATGCACTCTACTATCAGATCAGTTCAGTTCAGTCGCTCAGTACTGTCCAACTCTTTGCAACCCCATGGATCACACACCAGGCTTCCTGTCTATCACCAACTCCCAAAGCTTGCTCAAACTCGTGTCTGTTGAGTCGAGATGCCATCTATCATCTAATCCTCTGATATCCCCTTCCCTTCATGCCTTCGATCTTTCCCAGCATCAGGATCTTTTCCAGTGAGTCAATCCTTTGTATCTGGTGGCCAGAGTATTGGGGTTTCAGCTTCAGCATCAATCCTTCCAATGAATATTCAGGACTGATCTCCTTTAGGATAAATGGTTTGATCTCCTTGCAGTCCAAGGGACTCTCAAGAGTCCTCTCCAGCACCACAGTTCAAAGGTAACAATTCTTCAGCACTTGGCTTTCTTTATAGGCCCACTCTCACATCCATATGTGACTACTGGAAAAACCATATCTTTGACTAGACAGACCTTTGTTGGCAAAATAATGTCTCTGCTTTTTAATACACTGTCTAGGTTGGCCATAGTTTTTCTTCCAAGGAGTGAGCATCTTTTAATGTCATGGCTGCAATCACCATCTGCAGTGATTTTGGAGCCCCCCAAAATAAAGTTTGTCACTGTTTATATTGTTTCCCCATCTATGTGCTGTGAAGTGATGGGACTGGATGCCATGATCTTAGTTTTCTAAATGTTAAGCTTTAAGACAGCTTTTTCACTCTCTTCTTTTACTTTCATCACGAGGCTCTTTAGTTCTTCTTCACTTTCTGCCATAAGGGTGTGCCATGTGCATATCTGAGATTGTTAATATTTCTCTTGGCAACCTTGATTCCAGCTTGTGCTTCATCCAGCCTGGCATTTTGCATGATGTACTCTGTGTATAAGGTAGATAAGCAGGGTGACGATATACAGCCTCAATGTACGCCTTTCCTAATTTGGAATCAGCCTGTTTTTCTATGTCCGGTTCTAACTGTTGCCTCTTGATCCACACTCTACTATAGAAAGTGAAAGAAAGAAAGTGAAGTCGCTCAGTCGTGTCTGATTCTTTGCGACCCCATGGACTGTAGCCTACCATGCTCCTCTGTCCGTTGGATTCTCCAGGCAAGAATACTGGAGTGGGTTGCCATTTCCTTCTGCAGGAGATCTTCCCAACCCAGGGATCGAACCCAGGTCTCCCATATTGCAGGCAGACGCTCTACTATACAACACTTCAAATACAAATTGCCTGGAGATAGGCAGATCCCCTAGAGGAGGGCATGGCAACTCACTCCAGTATTCTTGCCTGTACAATCCCTTGGACAGAAGAACTTGGTGGGCTACAGTCCATAAGGTTGCAAACAGTCAGACAAGACTGAAGTGACTTAGTGTGCAGTCACACACGGTTCATGACTCTGATAGGTCTGGCTTACTATGCTAAGGCAGGCAATTGCATCCTTAGTTTCAGAAGAGGTGGTGATAATACCACTGGACATCTTAGAATATTTGCCAAAAATTTCATTAGAGAAATTATACTTTACTATAGCTAAATATAAGCTTCTTCATCTGTTTCAAACAAAGACTTTTCATTTTCAGTCCAATTTTGGGAAAGAGAACATTGTTCTATCTTTGAATATTTGAGAATTTTTTTTAATGTACCTGCTTAATCATAATTTATTCTACTTTTACTTATCTTTAAATGTTATCTTTGAATTTACATAAACTTTTCCCAAGATATTCTTTTCCAAAATATTGTGGCAAATGAAATATACTTGCCTAAGATTCTTTTTAATTACAGTTTTTATAGGAAGAATACATTTTGCATCTTAAATTATGACACTGAACACCTAAGTCATCTTGAAAGGAATCACTTTGGAAATATCTTACTTTAAAAGCTAAAACCAAATACTCAAAATGCATTTTTAAAGTATTTTGGTTTATTACAGTATTTATTACAATTAAGCTTATCTAAGATTTCCATTACAATTTAGCTTGAAATAGAAATCTTTAGAATCTTGAGTTTTAAAGCCCTAGAAACTGAATAACCATAAACTCAAGTTTTAATGTCTAACTGACACTAAAGTTTAAAAATTAGAAATTTGACACCTATAGCATATAATATTGTATAATATGCAACTAAACTTCAGTAAAAACAAAATTAACTTAAAAAAGTATGAAATATGAAGTGGACACGTATAGCTATTGAATTGAAACCTTCTAGCTATGCTTAATTTTCAGCAGCAAAAGTTTTAAAAGTCAATAAGTTTACTTTTAAAATATACTGAGTGAAATAGTACTTGTTGCTATATTAGAATTTAATGTAATCCAATTTCTGAGAAATTATAAGAGTTAAAATGTTTAATTCTTTACTTATGACATTCATTTGAGTTTGGTAAATTTTAGCAAAATGCATGAAGAATAAATTACTTTTGCTAATTGCTCTCTTCAAGACTGTAATCATTTCCTCCGGTATTCAGAGAAGGAAAATGCATATTATAACTATGAAATTGCAGAACTGTGCTAATCACCTGCATAATGACAAAAGCAAGTTTCCATAATCTGTTAATAAGTTCTAAAATCTGTTTTCATAATCCTTTTGCTATTGATTAAGATCTTTATGGGCTGAATATATTCCACACAAACCATAAAGCAGGACTTTTTCTCCATAAAGCCCTGAAATATATGAACATGCTTAAACTGCATCAGTTGAATAGGCCATCAGATATGAATCAAGACCCATTTGTATTACACAAATTTTGCTGTTGTCTAGAATAATTTTCCAACTTTTGCATTCTCCTAGATTTCCAATTTTTGAGACAGCAATATATACATTTTTAAAAGTTTTTTTTTTTTTTTTTGATGTGGACCATTTTTAAAGTCTTGATTGAATTTGTTACAACATTGCTTCTGTTTTATGTTTCTGGGCTACAAAGCAAGTGGAATCTTAGCTCTCCAACCAGGGGTCGAATCCTCACTGTCTGCTTTGGAAGGTGAAGTCTTAACCACTGGACTGCAAGGGGAGTTATGAGATAGGGATATTTTCTGTCAGGAAATCTTTTGCTTTTCAGAACGCAATGTGTTCTGTTGAATACTATTGAATACTGCTCTGTTGGATCACTAATTGAGGTTTGTGTTCACTAGCTCAATTTATGTAAAAATGGAGGAAACCTTGAAGAAAATATGTTAGTTGTACATAATAATTATAGAAATATATTACATGAACTATGTTATGAATCCTCTTAACAAAAACAAAATGTTCTGTTATATGTTACAGTGTAAAATATGTCATCTCTGTGAGAGAATTTGTTTTCCTTGTTTTTAACTATATCCTTGGCACTTAGAACACTGCTTGGGACATAGTAAATATCTAATGATTCATGAGTGAAATACCTAGTTCCATTCTAGAGTTTAGTTTTAGCAAAAGAAAACTGGTATTTTTTTTAGCATATAGTTGTGAGTGTAAATTATATATATATATTGAAAAGAGTGGACTGCTCTGTCTTTAAAAACCGAGTTCTATAAATCTCTCAGTTGCTCTGGCAGGAAATTATAACTTACCTTTGAAAGTGAAAGTGTTAATCACTCAGTTGTGTTTGACTCTTTGCAACCCCATGGACCATAGCCCACCGGGATCCTCTGTCCATGGAATTCTCCAGGCAAGTACACTGGAGTGGGTGGCCATTCCCTTCTCCAGGGCATCTTCCCAACCCAGGGATCAAACACTCGTCTCCTGCATTGCAGCTGGTTTCCTTAACACTGAGCCACCAGGGAAGCCCAACTTCCCTTTAACATAACCTTAAATTTTCAACAAGTGTTGCTTAATTATTACCATAATTAGTTAGGTTGAAAAGCTGTGTTCTAAAGAAAACAAAATTAAATTTGTAAGCACGAAAGTTTTCCTAACTGTAAATATAAATTCAAAAAGTATAAAAGAAGATAAAACCAAATTAGAAAAAAGAAAAAAAATACTTTGAAATGTTTCAAATGAGACAGCTTTATATAAAAGATCAATATGCTGAAGAAATGTTTTCCAGGTAAATGAATCTAAAACAAAAGAAAACAGTGTTATACTTTGGCTTGAAGTTGTTTACATTAAATTGATAAAAGAGTTTGGTAAAATCTTTTTCTTTGTCATGATTTCTTTAAGTAACAACAATGTTGGAAAATAACTCTAAATTAAATCCAATATGGCTTTAGTGATATTGCTTATAATGTATCCTCTTGTTTCCCATCATATTTAGGGGAACATCCTACTTATTTTATCATTGCTCTAATACTCAGCCACCAAGTCATATTCTAGTCTTTGTGACATCATGGACTGTAGCCTGCTAGGTTCCTCTGTCCATTGGAATGTCTAGGCAAGAATACTAGAGCGGGTTGTAATTTCCTTCTCCAGGGGATCTTCTCCACCCAGGGATCAAACTCACGTCTCCTGCGTTGGTAGGCATATTCTTTACCAAAGAGCCACCTGAGAAGCCCTTATTTTATCTTATTTAATCATAACATTTACTGTGGTCTATAAGTGGTCCTGTATGTATGATACAGACCTTACCCAGACCTTAAAAATCTCTCTAGTCTCACCTCCTTCCTCTCTAACTTTGCCTGGACTCCCTCTTCCTGGATTATTGCTTGCCAACCTTTGCCTCGGATATATTAATACTTCTCCTGATTATGTGAATAATTTACTCTATTTCATTCAAGTTTCTGCTACACTGTTAGCTTTGCTGTGAGGCATTCTTTCATCACACTTGCTAACGTAATGCCCTGCTCACTATCTTCTTGTCTACTTTAGTTTTAAACTTAAGCATGACCTAACACACAGGGGCAAAAGACTGTGCCATTACAAGGCAAACTGCAGGAGTCCAAAAGCTTACCTGTTCATCAGTAAATCCTCAGTGGTGAAGACTTTTTCAGCCACAAAGTTGTCTAAAAGTGCTTGTTGAATTATATAAATGGTTTGATTTGTTTGAATAGAGATGATCAAATACAAAGTATTGTGTATCAAAATGCATATATACAAGTATACATACATGTAAGCCTTCTAAATTATGATGGTTTGACTTCACTTTGGGATGATGGGAAAGTGATAAACATTAGTAGAAACAATACTTCAAATTTTGAACCATAATCTTTTCCAGATTAAACACCATCTCATCATTCTGGGCAAAGGCAGGCAATTGTAGCTCCCAGTCTACAACTGAATCATGAGAGTGAGTAATCAATACACTTACAATCATCTTTTATCCATGAAACCAGTCTTGTTTTCACTTTTGGTACAGTATTCAATAAATTACAAGAGCTATTCATGGCCTTATTATAAAATAGGCTTTGTGTTAGATGACTTTATCCTATTATAGTTTAATTTCAGTGTTCTGAGCATGTTTAAGGTAGGCATGGCTAAGCTATGATGTTTGGTAGGTTAGGTTATTAAATACTATAACTCCCGATAGGTTTATCACAATGTAACCCCATCATAAGTCAAAGGAAAGATCGTATATATAGCTCATATCTGTATTTCAAAGAGGATAAGTAACTCACCTAACAGAGCTTAGTCATTAAGAGAGGAGTCAATATAATATACTTTCTCCTAAAAAAAAGTGAAGTCACTCAGTCATGTCCATCTCTTTATGACTTCATGGACTATAGCCTGCCAGGCTCCTCCACTCATGAAATTTTCTCCTAACGTCATGTTCAAAACTGTCTATTCACTGAGAACTTATATTCAGAGTTAAGTGAGAATCATTGATCAGTGCTTAGAGAAAGAGAATCTGCTGTTTCCATTTTACTCCAAGGGAATTCATGAATCGGGAAAAAAATGTAGCGATAAGTTAATAAATGTGGGTAATTTAAATAAATTTTAAACAAATTCAATACAGTTAATTACTAGAGAACATTTCATTTCATTTCAGTTCAGTTCAGTCGCCCAGTCGTGTCCTACTCTTCGTGACCCCATGAATTGCAGCACGCCAAGCCTCCCTGTCTATCACCAATTCCTGGAGTTTACTTAAACTCATGTCCATTGAGTCGGTGATGCCATCCAACCATCTCATCTTCTGTCATCCCCTTCAATCTTTCCAAGTATNCTACTCTTCGTGACCCCATGAATTGCAGCACGCCAAGCCTCCCTGTCTATCACCAATTCCTGGAGTTTACTTAAACTCATGTCCATTGAGTCGGTGATGCCATCCAACCATCTCATCTTCTGTCATCCCCTTCAATCTTTCCAAGTATCAGTGTCTTTTCAAAAGGGTCAGTTCATTGCATCAGGTGGCCAAAGTTTTGGAGTTTCAGCTTCAACATTAGTCCTTCCAGTGAACACTCAGGGCTGATCTCCTTTAGGACAGAATGGTTGGATCCCCTTGCACTCCAAGGGGAGTGCAAGAGTCTTCTCCAACACTACACTTCAAAAGCATCAGTTCTTAGGGCCTCAGCTTTCTTTATAGTTTCATAGCATTAATTACCACCAAATCTTGTTGAATTTATTTCTAGGGTCTCTAAAGAACAGAGTATCTTAGATGATTGCATTGGATGTTTAAAAACAATGACTAACACTATAATTTTATAGAATTACAAGAGTGACTAAGTATTTCATTCATTCATATTAAGTAAAACAGAAATTTTAAGGATCCACCTATTGGACCATTGCTCCTAAAACTTGCAGCCTCACTAGAGCAAGATGATTCATATCATGATGTTTAAAAGCAAGCTATTACCCCTCAAAACATACCAGTAGAGACAAGTATGACTGCAAAAGTTAGAAGTTATAATTTAGATTGTGCTTATGACAGGAGGAAAGAGTATTTTGTAAAGGGGAATAATATAAACTAAGTATAGGATTTAAATGAGTATTAAATATAGTGAGTGGACTAATTTGTCTGTGAATATAGACAAATGTTTATACAGTAAAATGTTTAGAGATATAGTTAAACCAAAAAGTATTTGAACTTGGTTTTATGGACTGTTTTTAACATTTTTATTATATACTCTTATTAATAAAAATCCTGGAGAATCCCCATGAACAGAGGAGCCTGGCAGGCTACAATCCACAGGGGTCACAAGAATTGGACACAACTTAGTGACTAAACAACCACCACCATTAATGAAAATGCAAATATCATTTATTTGATATAGTAAATTTGTTTATTTTAGTGAATGTGAAATTGTGAAAGTGTTAGTCACTCCCTCATGTCCAACTCTTTTGAATCCATGGACTGTAACTCTCTAGGCCCCTCAGCCAATGGGATTCTGGAATACTGGAGTGGGTAGTCAGTTCCCAAGCCAGGAAATGAACTCAGATCTCCTGCATTGCAGTTAGGTTCTTTACCGTCTGAGCCAACAGGAAAGTCTAGTTTAAAGAATATACATTTAAAATAATATGAAGATTATTTTTATGCCTTAGTGTGTAAACTTTCCCACCTCCCAAAGGATCGCCATCTGTTTTGAGTTCATTGCCCTATGCAATGATGCAGGTGGGACAAAAACTGATAGATATAAATACAACAATGACAAGATCAAAACAGAATTCAAGTAGATCAACCATATATGGAATGTAGACACACATAAAAAGAATGATACTGAGACAATAAGACAGGTAAAAAGACTATCTCTATGGTCCTTAGATGAAATAATTAGAAAGAGATCCAGAGTGGAGACAGTGTATGAAACCATTTCTGATCCAGACAGCACACAGTGGTTCCCATTAACTAACTAAATAGCATTAAAAAAAAACAAAAAACTGATCTTCCAACATCTAGGAGTCTAAAGCTCTTGAGGAAATGTGATAAAGTCATTTACTTCTCCCTTGCCTTTGAGAATGTGTCTAGAATAAAATAAAAATTAGAGTTCATGATAATAATTTTAATGATCCAGGACAAGTTAAATTATGTTTCATATAAAATGTAGAGACACACATGGATCATTATTTCAAATTATTATGAAAAATAAAATGTTGAATATATAATATCTTCTGAAATTTGTCCTAGAGAAACTTCTCACAGCAAGAAAATATCTTTTCCAGTCTGTGTTACCATATACATTGCATTTACATTAAAACGTGACCTGTTGAGATGTGAAGAGGTTTGGGCACTGAAATAGTGTCTAATGTTCAAAAATTTTTTTCTGATATCTTTTATTCATCACTGAAACTGAAAACTATGAATAGTATAACCCATCTGAGTTAAATTTCCATAAAACTCATGAAATATTCATCTGTATTTTCTCACATTTTAAAACAAATTAACTCTATAATGTGATATGTTCAGTGTATTTATTTGTCTGACATAAAATTATGTACATGGATATGCCTGTTAATAGCTCTAAATATTAAAGCTACATAGCATATAATCTATTCCATTTTATAGCAAGGAATTCCATATTTATAGTAAATAGAATTCTATATGATTTTGCCCATTGGTTTCAGAAAATATAGGGAAGTTTCCAGAAGACAAAATTCTATTCAAAACTGACATTTTGTTCAGTTTCTCTAAGCTTAGCTCACTGTAGAATTATATCTATGGAGTTGAGTTCATTAGGACTTCAGTTAGAAATAACATTCCAATTTAACTATATAGTAGTTATTTATATGAGCAAAAAGGAAACACAAGAAATCCATGGTTTGAAATTTGACATGTAATAAATTTTACCATGTGTAAATCACATTTCTTTCAATGTAATATTTAAATATTTTAACACACTATTAATAATTTAAGTGATGATATTTGAATATTTTCCTCAAAACATTCTCCATCAGTATTTTTAAAGTTATATATTTACTTATTTAATTTACAAAATTAAAAATATATTGACAAATAGATGGGGAAACAGTGGAAACAGTGGCTCACTTTATTATTTTGGGCTCCAAAATCACTGCAGATGGTGATTGCAGCCATGAAATTAAAAAACTCTTACACCTTGAAAGGAAAGTTACGACCAACCTAGACAGCATATGCAGGATGCTTGGGACTGGTGCATGGGGATGATCCGGAGGGATGATGTGGGGTGAGAGGTGGGAGGGGGAGGTTCATGTTTGGGAGTTCATGTATACCCATGGAGGATTCATGTCAATGTATGCCAAAACCAATACAGTACTGTAAAGTAAAATAAAGTAAAAATAAAAATTAAAAAACAAAAAAGCAGAGACATTACTTTGTCAACAAAAATCTGTCTAGTCAAAGGCTATGGTTTCTCCAGTGGTTATGTATGGATGTGAGAGTTGGACTATAAAGAAAGCTGAGCACTGAAGAATTGATGCTTTTGAACTATCATGTTGGAGAAGATGCTTGAGAGTCCCTTGGACAGCAAGGAGATCCAACCAGTCGATCCTAAAGGAAATCAGTCCTGGATGCTCATTGGAAGGACTGATGTTGAAGCCGAAACTCCAAAACTTTGGCCACCTGATGCGAAGAGCTGACTCATTGGAAAAAAAACCCTGAAGCTGGGAAAGATTGAAGGCAGGAAGAGAAGGGGAAGACAGAGGATGAGATAGTTGGATGGCATCACTGATTCAATGGACATGGGTTTGGGTAAACTCTGGGAGTTGGTGATGGACAGGGAGGCCTGGCATGCTGCAGTTCATGGGGTGGCAAAGACTTGGACATGACTGAGGGGCTGAACTGAACTGAATTATATAAGTAAATGCACTCTTAATTTAACTGAATGTTCTTACCTTTAAAATTCACCCATTTAAGTAGCAGGAGCATTTAATCCCATACTCAATATTAATGCTATTTTGAAATAACTGAGCTATTCCTCCACCTGAGACAGAGTTGTTAAGGATTTAAACTAATAATAATGAGTGATAGCAGTTTTAGGGTAGAAGTTATTTTAGCAAGAGTATTAAATGATATAAATAATTTAAAAATCTGATACTAAAAACAACCTAAGGAGTATTTACTAACAATATTATTTATTTACAGATGGAGAAAGTGAGGCTAAGCATTCACAGAGGGAAAAGTATATCTTGGTACCAGAGAAACTTCTCCTAGATTGAGTAGCAAGATAACAGAGATGAATAAGATTTGAAGCAGGTTCTTTCATTTTTTTTTCCATGTTTTTATTTATCTATTCAGACTTTAGGATAATTTATTCTACTATATCATCTAGTGTATTTTTTTTACTTGTCCCTATTATTCCATTTTTCATGTTTTTTTTTTTTAATTTCAACATTGCATTTTCAGTTATTATTAGTTAGAATGACAGATGGACTCCAAAACAAAAATTAACTTAATAGATAATTTTCTTTCTTAGAAACTTGTCAATTAGTTGGATAATACTTTTACCTGAACACTCTGCTCCAAGCACTATATGTTTCAATACACATTTTTGAGTCTCAGTCAAAGCCTAATAATTGTTCTGATGATTGAAGTAATAGAAAATTATTAATATTCAAAATATGCTTAACTGCAAACTCTTCTTAAGTCAATAATTTTATCTAACTATAAAAGAGACATTTTGATGTATTTTGTACATCATCACAACTATAACAAAGGTTCTGGGTTGGGGCAATAGGACATTTACTTCACTTTGTCATTGTGAGGGCAAAACAAACTCCATGAGAGGCCTCAGCTGAAAAGGTCTCAATTGTGATTTCCCCAGAAAGATAAGTTTCAGTTCCCCGAAATTAGCCCAGCACACACGGGCCAAGCCACAGCAAGCCTAGGAAACTCAAATCCAGCCCAGGAAACAAGGACCAATCAGAACCCCTGGCAAGCGCGGGAAAAGAGAACCAATCAGGATCTGAGGCCAGCCTGGGAAATGAGAGCCAGTTAAAACTCAACACCTAACCCCTTACCAGAGGGTGACCAATCAGACCCAGAGACTTTCATTTTTCAAATTTTGCACGTGAGAATACCTTATATAAGCAATGTAACCCAGAGCTCAGGGCTCCTCCCTGTAGCCACTGCGTCATTGTCTGTGGGAGCCCCAGCTCGAGTTTGGTAATAAAAACTCTCTTGCTCTTGCATCGGATATTGGCTCCCTGGTGGTCATTGGGAGATTTCGCGACTTGGGCATAACATTTGGGGGCTCGTCCAGGATCTCCCATTGGCTCCCCAGGAAGACTAATCCGAAGAGTTATCTGTAACCAGTAAGTTCTTTCTGCCTTCCTGTTTGTCTCTGATAAGGCCTATTTTTTGAGACCAGTATATGACTCAGGTGGACGCACCAACGGGTCACCGGCGGGGGTCGTTGGGAGATGTCCCAGACCCTCTCACAGGGGACGGAGTGCCCTGACTAATCCGAAGAGTTATCTGTAACCAGTAAGTTCTTTCTGCCTTCCTGTTTGTCTCTGATAAGGCCTATTTTTTGAGACCAGTATATGACTCAGGTGGACGCACCAACGGGTCACCGGCGGGGGTCGTTGGGAGATGTCCCAGACCCTCTCACAGGGGACGGAGTGCCCCAGTTCTCTGTTGACAAAAGGGACGGAGTGCCCCTGTTTTCTGTAGATGAAAGTGGCTCACTCCCGCTGAACGGCCGGAGGCCGTCGTCTTATTTTCAGTTCTGTCTCTGTACTCTCAGGGGTCTGTTTCTCCTGTCTTTTTGTCTGTCTGTGTGGATATCTGTATTGTCTGTGTTAATTTATCAACATTTGACTGATCCAGGAAGGATGGGGCAAAGCCAATCCACCCCTACTTCTCTGTCCTTGGTCATTGACCATTTTAAGGAGGTAAAAAAGCATGCCCATAACCTCAGTGTAGAAATTAAGAAAAATAAATTAATCACTTTTTGCAGCACAGAGTGGCCGACCTTCCATGTAGGATGGCCCCTGGAAGGCACCTTTGACTTGGGGACCATGCACCGAGTCTGGGATATCGTCTTCCAGCCGCGAAATGGGCATCCTGACCAAGTTCCCTATGTTATGGTGTGGGAAGGTCTCATTTCACGCCCACCTTCTTGGGTAAAACTCTTTTTGCCTCATCAGGGACTTTACACTGTGCAGGTGCTGGTAGTGCAAGCAAAGAAAAACCTGAAAGAACCTAAGGAACCTGAACCAACGGCACCACTGTACCCCATCCTACGAGGGGGAACAGAGGAAGAACTTATTTTTCCACACCCTTACCAACCCCCCGAGCCACCGTTGGCCCAGGCTATTCCTCCACCTAGGGCAGACACACGGGGGAAAGGAGGGCCCACACAAAATCCCCGCTATAGACGAGCCATGTCCCCTGAGGGTCCAGCCTACTCAATGGTTGCCCTCCCGTTACGAGTGGCTGGTCCCCCCGACAAAGAGGGGAACCAACCTCATCAATATTGGCCCTTCTCTACCTATACAACTGGAGGTCCCAGAACACTAAGTTTTCAGATAACCCTAGAGATTTAACTAATCTAGAGACCGTGCTTTTTACCCATCAGCCCACCTGGGACTGTCAGCAGCTGCTCTAGATTCTCTTCACCACGGAGGAGAGAGAGAGAATACAGAACAAGGCCCATAAAAGGGTCCTTGGGCTAATGGAGAGCCCACTAATAATATAGATGAAATTAACACCTCCTTCCCTTTGTTGCGACCTGATTGGGATTACAATATGGCACAAGGTAAGGAGAGGCTCTGAGTTTACCACAAGACTCTGTTGGGAGGGCTTAAGGCAGCTGCACGGAAACCCACTAACTTAGCTAGGGTAGGAGATGTTCAACAAGGCCCCACCGAGAGTCTAGCCGCCTACCTGGAGAGACTGATGGAGGCCTTTAGACAGTACACCCCTGTGGACCCAGAAGCGGAAGGCACTCAGGCTGCTTTCATAATGTATTTTGTCAACCAGGTGGCTCCGGACATTAGAAAAAAGTTACAAAAACTAGAGCGCTTGGGCGAAAAGAGTATCCAGGATTTAATAACAGTAGCTGAAAAGGTCTACAACACCCGAGAGATCCCTGAAGAAAAACAAGCTAGCGCAGCAGACCGCCAGACCTGCAACATGGCACATATCCTGCTGGTAGCAACAGTTTCTGACACAAGAGAAAAGGAGCGTCAACTGCACCGCCTGGCTGCCGAAGATAAGAGCTGCCCCCATACGTGACCAGCATTAGGAAAGGACCGATGTACCTATTGCAAAGAGGAAGGACATTGGGCCAAGGAATGCCCTAAGAAAAAGAAAGGGCCACGAAAGACCCCTATTCTGGCCATCAAGGAACTGAGCGATTAGGAGAGACGGGGTTTGGCACCCCTCCCTGAACCCAGGGTAACTCTAAGAGTGGAAGGGACTCCAATTGACTTCCTTGTCGACACTGGGGCTCAATATTCAGTTTTGCAAGAGCCCCAGGGGAAGCTGGCTGGAAAAACCTCTTGGGTACAGGGGGCCACTGGGATGAAACAATACCGATGGACTAACTGAAGATCAGCGATGGACTACCTGAAGATCAGTAGATCTGGGCACGGGCCAAGTATCCCACTCCTTCATGGTCATCCCAGAATGCCCTTTCCCACTGTTAGGAAGAGACCTGTTGACCAAAATGGGAACTCAGATTCACTTCCTCCCAGGAGAAACAAAAATACTTGACCAGGCGGGTGAGCCGATCCAAGTATTAATTCAATTAGAAGATGAATATCGGCTGCACCAAAAACCAACCCCTCCCCTAATGAACATCCAGGAAGGGCTAAACAAATTCCCTGAAGCATGGGCCAAAACAGGGGAACTGGCCTGGCCAGACACCGCCCTCCTATATACATAGACCTTAAGCTGGGAGCTGATCCTGTCCGGGTCCAACAATATCCTATGACCCTGGAAGCCTGACAGGGGATCACTCCCCACATTCGTAGGCTACTAGCCCAGAAAAGCTTGAGACCCTGTCAATCGGCCTGGAATACTCCTCTGCTCCCTGTTAAAAAAACGAATTCTCATGACTATGGGCCAGTACAAGACTTGCAGGAAGTCAATCGCTGCGTTCTAGATATTCATCCTGTGGTGCTGAACCCATACAACCTCTTGAGCTCGCTCCCACCAGATCATCATTGGTATACTGTCTCAGATTTAAAAGACACTTTCTTTAGCCTTTCCCTGGTGCCCAAGAGCCAGGAACTTTTTGCCTTTGAAAGTTCAGATCCTGAGGAGGGGATCAATGGACAGTTAACCTGGACAAGGTTGCCACAGGGGTTCAAAAACTCCCCTACTATCTTTGACGAGGCCCTCCATGAAGACCTGGGTGAGTTCAGACAGCAGCACCCCCAACTAACCCTGTTGCAATACATAGATGACCTCCTGATTGCAGCAAATGATCAACAGGCTTGCCTAGTGGGTACCCGAGAACTGTTGTGGGCCCTTGGGAAACTAGGGTACCATGCCTCAGCTAAGAAGGCCCAAATATGCCAGTCGGAGGTCACCTACCTAGAATATGTTTTAAGGGAAGGGCAGAGGTGGCTGTCAGAGGCGCGAAAAGAGACAGTACTCAAAATACCGACCCCAGCCTATGGCCATACCACCCTGAACATGCCCTATCTTGTCTGATCTCGGAAGCTAAGTAGGGTCGGGCCCGATTAGTACTTGAATGGGAGACCGCCTGGGAATACCGGATGCTGTAGGCTTAAAAAAAAAAAAAAAAAACCGACCCCAGACTCACCACGGAAAGTGAGGGAATTCCTGGGGTCGGCCAGTTTCTGGCATCTTTGGATTCCAGGCTATGCAGAGCTGGCTAGACCTCTACGTGAAGCCACTAAAAATACCTCCGCCTTCAGTTGGACTGAACAGATGGAGACTGCCTTCAGGGCTATCAAAAAGGCACTGCTGTCATCCCCTGCTTTGGGACTGCCTGACGTCGCAAAGCCCTTTCTCTTGTATGTAGATGAAAAACAAGGCGTGGCAAAAGGGGTACTGGTGCAGCACTTGGGACCCTGGAAATGGCTGGTGGCCTACTTGTCTAAACGCCTGGACCCCATGGCTTCAGGCTGACCCCCATGCCTCTGCATGATTGCAGCCATGGCCCTAATGGTCAAAGATGCAGACAAGTTGACCTTGGGGCAAGAACCGCACATCACTGCCCCCCATGCCATCGAGGGCATACTAAGGCAGCCTCCAGACAGATGGCTCAGCAATGCTCGGTTAACCCATTATCAGGGGCTACTGCTAAACCCTTCCAGAATCATCTTCCTGCCACCTACTACCCTCAACCCGGCAACATGGCTTCCTAACCCAGACTTGGAAGCCCCGATCCATGACTGCAGTGACATACTAGCCTAAATACATGGGACGAGGGAGGACCTGCAAGATCGCCCCCTGGCAGATGCTGACGTCACCTGGTATACAGATGGGAGCAGCTTTGTTCAAAATGGACTCAGGTATATGGGGGAGGCTGTGACCACAGAAATCCAAATAGTGTGGGCAGAAGCCCTACCCCCGGGTACCTTGGCTCAAAAGGCTGAATTAATTGCCCTTATAAAAGCCCTGCAATTAGGAAGAGACAAAAAGCTTAACATCATCACCAATAGCTGATACGCCTTTGCCACCACCCATATACACGGGGCCATCTACAGAGAAAGGGGACTCCTCACTGCCGAGGGCAAGACGATTAAAAATAAAGAAGAAATAAAAGCTCTCCTCTCGGCATTGTGGCTACCTAAAAAATTAGCCATAATCCACTGCCTGGGGCACCAGAAGTCAAACACCCCAACCTCAACTTAGCTGATCAAACAGCCAGGGATGCGGCCCTAAACACTGTGACAGAGGCTGCTCTTCAGCTGCCTGACCCCGGGAGCCCTGTTCTGCTGAACTTGCCCAATTACTCACAAAAAGATTTAGACTGGATAAAAAGTCAGCCTATGGCCCAACAGTTGGCCGGGTGGTGGAGAGTGGCAGACTGCTCCATAGTTCTCCCAGAAGAGCTAGGAAAACAAGTACTTCTGAAAATGCATCATGCCACTCACCTGGGAACTTGAAAAAGGCAAGACCTGATTACGCATGCCAAAATCACCATGAAAGATGCCAGAAAAACAGTAGAAGACATTGTATTAAACTGCAAGGCTGGCCAGCTTACCAACGCAGTCTCTCATCCGGCCAACCAAGGCGCCAGAGAACGGGGGACAAGACCAGCAGGCTACTGGGAAGTGGACTTTACTGAGGCGAAACTGGGTAAATATGGATACAAATACCTGTTGGTGTTCATAGACACGTTCTCTGGATGGGTGGAAGCTTTCCCCACCAAAAGAGAAACGGCACAGGTGGTGGCCAAGAAGCTGATTGAAGACATCTTGCCATGGTTCAGGTTTCCAGCACAGGTGGGGTCAGATAATGGACCAGCCTTCATGTCTCAGGTAAGCCAGGGGGTGGCCTGGGCTTTGGGGGCTAGATGGAAGTTACACTGTGCCTATAGGCCCCGGAGCTCAGGACATGCTTAAAGAGACATTAACAAAATGTTGCAGAGACTGTGGGACTGGGTGGCTTTCCTCCCCTTTGCCTTATACAGGGTGCATAACTCACCCTACCAATTGGGACTCACCCCTTTTGAAATCATGTATGGAATACCTCCCCCCATAATCCCTAACTTAAAGGCAGAAGTGTTAAAAGAAATTGATGACCAAAAATTGTTTCTCTGTCTCCAGTCCCTGCAATACTCTCACAGGAGTGTGTGGAAAAGACTCAAAGCAGTATATGAATCAGGCCCTCCTCTGGAACCTCACAGCTACCGACCAGGAGACTGGGTGTACGTATGCCACCATAGACAAGAAACCCTAGAACCCAGGTGGAAAGGACCATTCCTTGTTGTCCTAACAATGCCAACTGCTCTCAAGGTAGACAGCATCTCTGCTTGGGTCCACTACACCCATGTACGACCTGCGGACCTGTTCGCCCTAAGAGAAGAATACCTCACCCAGTGGAAGGCAAAATTGGACAAAACTAACCCATTCAAGCTAAAACTGCAGAAACAACATAAATAGGTATGGTGGCAATCCAGTTGCTCTGGGTGCTCCCCCTCCTAAGCTGGGAGGCTTTAGGTACAGCCCAAGACCAAAATCCTCATCAACCTTACCAAATAACCTGGAGACTGTGCAATGGGGAAACCTACACAGAGTTAAACCAGACGACTGGTACACACCCCATAAACACCTGGTGGCCTGACTTATACTTCCACCTTAGAGACCTGTTTGAGTTCCCCACAGCCTGATCTTATGTGCAAGAAGTGGGTTTCTATGCCTGTCCAGGGCATAAAAGGGACCAGATAAAAGTGTGTGGCAGCATACAGAGTCTCCACTGCAAGGCGTGGGAATGTGTAACATCAAACGATGGCAATTGGAAATGGGACGTATCTAGAACATCAGACTTGGTTAAAATGACTTTTGTAAATCCTGTCACCAACTTTTACTGTGAGTACTGTGATCTCATTAAGGTCTCCTTCACTGGCGAAGGACAAACAGACCAAATGGCAATCTTGGGCGCCTAGTGGAATGTTGCTTATCAGTCAGACGGTGGAGCCCACCCCTTCGCAGGGTATAGGGCCCAACTCTGTCTTGGTGCCCAGACCACCTACCCAACTCCTTGTCTCGGCAGTGACCACTCCCAGTCCAGGTTATCCCCTAGCCTTAAAAAACAAAATCCAGATCCTCTATGGGCCCTGATAAAATCAGCTTATATCACAATACCACTAACCCTAATGCTACCCCTGCTTGCTGGCTTTGCTATGACATTAGGCCCCTCTTTTATAAGGCAGTGGGAGTAAACCTATCACATGGTTTGTCTGGAGAAGAGTCCCCTCACCAGTGTTTGGGGAGAACGAAAAATCAGGCTCACCATGCAAGACGTATCAGGCCTCGGGATCTGCTTGGGAGCAGTGCCCCAAACTCAAAAAAAGTTGTGTTCCCACGAAATCCTCGATATAGACACCACCAACTCTACTTGGATAGTTCCCGGAAATGGGAGTTGGTGGATCTGTTCTCAAACTGGCCTTACTCCCTGTATAAACTCAAAAATTCTTGATCAAAACAAAGAATATTGTATTATGGTGACAGTTTTCCCAAAGATCCTCTACCATCCTTATGATTTCATGTATTCCCATTGGGATCCAGCTCTTCCCCGGGTGTGCAGAGAACCCCTTACGACCTTGACTATAGCTACTTTGTTTGGGCTGGGTCTAGCTGGGGCCGGGACGGGTGTAGCCTCTATGGCCACTCAACATCAAGGCTTAACAGCCCTACGGGCTGCAGTAGATGAAGACATAGAAAGGATAGAGGCCTCCATAACCCACCTAGAAAAATCTCTAACCTCGCTCTCTGAGGTTGTCCTACAAAATGGGAGAGGTTAGACTTGGTGTTTCTACAACAAGGGGGTCTCTGCGCAGCTTTAGGCGAAGAATGTTGCTTTTATGCAGATCACATGGGGGTGGGAAGAGAATCCATGGCATGGGTCCGAGAAGGGCTGGCTAAATGAAAACGGGAACGCGAATCACAAGAAGGATGGTTCAAGGCTTGGTTTAATCGCTCCCCCTGGCTCACCACCCTAATTTTGACCCTCTTGGGACCACTGGTAATTCTGCTACTCCTTCTAACATTTGGGCCATGCATCCTGAATAAGTTAGTAAACTTCATAAAAGACAGGGTAAATACTGTTCAGCTTATGGTCCTCAGACAAAACTACCAGGGCTTGCCAGTCTTTGAAGTTGAGAAAGATTCCTCAACAGGACCACAAGACAAAGGGAGGAATGTGAGGGCAAAACAAACTCCATGACAGGCCTCAGCTGAAAAGGCCTCAGTTGCGATTTCCCCAGAAAGATAAGTTTCAGTTCCCCGAAATTAGCCCAGCACACGCAGGCCAAGCCATAGCAAGCCTGGGAAACTCAAATCCAGCCTGGGAAACAGGGACCAATCAGAACCCCTGGCAAGCCCAGGAAAAGAGAACCAATCAGGACCTGAGGCCAGCCTGGGAAATGAGAGCCAGTTAAAACTCAACACCTAACCCCTCACCAGAGGGTGACCAATCAGACCCAGAGACTCCCATTTTTCAAATTTTGTGCATGAGAATACCCTATATAAGCAATGTAACCCAGATCTAGGGGCTCCTCCCTGTATCCACTGCGTCAGTGTCGGTGGGAGTCCCAGCTCGAGCTTGGTAATAAGAACTCTCTTATTCTTGCATCGGATATCAGCTCCCAGGTGGTCACTGGGAGATTTCGTGACTTGGGCATAATAGTCATCTTATATTTAATGAATGTGTATTTCACTCTGATTTCAGTAAAGAGGAAATAATAATCTTACCATACAGTTACTCTTAATTTAGTCCTTATAATGGAAATGACAATTTAATATTTTCAAGGTATAAATTTACCTTTTTAGCATATAGAAGTTTACTTTTAAAAAGGACATTTTTTTTAATTTAAATTGGAAATGTTTGATCAGTTAAAATTCATACTTAGTTTATTCTCTTTATGAACATATAAAGTATTATGCCATTTGGTTTACCAAAAGCTTAGTTTCTGCTTAAAATAGAGTTATTATTTAATTCTGAAAACAAGAAAAGTATCAGTTTGAAAATGGTGAACACCAGTGAAAGTCACTCAGTCATGTCCAACCTTTTATAACCCCATGGACTGTAGTCCATGGAATTCTCCATGCCAGAATACTGAAGTGGGTAGCCTTTCCCTTCTCCAGGGGATCTTCCTAACCCAGGGATCAAACCCAGGTGTCCCACATTGTGGGCAGATTCTTTCCCACCTGATCCACAAGGGATTCTTTACCAGCTGAGCCCAAGGATACTGGACTGGGCAGTCTATCCCTTCCCCAGCAGATCTTCCCTGCCCAGGAATCGAACCGGGGTCTCCTGCATTGCCAAATAGCTTATTATAAATTAAGTGTTAGCCACTCAGTCCTGTCTGACTCTTTGTGACCCCATAGTCTATAGCCCACCAAGCTCCTCTGTCCATGGAATTCTCCAGGCAAGGATACTGGAGTGGGTTGCCATTTCCTTCTCCAATTATAAATGAAACCTGCTGTAAAATAAAAATTTCTAATACCTGCTATCCTTACTATTCAGGCTTCCCTGGTGACTCAGACAGACACAGGGATTTGATCTCTGTGTTGAGAAGATCCCTTGAAGAAGGGAACGGCTACCCACACCAGTATTCTTGCCTGGAGAGATCCATGGACAGAGCAGCCTCACAGGCTACAGTCCATGAGGTGGCCAAAAATCAGACACCATTGAGAGACTAGCATACACATACACGTTCTTATTATCTAAGTTCAGCTCAGTTCAGTCACTCAGTTGTATCCAACTCTTTGCGACCCCATGGACCGCAGCATGCCAGGCCTCCCTGTTCATCACCAACTCCAGAGTTTACTCAAACTCATATCCACTGAGTCGGCGAGGCCATCCAACCATCTGAGCCTCTGTCATCCCCTTCCCCTGCTGCCCTCAATCTTTCACAGCATCAGGGTCTTTTCAAAAGGGTCAGCTTTTTGCATCAGGTGGCCAAAGTATTGAAGTTTCAGCTTCAACATCAGTCCTAAAATGAAAACCCACGTCTGGATCTTTGTAGTCCAAGGGTCTCTCAAGAGTCTTCTCCAACACCACAGTTCAAAAGGATCAATTATTCGGCGCTGAGCTTTCTTTATAGTCCAACTCTCACATCCATACATGACTACTGGAAAAACCATGTCCTTGACTAGACGGACCTTTGTTGACAAAGTAATATCTCT
>SJYX01010937.1:187753-205445 GCA_006410675.1 Oreotragus oreotragus
GACTGCAAGGAGATCCAACCAGTCCATTCTGAAGGAGATCAACCCTGGGATTTCTTTGGAAGGGATGATGCTAAAGCTGAAACTCCAGTACTTTGGCCACCTCATGCGAAGAGTTGACTCATTGGAAAAGACTCTGATGTTGGGAGGGATTGGGGGCAGGAGGAGAAGGGGACTACAGAGGATGAGATGGCTGGATGACATCATGGACTCGATGGACGTGAGTCTGAGTGAACTCCGGGAGATGGTGATGGACAGGGAGGCCTGGCGTGCTGCGATTCATGGGGTCACAAAGAGTCGGACACGACTGAGCGACTGAACTGAATTGAACTGAACTGATACTACATAGCTTAAGAACAGGTTCACAAAGGCACAGAGGTCTGAGTTGGTAGAACAAAACTAGAAACTGACACAAATGTAGGCCTATCTAGAAGGAACCAGATCATCACCTTAAGGAAACTGTAGTTTCTCATTGAAAGAACATGTTAGATGGAAGGCACTTAACACTAACTTACATATATATCCAAACAATCAATTTTTGTTGTGACACAAGTACCCATTCACAGACAAATACATGTGGTGATGCTTTACTCCCTAAGTCATGTCTGACTCGACACTATGAACTGTAGCCTGCCAAGCTCATCTGTCCATGAGATTTCCCAGGCAAGAACACTGGAGTGGGCTGCCATTTCCCCACCCAGATCTCCTGCATTGCAGGCTGATTTCTGCATTGCAGGCAGATTTTTAACTGACTAAGCTTTGAAGGAAGTCCTACAAATATGTATAGCATATACAAAAATATTTACATTTTTAGTAACCAAAAACTTGGGTGAATTCAGTTTATTGGAAAATTCTGTGGTCATATAATAGGAATTTAAAACCTATACACAGAATTTAAAACCACAGTTTTTCCTCACCTTCATCCCTGAGGTACATTTTAACCTACCTAATTATCATATTTTTTCCAAAATAAGAAATAGCTGTTATATTTGTGAAAGACTATAATTAAATCACTTTACTAAAATGAAGTCCTTGGAAGTGTCTGCTCATGGGAATAATATGTGCTATTTTAAAGAGTTCTGGTGGATTCCTATATCGCTGACATGGATCACCTCTCCCACTTCAAAAAAGGCAATTGCTTCATTTAACAACCTAAAAACTCAAGAGACAAGCATTAAAGAAGCAAACAAACAAAACATATTCTATATAACTAGCCTTAGGATCAGAAATTCAGGAGGAGCTGGAATTGAGGATTCTCTTTCCCATGACACCAGTAGAGTTCGCTCTTTAGAGTCAGCTGGCAGATGGGCTGGTTTGGGTGATGAGGATTGCACCATGGCTGAAGGCTGGCAGTTGGCAGTCTCTGGGTAATTAGAATTCATACATGTCAAGACACCCAGGTCCAAGTAGCAAGAACCCCTTTGGCTCAGCTTTCGACTTTCTGAAATGCTTATTCCATACTTTCGTTTGGATAAATGAGGCCCAGGTGGCTCAGTGGTAAAGAATCTGCCTGCAAGCATAGGAGACACACAAAACCCAGGTTCAATCCCTGGGTTGGGAAGATCTCCTGGAGGAGAAAATGGCAATCTACTCCAGTACTCTTGCCTGGGAAAGAATGGACCGAGGAGTCTGGCAAGCTACAGTCTATAGGGTAGCAAAGAGGACACTACTGAGTAACTAAATATGATCTTCCCAGATACAAGAGGAGAAACATTTTATTCTACCTCTCAGAGAAGTAATGGCATTTACAACATCTGTGATCTGCCATGCTTTTGAAACTGATAAGTTTGAAACAAAATTTTCTTTTCTCATTTTAATGTTTTGTTTTCATATTAGCTAGAGCCAAACAGTCTCTTTCAATTTCTGCCCAGTTCAATCCTCGTGATTATCATACTAGGTATAAAATATAAAAATAGTTGCTGGGCTTAGAATCAATTATAACAAAGTAGCTATCTTTTTTTTTTTTGATCATCAGCCTTTTAAATTTGATAGGGTAAGGATATAAGCAAGGTGATAAAAACAAGTCACTAAATAGCAAGTAAAATATGTTCCCCTCTGTAAATAAGACATTATTCTAATTTACATTATAAGCTTTTTTTTGCTTTGACTCTTTTTATATTAAAAACATTACATCTTAACTGATTCCATACATGCAGGTTCTACTATAACAAGTTTTATCTTAAATAAATGTACATTAAAAAAATAAAATGTACCTCAATTCAATAAAATGTATTGAATTGTAATGAATTTACTATATTTTAATTTATACTCCTGTAAATTTTTAAGGTACCTGGAATTTCTAAATACTTATTTCATCATTCAGGAAAAAAAAAACATTTTGGACTCTTACCTCCAAACAGAGATGAATATTGGTGTAAGTAAGTGCTAGTTGCTCAGTCATGTCTGACCTTTTGTGACACTATAGACTATGAGGGTCTCCCAAGAGGAGCCAGTCTCCTTTGTCCATGGGATTTTCCAGGCAAGAGTACTGGAGTAGGTTGATATTTCCTTCTCCAGGGGATCTCAACCGAGGGACTGAACCTGGGTCTTCTGTATTGCAGGCAGATTCTTTGCTGCCTGACCCACCAGGGAAGCATGAATGTAGGTGTAGGGAAATCATTCAGAGAAATATATAAATAAGGCCAATTTGATGTTTCATATCATGATTTGCTATCTCATAACTGGTAAATTTGGGACTTCCCAGGCAGCACTTCAATCTGGGTTTCAACAGTACATGAACTGAGAACTTCCAGATAATAAAATGAGTTTAGAAAAGGCAGAGGAACCAAAGATCAAATTCCCAACATCCATTGGATCATAGAGAAATCAAGGGAATTCCAGAAAAACATCTACTTCTGCTTCATTGACTACACTAAAGCCTTAGACTGTGGAAAATTCTTAAGGGGATGGGAATATCAGACCACCTTACCTGCTTCCTGAGAATTATGTATGCAGGTCAAGAAGCAATGGTTAGAACAAGACGTGGAACAATAGACTGGTTCAAAATTGCAAAAAGAGTACATCAAAGTTATATATTGTCACCCTGCTTATTTAATTTATATGCAGAGTATATCATGTAAAATGCCAGGCTGGGTGAAACAAAATAGTTCCCCACAGCCTGATCTTATGTGCAAGAAGTGGGTTTCTATGCCTGTCCAGGGCATAAAAGGGACCAGATAAAAGTGTGTGGCAGCATACAGAGTCTCCACTGCAAGGCGTGGGAATGTGTAACATCAAACGATGGCAATTGGAAATGGGACGTATCTAGAACATCAGACTTGGTTAAAATGACTTTTGTAAATCCTGTCACCAACTTTTACTGTGAGTACTGTGATCTCATTAAGGTCTCCTTCACTGGCGAAGGACAAACAGACCAAATGGCAATCTTGGGCGCCTAGTGGAATGTTGCTTATCAGTCAGACGGTGGAGCCCACCCCTTCGCAGGGTATAGGGACCAACTCTGTCTTGGTGCCCAGACCACCTACCCAACTCCTTGTCTCGGCAGTGACCACTCCCAGTCCAGGTTATCCCCTAGCCTTAAAAAACAAAATCCAGATCCTCTATGGGCCCTGATAAAATCAGCTTATATCACAATACCACTAACCCTAATGCTACCCCTGCTTGCTGGCTTTGCTATGACATTAGGCCCCTCTTTTATAAGGCAGTGGGAGTAAACCTATCACATGGTTTGTCTGGAGAAGAGTCCCCTCACCAGTGTTTGGGGAGAACGAAAAATCAGGCTCACCATGCAAGACGTATCAGGCCTCGGGATCTGCTTGGGAGCAGTGCCCCAAACTCAAAAAAAGTTGTGTTCCCACGAAATCCTCGATATAGACACCACCAACTCTACTTGGATAGTTCCCGGAAATGGGAGTTGGTGGATCTGTTCTCAAACTGGCCTTACTCCCTGTATAAACTCAAAAATTCTTGATCAAAACAAAGAATATTGTATTATGGTGACAGTTTTCCCAAAGATCCTCTACCATCCTTATGATTTCATGTATTCCCATTGGGATCCAGCTCTTCCCCGGGTGTGCAGAGAACCCCTTACGACCTTGACTATAGCTACTTTGTTTGGGCTGGGTCTAGCTGGGGCCGGGACGGGTGTAGCCTCTATGGCCACTCAACATCAAGGCTTAACAGCCCTACGGGCTGCAGTAGATGAAGACATAGAAAGGATAGAGGCCTCCATAACCCACCTAGAAAAATCTCTAACCTCGCTCTCTGAGGTTGTCCTACAAAATGGGAGAGGGTTAGACTTGGTGTTTCTACAACAAGGGGGTCTCTGCGCAGCTTTAGGCAAAGAATGTTGCTTTTAGGCAGATCACATGGGGGTGGGAAGAGAATCCATGGCATGGGTCCGAGAAGGGCTGGCTAAATGAAAACGGGAACGCGAATCACAAGAAGGATGGTTCAAGGCTTGGTTTAATCGCTCCCCCTGGCTCACCACCCTAATTTTGACCCTCTTGGGACCACTGGTAATTCTGCTACTCCTTCTAACATTTGGGCCATGCATCCTGAATAAGTTAGTAAACTTCATAAAAGACAGGGTAAATACTGTTCAGCTTATGGTCCTCAGACAAAACTACCAGGGCTTGCCAGTCTTTGAAGTTGAGAAAGATTCCTCAACAGGACCACAAGACAAAGGGAGGAATGTGAGGGCAAAACAAACTCCATGACAGGCCTCAGCTGAAAAGGCCTCAGTTGCGATTTCCCCAGAAAGATAAGTTTCAGTTCCCCGAAATTAGCCCAGCACACGCAGGCCAAGCCATAGCAAGCCTGGGAAACTCAAATCCAGCCTGGGAAACAGGGACCAATCAGAACCCCTGGCAAGCCCAGGAAAAGAGAACCAATCAGGACCTGAGGCCAGCCTGGGAAATGAGAGCCAGTTAAAACTCAACACCTAACCCCTCACCAGAGGGTGACCAATCAGACCCAGAGACTCCCATTTTTCAAATTTTGTGCATGAGAATACCCTATATAAGCAATGTAACCCAGATCTAGGGGCTCCTCCCTGTATCCACTGCGTCAGTGTCGGTTGGAGTCCCAGCTCGAGCTTGGTAATAAGAACTCTCTTACTCTTGCATCGGATATCAGCTCCCAGGTGGTCACTGGGAGATTTCGTGACTTGGGCATAATAGTCATCTTATATTTAATGAATGTGTATTTCACTCTGATTTCAGTAAAGAGGAAATAATAATCTTACCATACAGTTACTCTTAATTTAGTCCTTATAATGGAAATGACAATTTAATATTTTCAAGGTATAAATTTACCTTTTTAGCATATAGAAGTTTACTTTTAAAAAGGACATTTTTTTTAATTTAAATTGGAAATGTTTGATCAGTTAAAATTCATACTTAGTTTATTCTCTTTATGAACATATAAAGTATTATGCCATTTGGTTTACCAAAAGCTTAGTTTCTGCTTAAAATAGAGTTATTATTTAATTCTGAAAACAAGAAAAGTATCAGTTTGAAAATGGTGAACACCAGTGAAAGTCACTCAGTCATGTCCAACCTTTTATAACCCCATGGACTGTAGTCCATGGAATTCTCCATGCCAGAATACTGAAGTGGGTAGCCTTTCCCTTCTCCAGGGGATCTTCCTAACCCAGGGATCAAACCCAGGTGTCCCACATTGTGGGCAGATTCTTTCCCACCTGATCCACAAGGGATTCTTTACCAGCTGAGCCCAAGGATACTGGACTGGGCAGTCTATCCCTTCCCCAGCAGATCTTCCCTGCCCAGGAATCGAACCGGGGTCTCCTGCATTGCCAAATAGCTTATTATAAATTAAGTGTTAGCCACTCAGTCCTGTCTGACTCTTTGTGACCCCATAGTCTATAGCCCACCAAGCTCCTCTGTCCATGGAATTCTCCAGGCAAGGATACTGGAGTGGGTTGCCATTTCCTTCTCCAATTATAAATGAAACCTGCTGTAAAATAAAAATTTCTAATACCTGCTATCCTTACTATTCAGGCTTCCCTGGTGACTCAGACAGACACAGGGATTTGATCTCTGTGTTGAGAAGATCCCTTGAAGAAGGGAACGGCTACCCACACCAGTATTCTTGCCTGGAGAGATCCATGGACAGAGCAGCCTCACAGGCTACAGTCCATGAGGTGGCCAAAAATCAGACACCATTGAGAGACTAGCATACACATACACGTTCTTATTATCTAAGTTCAGCTCAGTTCAGTCACTCAGTTGTATCCAACTCTTTGCGACCCCATGGACCGCAGCATGCCAGGCCTCCCTGTTCATCACCAACTCCAGAGTTTACTCAAACTCATATCCACTGAGTCGGCGAGGCCATCCAACCATCTGAGCCTCTGTCATCCCCTTCCCCTGATGCCCTCAATCTTTCACAGCATCAGGGTCTTTTCAAAAGGGGCAGCTTTTTGCATCAGGTGGCCAAAGTATTGAAGTTTCAGCTTCAACATCAGTCCTAAAATGAAAACCCACGTCTGGATCTTTGTAGTCCAAGGGTCTCTCAAGAGTCTTCTCCAACACCACAGTTCAAAAGGATCAATTATTCGGCGCTGAGCTTTCTTTATAGTCCAACTCTCACATCCATACATGACTACTGGAAAAACCATGTCCTTGACTAGACGGACCTTTGTTGACAAAGTAATATCTCTGTTTTTTAATATGCTGTCTAGTTTGGTCATAATTTTCCTTCCAAGCAGTGAGCATCTTTTAATTTCATGGTTGCAGTTTTGTATAGACTTCATTATTATTTATGCTTGTAAAATCTTACATAAGTTCTAATCTCAGCAAAAGCCATTATTTCAATTGCAGTTTGCACCAAATAAATTCAATTTTATATACTAGAAGTCATTTTCAGTCTTATGAAAAAGCATGAATTTCTTGATTTTGGCTCCACCGACATTTTTGTTATCATTATTTACATTATTTTAGAGTGCTGGTTTGTAGTGACAAAATATGATGATCCAATGTTAGCAAACTGATTTTAAATGGGAATGTGAAAAGCATGCTCTAGATAAAATTAAGATATTTTATATGTACACAATATTTTGTGTATGATCCGTATACCCCAAATTGCTGTACATCATCAATAAGCACAATCAATACCAGAACAAATGAACTTTCTCCCAGTTTCTATTAACTAGTATATTTTAGAAAACTTGAAAGCACATGTAGATCAATTTGCCAACATCCGCTGGATCATGGAAAAAGCAAGAGAGTTCCAGAAAACATCTATTTCTGCTTTATTGACTATGCCAAAGCCTTTGACTGTGTGGATCACAATAAACTGAAAAATTCTGAAAGAGATGGGAATACCAGACCACCTAACCTGCCTCTTGAGAAATCTGTATGCAGGTCAGGAAGCAGCAGTTAGAACTGGACATGGAACAACAGACTGGTTCCAAATAGGAAAAGGAGTACGTCAAGGCTGTATATTGTCTCCCTGCTTATTTAACTTATATGCAGAGTACATCATGAGAAACGCTGGAATGGAAGAAACACAGGCTGGAATCAAGATTGCCAGGAGAAATATCAATAACCTCAGATATGCTGATGANAACTGTGGAAAATTCTGAAAGAGATGGGAATACCAGACCACCTAACCTGCCTCTTGAGAAATCTGTATGCAGGTCAGGAAGCAACAGTTAGAACTGCACATGGAACAACAGACTGGTTCCAAATAGGAAAAGGAGTACGTCAAGGCTGTATATTGTCTCCCTGCTTATTTAATTTATATGCAGAGTACATCATGAGAAACGCTGGACTGGAAGAAACACAAGCTGGAATCAAGATTGCCGGGAGAAATATCAATAACCTCAGATATGCTGATGACACCACCCTTATGGCAGAAAGTGAGGAGGAGCTAAAAAGCCTCTTGATGAAAGTGAAGGAGGAGAGCGAAAAAGTTGGCTTAAAGCTCAACATTCAGAAAATGAAGATCATGGCATCCGGTCCCATCACTTCCTGGGAAATAGATGGGGAAACAGTGGAAACAGTGTCAGACTTTATTTTTTTGGGCTCCAAAATCACTGCAGATGGTGACTGCAGCCATGAAATTAAAAGACGCTTACTCCTTGAAAGAAAAGTTATGACCAACCTGGATAGTATATTCAAAAGCAGAGACGTTACTTTGCCGACTAAGGTCCGCCTAGTCAAGGCTATGGTTTTTCCTGTGGTCATGTATGGATGTGAAAGTTGGACTGTGAAGAAAGCTGAGCGCCGAAGAATCGATGCTTTTGAACTGTGGTGTTGGAGAAGACTCTTGGGAGTCCCTTGGACTGCAAGGAGATCCAACCAGTCCATTCTGAAGGAGATCAACCCTGGGATTTCTTGGAAGGAATGATGCTAAAGCTGAAACTCCAGTACTTTGGCCATCTCATGCGAAGAGTTGACTCATTGGAAAAGACTCTGATGCTGGGAGGGATTGGGGGCAGGAGGAGAAGGGAACAACTGAGGATGAGATGGCTGGATGGCATCATGGACTCGATGGACATGAGTCTGAGTGAACTCCGGGAGATGGTGATGGACAGGGAGGCCTGGCGTGCTGCGATTCATGGGGTCAGAAAGAGTCGGACACGACTGAGCGACTGAACTGGACTGAACCTGCGAGGGCCCCCGAGAGATGCAGGCCGCGACATCATTCCCGGGATTCTGCCGATCCTAGGGCCTCTCTGAGAGATCGTGGAGAGGTACGCGTCTCGGGGGACCCTGACGGTGGAGGGTCTCAAGGGCCATCAAGCCGGTCATCCCCCCAGTGTCCATCCTGCTCCATGTTTCTCTGCATGGTTCACACCTGCTTTTTTGAGGCCACGGATCCGGTTTTCTTCAGAGGCATTCAGGGACACCCATCTAGCCAGATAGGACCACAGTTATGTCTGTTTAGAGACCTCCCGTGGCCTCCCCTTGCCTGCAGTGGGACACTTAAACTCCTAAATATGGTGTTCAGGCAAGCTGGCTTTGATCTTTCTTTCTTCCCCTACTCGTACCCCCAACACACCTTTGTGAACACGCACGCACACTCATGCATGCACACACACACACACACACGCTCTTTCCCTTCCAGGAGAGGACTCCACCCTACCCTGTAGTGTGTTTCTTCTACTTCCTGATCTGTCTCTTTCTCATGTTCATCTTTTTACTAAGTTTGTTTCTACTTGGAAGCTTAGATTTCATCGCCCCCCCATCCTCCGCCCCCCCTTCCCCAGTTCCAGGCAGAATAACTTTCTGCCCTACATTAGTGGTAGTTCACCCTAGCTACTGCTCTGAATTTAAATGGTAGCCACTCCCATGTCCTGGCCTCTGAGTACTTTAGGGACAAGATACGAGAAGGCAATGGCACCCCACTCCAGTACTCTTGCCTGGAAAATCCCATGGACAGAGGAGCCTGGTGGGCTGCAGTCCATGGGGTCGCTAGGAGTCGGACACGACTGAGCAACTTCACTTTCACTTTTCACTTTCATGCATTGGAGAAGGAAATGGCAGCCCACTCCAGTGTTCTTGCCTGGAGAATCCCAGGGACGGGGGAGCCTGGTGGGCTGCCGTTTCTGGGGTCGCACAGAGTCGGACACGACTGAAGCTTAGCAGCAGCAGCCGCAGGGTAAGCACATGCTAGGCACTTAGCTGAGCTGCATCAGACCCAGGGAATGGCTGAGCCTCTTGCTTGTTTGTCTTCATTTGGATTCTAACGAGACGGCCACCAGGGAGTTGGGCCCCTTTCCTAATACCAGCTTTTTACCCCTGGTGTCCTCCGACCACGTCAGCTTCGGTGAAGAAACACTGCTCAGCAGCTGATAATTAACAGGCTGAGCGGAGCCTTGGCTGCCTTAGAGGCAAAACTGGTATTTAAACAATAAAGTTGCTAAAATCAAGAATTAAAGTGTCAGCTTTAGAAGAGCTACATCCAAACACAAGCCCGCCCAGTTAGAAAAGATGAGAGGAATAATGGAACCGAGGAATTCTCTGTAGCCTTGAGGAGTCCAGGGACAGGAATCCCTGTGGGGAGGTTGGGGGGCTGGTAGGAGCTGGGGGAGGCACTTTCTGTCTTTGTTCTCCAGGATCAGGGGTCTGGGGTTGCTTGGGAAGATTGGGGGGTACTTCACTGGAAAGGGCTGTCAGTGTTCCCTTCACTCCCGCTGTCTAGAGGTTGAACTAGTTTTGCTGGGTGGGGAAGAAGAGAAATTTGGGGAAACAGGATAGAAATAAACTATGAACTTTTTTCTAAGGTTATAAAACATGCACTTTTGTATTTGGTTATGAATGGAGACTGTTCAGCGTTACCTCGTGGNCATTCCATGAGGTTGCAAAGAGTCAAATAAAATTGAACATATGCACACACTTCCACTGTAGGGAGCCTGAGTTCTTCCCTGATTGGGAAACTAAAATCCCCCATGCCATGTGTTGTGGCCAAAAGAAAAAAAGGCAAATTAATGCTATGTTTGAGCTGCTGATGCAAAAACATGTTGAGTCAAGAAAGCCAAAAAATAAAAATAGAAAATATAGTTTCATAATAAAAGGAATCAACATATTTATAAGGTTGAATATTCTATAATCAACAATTGTTGGCTTTCCATGGCCTGCTTATATGATATTACCAATAGCTTTATTTCTAATGTAAATGTGTCACTAATTAAATGTGCATCAGATCACCTAATGGTCCAGGCTACAAATACAAGGAAAATATATATCAGGAAAGTTCAGTTTTTATCTCTGTCATTATGTACAGTTTTCAACTAGAATTTCCTCTAGTTCCCATCCTAAATGCAGACAATAAACTATCATGTTTCAACTGTTAAGATATAATGACACTAATTTGCAAAACAATGGCTGAATCAGAGGAGATAGGCTAAATTTTAAAAAAGATGCTTTAAAATCATGATTAAGACTTTATATACTGAAGTGTATTCAGTGCAATATTTCAAAGTAATTCCATGTGGCATACATTAAAATTCTAAATTTAAAATATGCATTTTTTTATTCTTTCTTCAAAGAAAAAATAAACTACTTTTACATCTGAAGAAATTGTGTTTGATAACTGTAGTCCATTTCTATTAATATATAAACTTTTTTTTCAATTTTTTCTTTTATATTGGGGTATAGCAGATTAACAATGTTGTGGTAGTTTCAGGTACACCTCAAAGGGACACAGCCATACATATATATGTATCCAATATCCCCCAATATCTATTTTTGCTTTATTGAAAATGCCAAAGCCTTTGACTGTGTGGATCATAATAAACTGTGGAAAATCCTGAAAAGATGGGAATACCAGACCACCTGACCTGCCTCTTGAGAAACCTATATGCAGGTCAGGAAGCAACAGTTAAAACTGGACATGGAACAACAAACTGGTTCCAAATAGGTAAAGAAGTATGTCAAGGCTGTATATTGTGACCTTGCTTATTTAACTTATATGCAGAGTAAATCATGAGAAAGGCTGGGCTGGTGGAAGCACAAACTGGAATCAAGATTGCTGAAATATGAATAACCTCAGATATGCAGATGACACCACCTTTATGGCAAAAGTAAAGAAGAACTAAAGAGACTTTTGATGAAAGTAAAAGAAGATAGTGAAAAAGTTGGCTTAAAGCTCAACATTCAGAAAATTAAGATCATGGCAACTGGTCCCATCACTTCATGGCAAATAGATGGAGAAACAGTGGAAACAGTGACAGACTTTATTCTTCTGGGCTCTAAAATCACTGCTGATGGTGACTGCAGCCATGAAATAAAAAGAAACTTACTATTTGGAAGAAAAAGTTATGACCAACCTAGGAAGCATATTAAAAAGCAGAGACATTACTTTGTCAACAAAGGTCCGTCTAGTCAAGGTTATGGTTTTTCCAGTAGTCATGTATGAATGTGAGAGTTGGACTATAAAGAAAGCTGAGCACTCTGATGGTGACTGCAGCCATGAAATAAAAAGAAACTTACTATTTGGAAGAAAAAGTTATGACCAACCTAGGAAGCATATTAAAAAGCAGAGACATTACTTTGTCAACAAAGGTCCGTCTAGTCAAGGTTATGGTTTTTCCAGTAGTCATGTATGAATGTGAGAGTTGGACTATAAAGAAAGCTGAGCACTGAAGAATTGAGGCTTTTGAAATGTGGTGTTGGAGAAGACTCTTGAGAGTCCCTTGGATTGCAAGGAGATCCAATCAGTCAATCCTGAAGGAAATCAGTTCTGAATATTCATTGGAAGGATTATGCTGAAGCTGAAACTCCAGTACTTTGGTCACCTGATGCGAAGAGCTGACTCATTTGAAAAGACTCTGATGCTAGGAAAGGTTGAAGGCGGGAGGAGAAGGGAACGTCAGAGGATGAGATGGTCGGAGGGCGTTACCAACTCAATGGACATGAGTTTGAGTTAACTCCGAAAGTTGGTGATGGACAGGGAGGCCTGGTGTGCTGGAGTCCATGGGGTCACAAAGATTTGGACATGACTGAGCGATTGAACTGAACTGATCTGAACCAAATATCCCCCAAACTCCCCTACTATCTAGGCTGCTACACCATGTTCAGCAGAATTTCCTTCCCTGAACAGTAGGAACATAAACTTATCTTAGTTAGCATTCTGATATAACTCATCAAAATTGTTGTTGTTGTTTGTTTATTTGTTTGGCCTGATATTATTCCATAAAAAGTTATCTAAATAACAATGACCTTATTTATTTCAAAAAAAAAAGTTATAAAAGAGAGAAAAGAAGTTAAAATGAATATTTGATCAAATGAAAGACAAACTACCAGAAAAATTTATTTAAATGAACATCAAACTTACCAGGAAAAATCTATTTAAGAGGAATAGATTTTTCTTAAGTAAATAATTAGAAAGCTGAGTTAACTTATCAATTACTTATCACTGATCTCAAAGTCGTGAATAAATTAGCAGTGAAAATTGTGCCAGAATTCTGGCTAGGATATACAAAAAAAATGTTAAAGGAATCTGGATTAGTCAAAATTAAAATTACTAGATTTCTAATAGCATGTAAATAGTATTTAAATTAAATTAATCATTTTGGAAAGAGAAAGAACTCCATTTATATAAAACATTTCATGCATATGTTTAAGAAAAGAAGGATATTTCTAGAGTTGGATATACTTTTTTAAAACTTGAAATCTATCAAAGGTATACCTAGGGGATGTTTGAAAACTAGTTTTCTAATCATAAAAATAAGAAATCTCACTTTAACTCAGTGATAATTTACATATTCTGTTGGTATTAGAGCATAGTTTATTTTTATTTCTGCTCTTTGTAATTCAAAGATAATAATGTTTCTGACTGTTTAACTCCCAACGGTAAATAAGTTTAAATCCCCATCACTGTAAACATCTTTCTTTCAAGAACAGTTCTAGATTCTTGATGACTGAAAATGAAATTAAATATGAAACTGGAGCTATTCTTCCTTGCTTTGTCATAGGAACTGCTTTAACACCTATTCTTCATTCTTTGAAACTGCATTCAATAAATTATGAGCTTTTCTTTTGATTATACTTGTAATAATATAAATGTTATATGATTCAGCAACCTCAATTTCAATAATATTAAAAAAATACAATGATAATTCCATTAGAGACATAGAAAAAATTGTTTTGTTTTTTAAGTCCATGCAGTATTAGAAACTGATTTAATTATTTCCACATATTTTGCACATAGCCCATGGTGAATTTGGAAAAATCAAAAGCTCTGAAATTTCTATACAAGTTTCTTACACTAGATTTTGAAAATCTTTCAAGTATTGACACCAGGAAAATCAAACAAACTAATTGAATCAGTATTTAAAACACTAACACAAAAGACAAATATATCTGTGATTAAAAGCAACTTATTTTTAACGAAGTGAAAAATAATTAGCCTAATTAAATTTTTTGAAACCACAAAATGTCCCTTTTGGTTTGTCCAATCATTTCTTAAATGGCTACAGTCAAAAGTAGATAAAAAACTCTCATATAATTGCATACCAGCTGTGACTATTGATTTTATATGTCAATTTGACTGGGTCATAGAGTGTTCAGATATATGGTCAAATATTGTTTTGGGTGGGTCTGTAAAGGTGTTTTAGGGTGAGCAAATTTTACATCAATTTACTGAGTTAAGCAGAAAGTTACTGAGTTAACCTCCCTAATGTAGGCAGGCTTCATCCAACCTGTTGAAAGCCTGTGTAGAACAAAAGGATAATCCCTGAAATAAAGGATAATTTCTCCTTATTGACTGTCTCCGTCTTTGGAAATCTCTTGTTTTCCTGGCTTTAGACTCACACTGAAATGTCAGATTTTCCTGGATGGCCTTTGAGCTGAAAGCACATCTTGAAATGTGGATGCAGTTTCATGTGGACTCAGATTGGAACTATACCATCAATAGTTGTGGGTCTCCAGTGTGGCCATTGCAAATCTTGAGGCTTATCAGCCTACAAAACTATGTGAACCAATTCCTTAAAATATCTCCATCTCTCTCTGTCTTTCAGTGTCTCTCTCAGAAAGAGACAGATATAGAGAGATATGTATTTCCATTGGTTATGTTTCTTGAATAATTCAAATATACCAACATTATATATTACCTTGATATTTTTGTATATCTGTTACTTTTCACTTTTATGTTAAATGAATAATGACGATGGATTTATAATCTCTGTCTACTGCATTGCCAAACAAAGCAGGGACTGTCTGTTATGCATCTTCGTATCTCTATTTACTTAGTATAAAATCCAATTCTTAAGTATATAAAGTCCTAAGTAGTTCTGAGATAGTATGACTGTAATTCTTTCAAATATGGTTTCAAGATAATAACATCTAGACTAGCAAAAACAATCTTGAAAAAAGAGAACAAAACCAGAGGTATCACATTGCCTAATTTCAGACTGTACCACAAAGCTACAATAGCCAAAACAGTATGATATTGGCACAAAAAGAGGCACATAGATCACTGGAGCAGAATAGAAATCTCAGAAATAAACTCATGTCAAACTTTATATACTCTATGACAAAGGAGCCAAGAATAAATAATAGAGGAAAGAGTCTCTTTCATAAGTATTGCCAGGAAAATTGGGCAGTTGTGTATAAAAAAATGAATTTAGAACATTTTCCAACATCATATGGCCACCCACTCCAGTACTCTTGGCCTGGAGAATCCCAGGGATGGCAGAGCCTGGTGGGCTGTCTTCTATGGGATTGCACAGAGTCAGGCAAGACTGAAGTGACTTCGCAGCAGCAACAGCTCACATCATATACAAAAATAAATGCAAATGGATTAAATAGGAAAATATAAAACTAGAAATCATAAAATTCCTGAAAGAAAACATAGGGAGTATACTCCCTGGCATAAGTTGTAGCAATATTTTTTGGTTCTGTCTCCTAACAGAAAAGAAACAAAAACAACAATAAACAAATGAGACCTAACTAAACTTAAAAGATTTTGCACAAAAATTTAAAAACACATGGGGAGGTTCATGTTTGGGAGTTCATGTACCCCCGTGATGGACTCATGTCAATGTATGCCAAAACCAATACAGTACTGTAAAGTAAAATAAAGTAAAAATAAAAATTAAAAATAAATAAAAATAAATAAATAAAACAAGGAAGACAATCTACTATATGGGAAAAATATTTGTAAATGATTCAATTGATACAAGGTTAATATCTAAAATATATAAACAGCTCATACAACTCACTATCCCAAAAAAAAAAAAAAAAAACCTCAGTGAAAAAAATGTTCAAGGGACCCAAATAGATATTTTTCCAAAAGAGATATATTGATGACCAACAGGCACATGAAAATATTCTCAAATCACTAATCATCAGAGAAGTGCAAATCAAAATCACAATGTGATGTCATCTTACATGTGTCAGGATGGCTTTGATCTAATAAAACACAAATATCAAATTTTGACAAGAATGTGGAGAAAAAGGAACCCTATACACTGTTGGTGGGAATGTAAATTGGTGGATCCACTACAAAAAATAGTATGGAGTTTCCTCAAACCACTAAAAATAGAACTGCCTTGTAAGCCAGCAGTTTTACTCCTGGATATAAAACCTGAAGAAAATGTTAATACTAATTCTAAAAGATTCATGCACCACAATATTATAGAAATGTTATTTAAAATAGTCAAAATATGGAAGCAAATTATCCATCAACAGGTGAATGGAGAAAGATATGGTATACAAATACACATTGGAGTATTCAATTCAATTCAGTTGCTTAGTTGTGTCTGACTCTTTGTGACCCCATGAACTGCTGCATGCCAGTCCTCTCTGTCCATCACCAACTGCCGGAGTGCACCCAAAGCCATGTCCACTGAGTCTGTGATGCCATCCAATCATCTCATCCTCTGTTGTCCCCTTTTCCTCCTGCCCTCAATCTTTCCCAGCATCAAGGTCCTTTCAAATGGTCAGCTCTTCACATCAGGTGGCCAAAGTATTGGAATTTCAGCTTCAACATCATTCCTTCCAATAAACAGCCAGGACTGATCTCCTTTAGGATAGACTGGTTGGATCTCCTTGCAGTCCAAGGGACTCTCACGAGTCTTCTCCAACACCACAGTTCAAAAGCATCAATTCATCGGCACTCAGCTTTCTTTATAATCCAACTCTCACATGCATACATGACTACTGAAAAAACCATAGCCTTGACTAGATGGACCTTTGTTGGCAAACATATGTCTCTGCTTTTTAATATGCTGTCTAGGTTGGTCATAACTTTCCTTCCAAGAAGTAAGAGTCTTTTAATTTCATGGCTGAAATCACCATTTGCAGTGATTTTGGAGCCCCCCAAAATAGTCAGCCACTGTTACCACTGTTTCCCCATCTATTTGCCATGAGGTGACGGGACCAGATGCCATGATCTTAGTTTTCTCAATGTTGAACTTTAAGCCAACTTTTTCACTCTTCTCTTTCGCTTTCATCAAGAGGCTCTTTAGTTCTTCACTTTCTGCCATAAGGGTGGTGTCATCTGCCTATTGGATGTTATTGATATTTCTCCCAGAAATCTTTATTCTGGAAGAATCAAGCTTGTGCTTCCTCCAGTCCAGCGTTTTTCATGATGTACTCTGCACAAAAGTTAAATAAGCAGCATGACAATATACAGCCTTGATGTACACCTTTACCTATTTGGAACCAGTCTGTTCTATGTCAACTTCTAACTGTTGCTTCCTGACCTGCATACAGGTTTCTCGAGGCAGGTCAGGTGGTCTGGTATTCCCATCTTTTCAGAATTTTCCACAGTTTATTATGGTCCACACAGTCAAAGCCTTTGGCATAATCAATAAAACAGAAATAGATGTTTTTCTGGAACTCTCTTCCTTTTTCCATGATCCAACGAATGTTGGCAATTGGATCTGTGATTCCTCTGCCTCTTCTAACACCAGCTTGAACATCTGGAAGTTCACCGTTCACATATTGCTGAAGACTGGCTTGGAGAATTTTGAGCATTACTTTACTAGTGTGTGAAATGAGTGCTATTTTGCAGTAGTTTGAACATTTTTTGACATTGCCTTTCTTTGGGATTGGAATGAAAAATTATATTTTCTAGTCCTGTGGACACTGCTGAGTTTTCTTAATTTGCTGACATATTGAGTGCAGCACTTTCACAGCATCATCTTTCAGAATTTGAAATAGCTCAACGGGAATTCCATCACCTCCACTAGCTTTGTTTGTAGTGATGCTTCCGAAGGCCCACTTGACTTCACATTCCAGGATGTCTGGCTCTAGGTGAG
>SJYX01010937.1:208617-232407 GCA_006410675.1 Oreotragus oreotragus
TTTCCTAACTGTGTCTCTTAGATTACTAACAATCTATTGAATTTTTAAACCCATCTTTCTGAAACCATCGTCTTTATACAGACCAACTGGCCTCCTTTACCTTCTAAAATAGCATTTATTCTAAACAGCAATATAAATTAATGTAGTTTTCCTCAGTATATCTCTCTTTATTAGAAGTGAATTTGGTTTATCCTATGACTTTTAGTGGGAGAAGGCTATGGCACCCTACTCTTGCCTGGAAAATCCCATGGATGGAGGAGCCTGGTAGGCTGCAGTCCATGGGGTCATGAAGAGTCGGACACGACTGAGCAACTTCACTTTCACTTTTCACTTTCATGCACTGGAGAAGGAAATGGCAATCTGCTCCAGTGTTCTTGCCTGGAGAATCCCAGGGATGAGGGATCCTGGTGGGCTGCCGTCTATGGGGTCGCACAGAGTCGGACACGACTGAAGCTACTTAGCAGCAGCAGCAGCAGCATGACTCTTAGACTGGAGCCAATTTCACTCTTCTCTTTTAGAAAAATTCAAGCAATTTTGTCACATCCACCAAAAACGTCATTGCCATTGAACTTGCTGATTGTGTTTAAAATACATCTTGCAACAGAAAATGTTGACATCCTCAGCAAAATGTTATGTGGCTAATTGTTACTCCCAAACACAGTTTATTTGAAGTATGCCAAAGAATTCCCCATGGGTATGCTATTGGGCAGCTACTCTGTCTTCCCTAAATTAAAATTGTTTTTAGCTTACTGAGTATCCTTTGCCTTGATTATGGCCTCAACTTGTAAAAATCTTGAGACAGAGAATACTACAATAAATTGAGCACAGAAGATATGCTGTCTATTGTATCTAGGCACTTTTTTCAATATATTATAATTTAAGTCAATAGTTACATAATGGTTCATTGCTCTGTTGTTGCGGGGAAGGCAATGGCACCCCACCCCAGTACTCTTGCCTGGAAAATCCAATGGACGGAGTAGCCTGGTGGGCTGCAGTCCATGGGGTCACTAACAGTCGAACAGACTGAGCGACTTCACTTTCACTTTTCTCTTTCATGCATTGGAGAAGGAAATGGCAACCCACTCCAGTATTTTTGCCTGGAGAATCCCAGGGATGGGGGAGCCTGGTGGGCTGCCGTCTATGGGGTCACACAGAGTCGGACACGACTGAAGTGACTTAGCAGCAGCAGCAGCAGCTCTGTTGTTGAGCAAAATCTTTGAAGGTATGTACCTAATGCTTTAAGAAGTAAGAGGTTCTATATGTTATTTCTCAAAAGCTGTCAGTGTGAGTAGCATAACTAGTAAAATGGGAAACAAAGGAAAATCAATCTTATATTTTTTTCCAGGTATTCATCTGCACAGTGTTATTAAAATCATTGAGATGCATCATCACATAGATAATACCAGAAATATTTGATAAATCCACCAGAACCCATCCTGAATCTTCAGATTTAAACACAAAGGAAGGTTCTGACAAGAAGTGGCATCACTCTTGTGGGCATCTGCAAAAAGATGTAAGAGGTGGTATGATTTTATTGTTCTCGAAAGCAGCAGAGTAATGTTAGCTTTTCATTTAAGCATTACCAATTTCTTGTTCATGCTTAGTCAGCAATCATTTCCATTTTTTCCATTTATAATAAAATTCACCCCATTGCTCCTGCTGGGGTAGGACTGTCAAGTACAGCAAGGGTACTGACTCATGGAGGTGGCAGTAATATGAAACTGATCAGTGTCTCCTTCTTCATCCATTCCCAGGGATACTGCACAGGGCTGCAAAAGTGCATGCTTTTGAAACTGTACATCCACTAGGTAGCAAAGAGGCAGAATAATTCATCTTAACTTAGGTGACAAGAAGGAAGAACCATCACATAATTTTTTTTTTAAGATCTCAAGTACCTAATATCTAGAATTATCATGGTGTCGTATTTAGAAGCTGATTCTTCTCTGGAACTAGTAAATGCAAACTAGGTCCCAGAATAGCTCAACTGGGTAGAGAACAAGGGAGAAAAAGTAGGAAATAAATTTATGTGTGTCTGTTCATACCTCAGGCTCCATCTTCTATTCCATATATTTTCCTTATTATCTCATCAATTCATCCAATGGCAAATCCCGCTTGCTTTCACATGTTAAATTTTAGCATGTATATTATCTTTCATGCAAGGCATCCTTTCAGTCTTAAGAGAAGCATTCAAGCTAAGTTGCTTCAGTTATGTCTGACTCTTTGCAACCCTGTGGACTGCAACGAGACAGGCCCCTCTGTCCATAGGATTCTCCAGGCAAGAATACAGGAATGGGTTGCCATGTTCTACTCCAGAAGATCTTCCCCACAAAGGGATCAAAACTGTATCTCTTATGTCCCCAGCATTGGCAGGCAGATTCTTAACCATTACCGCCATCTGGGAAGCCCCTTCATCCTCTAACCAACAAACAGTTTAATGACCAAATCTTTAAATAACTACCTCCAAGTTTTAAATAGCCCTCTACTTTGTGTTATCAGGTTTATAAATAGTCCATTGCAGGTGGTGTTTCTTATCTCCTCATTGCACTCCACATACTATAAAATGGGTTTCTTATGGCTTTTCCAGTAGTCATGTATGAATGTGAGAGTTCAGGTCAGTGGTTCATTTGTGTCTGATTCTTTTGGCCCCATGAACTGTACCACGCCAGGCTTGCCTAGACAGTTGGTCATTACCAACTCCCAGAGCTGGCTCAAACTCATGTCCATTGAGTTGGTGATGCCATCCAACCATCTCATCCTCTGTTGTCTGCTTCTCCTCCTGCCTTCAATCTTTCCCAGCATCATGGTCTTTTTCAGTGTGTCAGTTCTTCACATTAGGTGGCCAAAGTATTGGTGCTTCACTTCAACATCAGTCCTTCCACTGAATATTCAAGACTGGTTTAGGATGGAATGGTTGCATCTCCTTGCAGTCCAAGGGACTCTCAAGAGTCTTCCCCAACACCACAGTTCAAAAGCATCAGTTCTTCAGTGCTCAGCTTTCCTTATGGTCCAACTCTCATATCCATACCTGACTACTGGAAAAACCATAGCTTTGACTAGCTAGACTTTTACTGACAAAGTAATGTCTCTGCTTTTTAATATGTTGTCTAGGTTCATCATAGCTTTTCTTCCAAGGAACAAGAGTCTTTTAATTTCATGGCTGCCATCACCATCTGCAGTGATTTTGGAGCCCAAGAAAATAAAGTCTGTCACTGTTTCCCCATCTATTTGCCATGAAGTGATGGGACTAGATGCCATGATCTTAGTTTTTTTCAATGTTGAGTTTTAAGCCAGCTTTTTCACTCTCCTCTTTCACTTTCGGAGAAGGCAATGGCACCCCACTCCAGTACTCTTGCCTGGAAAATTCCATGGACGGAGAGCCTGGTAGGCTGCAGTCCATGGGGTCACGAAGAGTCGGACACGACTGAGTGACTTCACTTTCACTTTTCATTTTCATGCATTGGAGAAGGAAATGGCAACCCACTCCAGTGTTCCTGCCTGGAGAATCCCAGGGACAGGGAAGCCTGGTGGGCTGCTGTCTATGGGGTCACACAGAGTTGGACACGACTGAAGCGACTTAGCAGCTTTCACTTTCATCAAGAGGCTCTTTAAATCCTCTTCACTTTTGGCCATAAGGGTGAGAGTTGGACCATAAAGAATGCTGGTTGGATGGCATCACTGACTCAATGGACATGAGTTTGAACCAGCTCTAGGAGTTGGTGATGGAAAGGCAGTGTGTCAGTCCATGGGGTCACGAAGATTCAGACACGAATGAGTGGCTGAACTGAAAAAGTGGCACATTAAAAATTGCTTATTTTCAGTTGCAGACAATAGTGTTAAAGATGCTTGATTTACTTACTGAGTATGCAATTTCAAGTCCAGAGTAAGTATTTATCTAGCAAAGACTCACACTTGGGCTAGCATAACTTGCTAACATTATCCATTTGTTAGCTACAGGTCAGCTCAGATCCCTCAGGATCCTTTTAGGCCATCTAGTTTCTGAGGATAACATTTCTCCATTTGGATAGACAGAATATTTAAAACTCACATTTTTGAATTTCTGAGGATGGTGGAGTTTTTTCTGCCATTTTTTATTCCTGAATGTCTTCTAGATTACTCATCCAGTGTACTCAGTTGATCATTTCCAAACAGGGGGAAAGAACACTGACTTTTTGGATCCAGCTTCATTCTGAAGTCTGCATGTACATGTATGTATGTGTATGTGTGTGTGTGTATATATATATGTGTGTGTGTGTGTGTGCGTGTGTGAGGATATGTGTATACTTGCACAGTATAAAAAATTAAACAAGCTTTAATTAAAAGAGAGTCAAGAGGCCAGAAAGGGGAGCTCTCATGCTTACAGTGAAAGTAAAGCTGAATAGAAAGAAGAAAGATTTTCTCTTTTTTGCTTAGCCAAAGCTCAACCAGTGAGAAACTGTCACCACTCAGCCAATGAAAAACCACTATACATTCAACTCTCAGAATCCCCTGGTGGTCCAGTGGGTAAGACTGCACTTTTAACACAGAGGGCATAGGTTTGATCCACGGTATGGAACTAAGATCCCACAAGCTGCATGGTGCAACGGAAACATTAAAAAACAAAAAAAGATCATGAGTTTGAGTAAACTCTGGTCATGAATTTCAGTAAACTCCAGGAAATAGTGAAAGATAGGGAAGTCTGTTGTGCTAATCTATGGAGTCCCAAAATGTTGGACACGATAGAGTGACTGAACAACAGCAATTGACTTCTCAATTTCTCCAGTGGATTCTTTCTTGACTATAGCCCTCCCAGCTTCCCTTTCCCCTCAAAAGAGTCCTCCTCTCCTTGTTTAGCAAGAATTGCATGTGGCTCGCCATGTTTGCAGACCCCAAATTGCAATTCTTTGCTGATCTCAAGTAAACCTTCTTTTGCTAGAGAAATGACCAGATGTCTATTTGTCTAAGTCAACAACAACAACACACACACACACACTTCACTACATACAACTTTGATTTCTCATCTTCAAAACCACATATTTTTTTCATAATGATAGTGTCCCATACTGGGGTTCCTTTTATCCTCTAATAATTTTAGTCTCATTTTTTGAACCACAGGAAATTCTTAGGCTTCTGACTAAGAGTTGGCACAAAGTTCTAAACTTTTGCTAGTTTTACCTACTTCCTCTGATATAACGAGAAACACTGTTCCTAACTCAGCTTGTTTCATGGTTTTATTCTTAAACACATTTTGCAAAGCTTAGCCATTGACCAAATATGATATAGCTGCCTTGACTGAACATCGTTTGAGGAACCATATACAAGTACAGTGGCCTGTTTATTGATCTTAGGGACTTGCTCATTCACCTATGTTAGATAACTCCTCAGATGGATTTATCATGGAATCCAAAGGTGTGAAAGCAACCTGTTTATGTATGAGATGGGTACTGCTGTAGCATATTTTTTAACATATCATTCCCAACTCCTCTGCTTATTTTCCCCTCTATTGGAATGTTGTTTTGACATAACGCATGACATGACAGGTATTTATTGTCTCAAAACTATTTTATGTCCTTCTATAACAGGTACAGTTTCATTAGAGGCCCAGTAACACAACAAATTTTTTCTTTCAAACAAAATGTATATGACAACAGCTTCTGGAAAATTTTTATTCAAAAATCCTAGCACTTATTGCTGGGTTGCAAACATGAGCTTTTGCAAAATGCTCTCAACAGCCTGAGTGCAAGTGACTGACACTTATAATTTGAGCACTGGAGTTGTACCACCTCAAGGAATAAACTGAGTGAGCTATCAGACGAAGTGTTTGAAACTTCTTGAGTGTCTTCTGTTGTACAGAATATCATTTAAATTCGTCTATTTCCCTAGTAGGTTTGTAAAAAGGGACTAGTATAATTCTCAGCTGTGACTTTTCCAGAAACCAACAACTCAATCAGTCTTCATTCTATTTTCACTTTGGAGCTGGCTGAGAAAACAACTTACCTTTGGTTGTTTGAGGTACCTCTTTAGTGTCTCCAGTCCAGGGAGTTTTTAAGAATCTTATCATTTATACCTGTCTCTGTAGTTCATCTGGGTTAATCTACAACCCTCTGGTCCTAAGATTAACCAGCACTTAGTTCAGTCCACTTGACCTTCAGATTTTGTGAACATCATATTATTGGAATGTTAAATGTTTTCATGTTTTTCTTCATTTAATCAAATTTACGTATCTTCATGGCAAATTTTGCCAATACTCAACAGGATCTCTGTCTGTGTGAGTAGACAGTAAGCTTGTTTGGGGCTCCATTCCACATATACTACATAAATTAGTTTTTCTTCCTTTAGAAAAAGGAATTGGGAAAAATAACCAAGTTGTTCACATCATGCTGATTTCTTTCAGCATGCTGCAGAGTTTGAACTAAGACCATGTTGAATGCAGATTCAGTTCAGTTCAGTTCAGTTCAGTCGCTCAGTCGTGTCCGACTCTTTGCGAACCCATGAATCGCAGCACAGGCCTCCCTATCCATCACCATCTCCCGGAGTTCACTCAGACTCACTTCCATCGAGTCCGTGATGCCATCCAGCCATCTCATCCTCGGTCGTCCCCTTCTCCTCCTGCCCCCAATCCCTCCCAGCATCAGAGTCTTTTCCAATGAGTCAACTCTTCACATGATTACTATTAAGAAAATACCTTATTTTATCCTTATAGCCAGTGATTAAACTCCAAGATTAATCACCTTTCCTCACATATAATGCTGAAATATTAAACAAGAGTTTTGGGGGAACTAATACAAGTGGAACTGAAATATTTTTAAATAAAGTCAGATTTTCTTGCTGATACCCAAATATCTTATACTGTTTATCCACTTGAGCAGGTTTAGATAATTCTAAAGATTAAAACAAGTGAAGAAGTTGCCAAGTCTTTTTTTTTCTTAATGTTTTAGGTATGGAAAGAATATTCCTCATTCAGACATCATATCCATTCCTATAATACTTTCTGGTAGAGTTAATACGTTAGTGTACCATACTTCCATTTATAAATTTCCACTGAATTGCATTGTTATATGTAAGCCTTTCAGAGTTTCATCACCATATCCTCTAACATAACATATCCCTTAATATACATCATTCTTTAACTTTTAATTAGCAATTTAATTAGCAAACGGGTATCAGAGGACATTATGCAGTAACATCTGATAGTTATCTTATGACTATCAGGCCATTTGACCCATATCCATGAAAATGTTCCCCAGCCCCTCTTCCTCCTAGTTCTTTAAGAGACCTTGAAAAACCCGTTTCTCAGAATCATAAGTCTCTCTCTTTTTTTTTTCATACCATTTTAATCAGGACTTATTCTGAAGAGACCAAAATTTTCATATTTGTATCACTATTACATTTTAAAATTCACTTAGGCTAGGAAAAGTTAGTGAATCTGTTCTCTTCTGTTATTTTTGTGGTCCAAGGAGTTGATAGATCAGCCAGACCCCCCTAGCACTTCCTGTAATCTATTAAAACTTTTACAATTATTTCATCTATCTCCAGTTTTATTGCATTTCAAGTAAACTATGTAAATCCTCCCACTGGTTTAATTGCATCAAGGTTATTCAGTGTTTTATTTGTTTTCTCATTTCAAAATAATTTAACCTATTTCTCATAATGTAATTAACCTCATTTGGGATGCCAGAATTAACCATCCTCTCAAATTATCCTGCTTCACAATAAGAGGTTCAGCAAGAGCCCAAGCACTTAGACTTCCTTTTGTCAGAGTTTGAATAACAGTGAACCAAATGTATAAAATTAGAGCATGCTTTGGTGTCATCACACAATGAATCTAAACATACTAGTATGTTTAATATTTTTTGCAGCCTTAGAAGAATTCCACTAAGTATCAAAAGGTAGTATATCTTCCTGAATGCCCTCTGGAATCATATTTCTTCACCTTTTAGAGTATGTCTGGCAATCATTGATTTTTAAAAATGTTTTTAATTTTCCCTAAAACAGCCAAATAAATTAAAAATATAGAATTCTTGACCAATTTCAGCTTTTAAAAAGCTAATTTAGCTCTTTTTAGATCTACTAGTTTCATCAGTGTGTAATCTTCTCATCAGCTTATGTGACCTCAAACCACAGTTGGCCTAGGGGCCAAATTTGCATCAAAGGACAATTTCATTTATCTTTCCCACAGTACCAACTGAAGCAATTACACATGATTGGCTATAGAAAGGACTCATAAAGAACCACATAAAGGTGAAGCAGAGTACTCAGGAGTATCATCAAAATATGTGTGAAATACTAAGTTTGCAGCTAAACCAGTTTATATAAACTAAAAAAAAAAAGTCAATATATGCATTTTAATAACAATATAGACAAGATAGCATATGGTGGTCTCTAAATATTAATAGTAGGCCATTCATCCTACTATTTAATACACTTAATTCTTTTGGTAAAGTTTGCTACCATGATTCTAGACTTCCCAGTTGATAAGGCTAAACAGTCACAGACAAAGTAAAAAGAAACTTTATATTTATGTGTCAGATCATATGTTACATATATCATTATATGAAGATTAAGAGTGAAATCCTGGAAGATTATAAAGATTTACTTTCCAGCTTGTTCACTACAATTTTGTCACCAGAACACAGATGTGAAATCACCACTAAGTCTAAGCTAAAATGGAAACAAACAGATTCATATCGACATCATTATCATTGGACATGTAGATTCTGGCAAGCCTACCACAGCTGGCCATCTGATCTGCAGATGTGGTAGATCAACAAAAGAACCATCAAAATGTTTGAGAAAGATGCTCCTGAGATCAAAATGACTCCTTCAATGATTCCTGCTTCTTGGATAAATGGAAGGCTGAAAGTGAGTGGATATTTCCCTGTGGAAATCTGAGACCAGTAAAAGTATTATTTGAACATCATTGATGCTCCAGGACACAGAGACTATCAAAAATATGATCACAAGCACATCAGAGGCTTTTTGTACCATTTTGATTATTGTTGCTGGTGCCAGTAAATTTGAGGCCATTTTCTCTAGAACCAAGCAGACCTGGAAGCATGCCATACTATCTTACATACTGGGAATGGAAAAACTAAATGTTGGTGTTAACAAACATTTCTTTCAGCTAGAAGATATACAAGGGAATCGTTAAGAAAGTCAGCACCTACATTAAGAAAACTGACTCAACCCAAACACAGTAGCATTTGGGGTTGGCTTGATGACAAAGCACTGAAGCCAAATGCATCCATTAGTTTAAGGGATGGAAATTTAGCCATAAAGGTGGCAATGCCCATGGAACCACGTTGCTTGAAACTCTTGACCACATCCTGCCACCAGCTCATCCATCTGATGAGCACTTTGGCTAGCCTTCCAGGACATCTACAAAAACACTCGTGTTGGTATTATCCTTGTGAACCAGATGAAGACTGTTATTCTTATATGAGGCATGGTGGTCACCTTTGTTCCAACCAGTGTTATAGCTGAAGTCAAGTTTGTTAAAATGCACTATGAAGTTTTGAGTAAAGGTCTTCCTAGGTGGGCTTCAGTATCAAGTATATAGGCTGCTAAGTTGCTTCAGTTGTGTCCAACTCTGTGTGACCCTATGGAATGCAGCCTACCACGTTCCTCCATCCATGGGATTTTCCAGGCAAGAGTACTGGAGTGGGTTGCCATTGCCTTCTCCTGTCAAGTATGTATATCTCAAAAATATTCATTGTGGCAATGTGGCTGGTGACAGAAAAGATGACCCAACAGTGGAAGCAGCTGGCTTCACTGCCCAGGTGATCACACTGACCCATCCAGGCCAAATCAGTGCTGGCTATGAACCTGCAGGATGGTTATGCAACTCAGATTACTTGCACGTTTGCTGAGCTGAAAGAAACTGATTGCCATTTTGGAAAGAAACTGGAAGATGAGCCCAAATTTTGGAGACCTGCTGATGCTGCCACCATTGAAACAGTGTCTGGAAAGCCCATATGAGTTGAGAGCTTCTCTGATGATCTTCCTCTGGGTTGCTTTGCTGTTCTTGACATGAGATGGGTAGTTGCTGTGGCTGTCCTCAGAATAGTGGAAAAGGAGGCTGCTGGGGCTTTCAAGGTCACCATGTCTGCCCAGAAAGCTCAGAATGAATATAATTTGTGATACCTGTCACCCTAATCTTCACCAGTATTAGAAGATCCATCTCAGAACTCTATCAATTGGTCATTGAAATTTAGTAGTAAATGCCTGTTTACTGCTTGCCAACGTAGGAGATGTAGGAGACATGGGTTCCATCTCTGGGTCAGGAAGATCCCCTAGTGGAGGAAATGGCAACCCACTCCATATTTTTGCTGGAAAATGCCATGACAAAAGATACTTGTATCCATGAGGTCACAAAGAGTTGGACACAACTGAACACACATACACACACACAATGAAATGATAATATGCTGTAAAACCTTCAGAAGGAAAGGAAAATGCTTTGCTGATTATCTCTGTGTGTATATGGTGTGTGTGATGGTTTTAAGTTATTAGTTTTGAAAATCAATACTTTTAATAAAAACTTGATCAAAAATACATCACTGAGTTTTGAGACCCATGGACAGGGAGGCCTGTCATGCTGCAATTCATGGGGTCACAAAGAGTCGGACACAACTGAGTGACTGAACGGAACAGAACTGAACTGAAACAGTTTAATGAAGAATTTGTGTCTTCTTTTGGCCAGCACCAAAACTTCCTATAGAAAGAAAGAAGTGAAATCGCTCAGTCATGTCTGACTCTTTGTGACCCCATGGACTGTAGCCCAGCAGGCTCCTCCCTCCATGGGATTCCTGCATTCCAGGCAGACACTTTAACCTCTGAGCCACCAGGGAAGCCAGAATTAATTAGGTGAATGACTTAAGAGTTGCCCATAATCCATTTCTGGTGTCCAATCTTCCTAAACTTCAGGATTTGATACTTCTGAGTTAACATTTTTTCCCCTAGGTCAGAACTTCAGGTTTCTTCACCCACCTTTCATAAGGGGAGGAAGCAGGTATACTTTAAGTACATAGTGAAAATGAGGTCTAAGGGTTACAAAAATTCACAGGTCAGGACAGACAAGCAGAGGTAATTTTTCATGTGCAAGCTGCTTTATAAAAAGGCCACAAACTCTAATGTTAATGGCCATGTGTAGCACATAAATTTTTTTGCATTTTCATCAATACTGAGTAAATTTGTTGGTATAATTTTTTTAAAAATTGCTTTTCAAGTAGCTGTGTTTTTTGTATAAGTAATATTTTGAAATCCTGAAACTATGTCATTTATATACATTTATTTCATCTATATATAAAGTGCAAATTAATAAATATCATAAAATGAATTTTCTATTTAAAACATCACACCTAAATTATAAAGTGTGAACTACATATTAATAAAGCACACAAGTTTGCCATTAATAAACATATCATTGACTTGATTGTTGTTCAGTAGCTAAGTTGTGTCCAGCTCTTTGGGACCCCATGAACTACAGCAAACTAGGCTTCCCTGTCTTTTACTATTTCCCAGAGTTTGCTCAAACTCATGTCCATTGAGTTGATGATTAATAAATATTTATATTTTTGTTTATTAGTCTTATATTTACCAGTTAAGAAAGAAGTAAACTGTCCATCTTGGAATAACCCAACTATTCTATGAAAGTTCAGTAAATTATATAAATGATATATGAAAGACTTAAAGTCCCCTTCATTATTAAGTAGCCCTTTCTAATTCTATTTCTGTTTGGGGAATTATAGAGTTTACAATATTTATATATGTATGCTTTAAAAATTTTTGCTTTCTGAAGAGATTTTCAAATAATCAAGTATTTTATTTCATATTTAAATTAACACTTCTATCAGTTCATTCACACCAGAAATTCTTCAATAGATAAGTTTTGTCAATGAAGTATGATATTTTTCCCCACAATGTGACTGTTTAAAGAAAGCTATCAAGATGTTGTCTTCAGGTAGGACGTGAAAGTATCTTACCTATTGACAAAAATTAATTTAGATCACTGCCAGTGCAAAAACTATTTTTTTAGTTGCTCAATGACAAAAAAAACAAAGAACAAAAAAAACCTTACAATGAATTTCCAAGTCTAGACCTTAGAAGTGAAAACATTTATTAAACCCTCTGAATAGTTTCAGTTTACTAGGTACATGGGAAATAAGGAAATGAAAAAATCATCTTAGTGGCTTGTTTTTGACCATGGTCAATACAAATATCATTTAATTCTTGGATTACACAGAAAAAAAAAAATAGCATGCAATTGTGACTTAATTGTTAACCATGTATAATAATTGAGGCTTTGCAGGTGGCACAGTGGTAAAGAATTCGCCTTGCAATGCCAGAGATGGAAAAAGTCACAATTGGATTCCTGGGTCAGGAAGATCCCCTGGAGAAGGAAATGGCAACCCGCCCCGGCATTCCTGCCTGGGAAATTCCATGGACAGAGGAACCTGGTGGGCTAAGTCCATGATGTCACAAAGAGTTGGACACAACTGAGCAGGCAAGCATACCATATATAATAAATAATAAAGCAAGCCACTTAACAATTTACATGTTATTTAAAATGGTGTTCTCCTTCCTCCTTTCCTGTCTTTTAAAGAGGATTTTAATTTCACTTAATTTTTCCATGATTCTAAGAAGGATTTGTGTTACATTAGAGAGAAGAGTTTTGATTTTTTTAATTACTGTATAAGCTATTATGTTTACCCCATATTTTTAAGTACTTTAATTGAATTTAGAATAAATGCAGCCCTGAGTCTAGTCACTGAATACTATTTTTGACTACCTGACATTTCCTAAGTCATAGGAGGTTTTGTGCAGAAGTCACCAACCTCCCATTTATTTTCCAAGGACGCTTGCAAACTCCCCTGAGTACTTATTATTGTTGAGCAGGAGGTACTGGAGAAATTGTTAATTTACATTGCCTGATTTGTGTGAACTCTGGACATTTTCCCTCAGTGTAGGTCTGAAAAACTGAAGCATTATTTCTCACAGCAAAAAGTTTCTTTTTTACAGGCAGGCATTTTGATGAATAGCTTTGGGCTGCTGAACATCTATACTATTCTCTTAGGTTCAATTCTGGTCATACCCGTGAGTAGAGATAAGGACATAAATGACGTGTTGGCAATTTGTACTATGATCTGCCAACCGTGTGAGGGAAAAATAAACCCAATGTTTTTATGTATAGATCTATTGCATTTAGGAGCAGTTACAGAGAACAGCCAAAAAATTCCATCTCGAGGGTCAGCTCTTGTCCAGAAGATATGGAATTCTATCCTACCACCCATTCACTTTTTGAAACATTGAAAATTTCCTGGAAAATTGACTATTTTTAGAAATGACAGGATGGCAAACATAAATATAAGAATTTAGAACACAGGCAAAATAGCATTTGACAAGCAGTTTTGTCATTTTTTAAGAATAGGAAAGAATTTCTGAAGTCACTTTATTTTGATGGCATTGACTTCTCGTTTGATGAGCAAGGTTTGTCTAGAAAGGATGAGTTACTGATAAAGGTTTTTCAGTTGTTGTTCAGTCACTAAGCTTTGTCTGATGCTTTGCAGTCCCACGGACAGCAGCATGCCAGGCTTCCCTGTCCTTCACGATCTCCCAGGAGTTTGCTCAAACTCACATGCCCATTGAGTCAGTGATGCCATCCAACCATTTCATCCTCTGTCATCCCCTCCTCCTTCTGCCTGTTTTCATACATGAACTTATATATGTATGTTTGTAGACTTACCTGGTGGTTCAGTGGTTAAGGATTTGTCTGCTAATGCAGGGGACATGGGTTTGATCCCTAGTCCTGGAAGATTCCAGCATACCAAAGGGCAACTAAACCTGCCTGCCACAATTACTGAAGCCCACAAGTCCTAGTGCCCATGTTCTACAACAAGANCATGAACTTATATATGTATGTTTGTAGACTTACCTGGTGGTTCAGTGGTTAAGGATTTGTCTGCTAATGCAGGGGACATGGGTTTGATCCCTAGTCCTGGAAGATTCCAGCATACCAAAGGGCAACTAAACCTGCCTGCCACAATTACTGAAGCCCACAAGTCCTAGTGCCCATGTTCTACAACAAGAGAAGCCACCACAAAGAGAAGTTTGTGCCCTGAAACTAGAGAGCAGCTTCCACTCACAGCAACTAGAAAAAGTTCGTGAGCAACAATGAAGACCAAACACAGTCAATGATAAATAAATCAGTAAATAAGTAAAACAATGTATGTTCCTGAGTCCCATGATCTGAATGAAATTTGACTATCACCTAAACACTTCAAATTATTTATGATCAACCTACCAAACTTCATTAACATAAATTATTATGTCTAAGGCTGTTTCAGTATGTAGTGTCTCCCACATCACATAACTGATTTTAGATAAATTTCAAATGACACCATTGAAAATATGAAACTAAATAACTAGCAGAGGTGAAAATATTGTCTCCCTCAGAAGAGATAAGTTATGGGTAGAGAAATATGGGAGTTAAGTTCCTGAGGTTAGTTTTGAGGACAGATCCCAAAGGGTCCTGACTTCAGTAACAGACTTTGGTGCTCTTTGTTTTGCTGTGGGAAAAAAAGTATTCTTAGGAAGGACATTTAAATGACATTAAACACTTTGTCAAAAAAGTCTGAAGAAGCAGAGGCATAAAAGAGGCAATGATTGGGGGAATGCTGGGAACAAAGCTTTTAATTAAGAATCTATTTCAGCTGTCAGGGCCTTGCCAAAAGTTTAGCTCTTATAACTCTGTTTCACATATCTGTGAAGGTTATCTGAAAAAAGGTTGCACTGAAGACAATAGTATTAAATAAAACCAAAACACTAGAGGGGGTTATAATCTATTCAGAACTAGAAGAAAATATCATATATTGTATTCTCAATCAGACATGAGGATATTGAGAAAAATCTGGAGAAAAATGAAAGCAAATCTATTTATTTGGCTTTAAAAAGAAGCTCCCTTAGGAGACTGGGCATAGAGAAAATTCCGTTCCAGGAACTAATATCAGAAATGTTCCAATATATACTGTAATAATGACCTTAACCAGACTCCTCTTGGAGCCATTAAAAGCCAGTGGTACTGAACCCTGATGTCCCTTTAACCACAGCCTCCAGCTTCTGTGTTAGTTCAGATCACATCACTTGTTCACAGTACATCTCTCTAACACAGCCTTGATATGCATATGAGAAAGAGCGAGAGCAAGAGAGAGACATACATATTTGAAGGATTACACTGTTGACTTTGAAGATGGAGAAAGAGGCTATTGCTCAAGCAATATAAGCAGCTCTGATAGTTGGAAAAGGCAAACCAAAGGTTTCTCTACTAGAATTTCTGAAGGAAATACATTGTGATATGAAATTTGTGGCCTTTAAAGGTATAAGATTATGAATGTGTGTTGTGTTAAGACATAAAGTTATTGGTAATTTGTTAAAACAGCAAAAGAACACCAGTACATTCAGGAAGAAAACTCTATGAGCTACTCTGCTTCCAGAACTCTTGGCTCATTTCCTTGAATGTTCACTGGAAGCATCTCTTTCTTTTATACCTGAAACCACAGCCATATTTCAGGAGGAGGCCCACAAGTATGGCTCAAATTGGGAACAGTGTCAAGGGAAAAGAAGGTTTTTGTTTGTGAAATACTGAAGAGATTGAAGTGACAAAATTTGAGAGTAAGCAAAAACAAAAATTATGGAGGAAAAGACCAAAAGTGTGAGTTTAAGCCATTGATTAAAAAGATTTTTTTCATTACAAAGCCAGCAATCTCATACTGAGAAACATATACAACATATAACTCAGCAACATAAAATTGCTGAGTTCACTGATGCTTTGACTAGAGGAAGTGGAAATTTATACATCCCGAGTGAAGGCTTGGATGGTCTGTTAGATATCTTTCAATTCTTCAATTCCATAATAATCATAAAATCTAAGAACTGAGATACTGATGAAGTTAATGATAGATATAGGAAGACATGAAGAGAAGATGTTATTATTGTGAAGTAATTGGCAGAGGAGATAGGTACATGAGGGCTTCTCAGGTGGTGCCAGTGTAAAGGACCTGCCTGCCAATGCAGGAGACATAAAAGATGTGGGTTTGATCCCTGGCTCTGGAAGATCTCCTGGAAGAGGGTATGGCAACTCACTGAGTATTCTTGCCTTGAGAATCTCATGGACAGAGGAGCATGGCAGACTATGGTTCATAGAGTCACAAAGAGTCAAACATGATATGCATGTACGTGGTTCATGAGAAACCATTTTTCTTTTAAACATGATTCATGTGAGGTACTGTTAGAGTCCTCATGAAGATATGCTGACTGGATCATTAAAAGCCCACAAGTGGCCTTTGGGAAAATGTTTAGAGCTCTAGATGATATCTGTGGGTATTAACCNCAAACATGATATGCATGTACGTGGTTCATGAGAAACCATTTTTCTTTTAAACATGATTCATGTGAGGTACTGTTAGAGTCCTCATGAAGATATGCTGACTGGATCATTAAAAGCCCACAAGTGGCCTTTGGGAAAATGTTTAGAGCTCTAGATGATATCTGTGGGTATTAACCAACAGCAATTTGGTATCAGTTGTGATCTCTACAGGAATAGGTTCAAAGCAAAGCATGAAGGTAAAAAATCAGCATGGTGGAGAACACACATTGCATATTTATAGGGTTAAGGAATGAAGGTGAAAAAGAAATAGAGAATTAAACAGAGAAGTAGGTGGCATCACATGAACCAAATGAAAAAGAGAATTCATTAAAGATTTCATGAATATCTCATATGAAGTAATTTTAATATATGATAATTAAAGTCGCTCAGTCGTGTCTGACTCTTTGTGGCCTGCCAAGTTCGTCCATCCATGTGATTTTCCAGGCAAGAATACTGGAGTGGCTTGCCATTTCCTAAGTAGGTGGCATCACATGAACCAAATGAAAAAGAGAATTCATTAAAGATTTCATGAATATCTCATATGAAGTAATTTTAATATATGATAATTAAAGTCGCTCAGTCGTGTCTGACTCTTTGTGGCCTGCCAAGTTCGTCCATCCATGTGATTTTCCAGGCAAGAATACTGGAGTGGCTTGCCATTTCCTCCTCCAGGGGATCTTCCCAAGCCAGGAATTGAACCCGGGTCTCCCTAACAGCAGGCAGACTCTTTACCATCTGAGCTACCTGGGAAGTAATTTTACTGAGCTCTAGATGATATCTGTGGGTATTAATCAACAGCAATTTGGTATCAGTTGTGATCTCTATAGGAATAGGTTCAAAGCAAAGCATGAAAGTAAAAAATCAGCATGGTGGAGAACACACATTGCATATTTATAGGGTTAAGGAACGAAGGTGAAAAAGAAACAGAGAATTAAACAGAAAGTAGGTGGCATCACATGAACCAAATGAAAAAGAGAATTCATTAAAGATTTCATGAATATCTCATATGAAGTAATTTTAATATATAATAATTAAAGTCGCTCAGTCGTGTCTGACTCTTTGTGGCCTGCCAAGTTCTTCCATCCATGGGATTTTCCAGGCAAGAATACTGGAGTGGCTTGCCATTTCCTCCTCCAGGGGATCTTCCCAAGCCAGGGATTGAACCCGGGTCTCCCTAACAGCAGGCAGACTCTTTACCATCTGAGCTACCTGGGAAGTAATTTTACCCTTAGCNTCTTCCATCCATGGGATTTTCCAGGCAAGAATACTGGAGTGGCTTGCCATTTCCTCCTCCAGGGGATCTTCCCAAGCCAGGAATTGAACCCGGGTCTCCCTAACAGCAGGCAGACTCTTTACCATCTGAGCTACCTGGGAAGTAATTTTACCCTTAGCTTATTATTGTTACAGAGACTGGAGATTGAACTCTATAAATTAAAATAAACAAATCTACTTAGTTATGAAGGTGATATTGACATTATAAGAAGGTATAATGAATTTAGAGAGAAACTGAAGTCAAGGAAGCTAGAAATTCAGGGAATCATGGTAAAATATTTAACATCTTAAAAATCTAGCAGAAAAGCTATCTCAAAATCTAAATTTCTGCTTTATTTTCCTTTGGTGATGAATGCTATATTTTTTGAAAAATATGGTTTTGTTTTGTTTTTGGTAACAACATATTCTGTCTATAGATTTCAGTAAAATGGGTTACAATGAAAATCAATGTCACATCCAGATGATAAAAGATGCTTTGTGGGGAAAGAATGAAAAGACATTGAAAATGTGAGTAAACAAAATTTATAGTATTTTTTAAACAACAAAGGCCGCCTTTTTGGATAATTGTTCCTGGTAAGAAAATGAGAAAGAACATTATTCTCCATCGTTGAGGAGATGACAGTAGGAAGAATAGCTTCTAAAATGAGTTTTCCTTAAGGCTCCATAATTTATGTCCATTTCAGATGCTTTTAAGTATCTGCCAACTTAGTACACAACTATGTAGAATATTCTTTACAGCAGAAATGTTGATACTTAAAATGATTTATTTGGAGCCCTGTTTAGATTGAAGAAAACATAAAATTTATTAAAGCAAAATATTAGGATATCCAAAAGATAAATGGAAAGATTTGAGAATATTTAGACAATCGCTTTCATTTTAAGAGGAAAGAAGAAAATGAAAAAGAAATGGCTAAATATGAATTGGTAGAATTAATTCTTAAAATGAAGCCACTGATTTATCAAAATATTTGGAAAGTGAACTCTTTAGGATACCAGAAAATTATGACATGCTGATTGACACTTGTAAGTCTCTTTTCAAAGACACAAAAGTATATAAAATAATTTATGTGGGGAAACCGAGGCTTAATTGTTTAAATTATGGTGGGTCATAAATCTAATAAGTGGTAGAAATGGAAAATAGGAATTGAACCACTGCATTTAATAGGACTGTTGTTGTAGGGGTAAGACTAGTAATGTTACAGTAACAATGGTGTGGCATTGGTAGAAACTTCTAGAAAGTACTCATAATTTTCCAGGTATTCTTCTGAGTGAGTGCTTTACATGTTTCAATTCATCTGTTTATGATGACAGTTATCTAAAATAGATCTCATTCTTATTCTATTTTACAGATGAGACATAGGATGTAAAAATAATAAAATAAATTTAAAAAACTAGCCTCAACAACACACACCCAAGCTATAACAAAATGAAACCACAGAGTTTACTAAAAAAAGCAAAATGAATTAGTCAATAGGCTAGGTCAATATTTGGTAGCAAACAGTTCAAAAGATGTCAATGGCTTAAAAAGTTAAGATNTGCATGAAAGTGAAAAGTGAAAGTGAAGTCGCTCAGTCGTGTCCGACTCTTAGCGACCCCATGGATTGCAGCCTACCAGATTCCTCCATCCATGGGATTTTCCAGGCAAGAGTACTGGAATGGGGTGCCATTAGTGTATACTGAATATATATTTCATATATATATATATATATACATAATTTAAAGTGTAATAGTGAAACTGTGATAACTTTTAAAATGTTTTTTCAAGGGTATGTCTATCACTTTCTCTTGTATTTTAGTAGCTAAAGTATGACCAAATACAACCAAGTGTGGTTTTGATGGTTGGGAAGTACAATATTTCCATATAAAGGGGCTTGGGAATATAAGATATATAATGTTGGCCATGAAGTGTTTGAACTATATTACACTCTACTACATAGAAATACCATAGTTGTATTTTTTTTTATTGTTTTCATTTTACTTTCTTGTGAAAGGTAATCAGTGGATAGTTTGACTTAGTTTCATACTAAAACGCTAATGTTATCATCTTTAAGGTTGATTCTTGGTTTCTCAATATTAAACAAATAATTATGCCATTGAATTAAAATTAGTTAATTGATAGAACTGACTATTTCTAGAACTAGTATGACTACACTGTGTCTAAACTTGAGAAACAGAACTCTGGCATGAGCCAAAAACCAGGTAGAACAGAGCAACACAGGAGAATGGATGTATGCAAGTGTGTATGCTAAATCGCTTCAGTTGTGTCTGATTCTGTGTGACCCTGTAGACTGTAGCCCACCAGGCTCCTCTGTCCATGGGATTCTCCAGGCAAGAATATTGGAATGAGCTGGCATGCCCTCCTCCAGGGGAATCTTCCCCATCCAGTGATCAAACCCATGTCTTTTTGTCTCCTGCATTGGCAGGCGGGTTCTTTACCAATAGCACCACCTAGGAAGAATTGAGTGAATATACAATGCACCAAATCAAACAGAAAAGAAGTTGAAGCTCACCTGGTGTGTGCCACTGGGATTTTTCCTCAACTTCAGTGGGTGCCGTTATCATCCTTTGGATCTATTTCACTTTTCAAGCCAAGATCACACTCCTTCTGGGTAGCCAAAGTCCAGGCTCAGTATGGTGGAGGTAATGGCCCAGACATTTTTATTCAATGCAGGACTCCTCTAATGGGTAATCTTTACTTTGGAGTTCCTAACTGGGTTGTTTGTACTTTGTCAGAGCTGTATCACAGTCTGAGTGTCTTTCTGCACAATCATCTTCATCCCTCTTCCTTTCACAGGTTTCTGACCTCTGATGAAGTACGCTGACCTTCTCTGGTCCATTCTCCTGCTCCTTCCAACTCTCTCAAGTGAACATTTAACTTCTTTTTGCTTTCTAGGACCCTAAGTCACACATCAGGTGGTAGAGCTTCTAAGAAAGGATAGGTAAATTTATGAGATAAAAAACCATATAAATTAAAGATGGCTGAAGTAAACATTGAGATTGCTTAACTTATTGTATGAAGACCACTTCATAAGTGGGGGACCCACATCCTCATCTGGCTGATATGAAATGGTCCCATGTTGAGTTGACTGGATAAAACTCTAAAAACAGTTGAGTATATTAGATATAATTCTGAAATAGTTGGAAAGGAGGACCAGAATGACCTTATATATAATATTAGGACTGGACCGTGTCTTTTAGAAGTCAAGATCTGGAAAATAATTAGCAAGAGAAAGTGAAAAGTAAGGGAGACACTATAGGAGTGAATGTGAAAATGCTAGTCACTCAGTCATGTCCGCCTCTTTGTAACCACATGGACTGTAGTTTGCCAGCCTCCTCTGCTCACAGGATTTCTCAGGCAAGAATGCTATGGGTTTCCATTTCCTTCTCCTGGGGATCTTCCTGACCTAGTGATTGAACCCACGTCTCCTGCATTGTGGTCAGATTCTTTACCATCTGAGCCACCAATGAAGCCCCAGTTATAGACCAGGTAACATAAATCCAGATGGCCTGATTTAGTTTAGTGACATAGATAATTGACAGAATGAATAGTGTTTATGAGATGTTTGAAAGCCAAAAATGGCAAATCTTGGAGATTTCATGGAATAGGTGAGATAGTAGAGCAAAGGAAAGAAAACCAATGATTTCTTGATGACATCCTTCATTCACTAAATCAAAGTGTTCTATTGAATTTTATAAAAATAATCAATGTAAATGTCCTTATGAAAAATATAAATGTTAAATACTTCACCCCCCCAAAAAAAATGCTGGAGGCATTAGCATTTGATGTAGGTGAAGACAGAAAATTCTTGGGTAAAGCTGATTGCTTTTGGAGAAGGATAAGAAAGGAAAGATAACTCCTTAGAAGGCTTTCGATAGAGAATCTTGGTGAAGACTGAGAAGTACACTGAGGTTTTATTAAACTGTGCTATCAGAATATGTGTTACCAATTACTCTTTTATCCTCTCCTGATAATTTTCAGTAATATCTAAAAGCACACATAGGCACGCACACACACACACACGCACACACACACACACACACATTCAGAATGTTGAAAGTGCCTGAAGTAGCTCTCCCTAACTGTGGTAGGGAGAGTTTAAAGTCTTCTTGAGACTTGCTTATCTTTTGGCACAGAGTAGAGAACTCTAAAAGAAGGAAAAACCTAGAAGCTGAATTACAGAGGAAGTTTAAACAGTGCTTGGCTAACATGTTTCCTTAAGTCAAGTCTATTTGTCTTAATGTTAGTTGATATATCTTTACTGTCTTTTAAATGATAATTTTAAAAAGAGATCATAATCATGAATATTATACAAATATAAAATAAACATGTCAATGATTTTATTTAATTTGCCAAAATCACTGAAGATGGTGACTACAGCCATGAAATTAAAAGACTCTTGCTCCTTGGAAGAAAAGCTATGGCCAACATGGACAGCATATTAAAAAGCAGAGACATTAGTTTGACAGCAAAGGTCCATCTAGTCAAAGTTATATTTTTCCGGTAGTCATGTATAGATGTGAGAGTAGGACTATGAACAAAGCTGAGTGCTGAAGAATTGATGTTTTTGAACTGTGGTGTTGGAGACGACTGTTGAGAGTCCCTTGGACAGCAAGGAGNGACAGGGTCCATCTAGTCAAAGTTATATTTTTCCGGTAGTCATGTATAGATGTGAGAGTTGGACTATGAACAAAGCTGAGTGCTGAAGAATTGATGTTTTTGAACTGTGGTGTTGGAGACAACTCTTGAGAGTCCCTTGGACAGCAAGGAGATCTAACCAGTCCATCGTAAAGAAAATCAGTCTTGAATGTTCATTGTAAGGACTAATTTGAAGCTGAAAGTCCAACACTTTTACCAAATGATGCAAAGAATCAACTTGTTGGAAAAGATCCTGATGTTGGGAAAGACTGAAGACGGGAGGAGAAAGGGACAACAGAGGATGAGATGGCATCACCAACGCAATGCACATGAGTTTGAGTATGCTCCGGGAGTTGGTGATGGACAGAGAGGCCCCGTGTGCTGTAGCATGGGGTCACAAAGAGTTGGACATGACTGAGTGACTGAACTGACTTGTTGATACATTAATAAAGAAATCAGTATGCTGTTACAGCTAATTCAAACACAATTTTAAAGTTCCCACATTTGTATGCAGTAAAGGAATGCTGAAATGACAATATACAAATATGTACAAAAATCTGTCTATCCACAAGGCAATTATAGATACATTCCACTAGACACAACTGCCTAGAATTTCTGTGAACAAAACTTATTTATATTAATGTTTTCTATACTTTACAGAATTGTAAAACAGCTCTAAGACATAAAAGGCACAAATTATCTGAATGTGTGACACAGAGAGTACACCAATTAATCTCTTTTTTAAAAATATTTTTGTCCAGTTTAAAGTTTTCTTAACACTTCAAGTTTGTAAGTAGCAGGATTTAAAGCATCACCAAGAACCAGGAGTCAGAACTCCAAGGTGTTAGATAATAATTATATGAGCGAAAACTCTCACTTTCAAGTCTAAACATGATACCATAAAATTAAGTAGATTTTTTTCTCCTGAATTACTTTTCTATCTACATTAGTAACAAAGATACTGATTTTAAATGCTACATCTTTGAACCGCCTTTCCCCTTCTTTGAAAACAATATGAAATTAATTTATGACCAACAGCAGATTAGATAAGTCACAATAAAATTTGAACAGAGACCGAAAGGAGGAATCATTTGAAAATGATTAATATCGTAAAGGATTAAAAAATATTAGTTGGGAAAATATCTGGTCACTTAGAGTATCATGCACTTAAAATGGAAAATGTGATTTTGGATTGTGAATGCCTTTATAAAATATCACATAGTGAAATATGAAGAAACCATTCACCTCAGAGATTTTGAGCATGAAAATCAAATAGCTGACTGAAAGTGAATACAGTCTAAAAGGAAGTGGAGATTATAGGGCTAGAAAGATAGACTCAGAGATAAGTATGTCAATGTAAAAAATTTTTAAAGTGTTCCAGTGAAATTTACATTGAAGAAACATGAGAAAGTAAGAACGAGGGACAAAAGGGGTAAAGCAGGATCTGAACTGCTCTCTCTCTCTCTCTTTTTTTTTTTTTTAT
>SJYX01010937.1:236786-259126 GCA_006410675.1 Oreotragus oreotragus
TGGCATGAAGCATACTTTGCTAAAGAAAAAATCATTATATATATATACATATATATATATATATATGTATATGTATATAACTGAATCATTGTTCTGCAGTACATTTGAAACTAACACAATGTAAATCCACTATCCCACAATAAAAATTCTGTTTTAAATTTACTTTTTGTCTTTTGACTTTTATTACATATGTAGAAAGTCCTCCCTTACCCCATGATTTTAAATAAAATATACTTTCTCCTTAAACAGTATGACCAGAAGTTCTGGAAGTCTAACTAACTATGCATAATAAAAGACTAAAAAGAAAAAAAGTTCACACTGGACAAGATCAGTGCACTTTCCTGGTGGCTCAAATGGTAAAGAATCTGCCTACAGTCCATAAGACCTGAGTTTGATACTTGGGTCAGGAAGGTCCCCTGGAAAAGGAGATGCGAACCCATTCCAGTATTCTTGCCTGGAGAATTCTACGGACAGAGAAGCCTGGAAGGCTACAGTCCTTGGAGTCCCAAAGAATCAGACATGTCTAGCCTACACACACACATCAAGGGGGCAGAGAGAGAATTGACAAGTTTTCTAAAGTAAAAGCTCTAAGAAAAGGGAAGTCAGGGGCCTACAGGCTGGATGAATCTATCTAAACATACTCAAGTGGAGGGGAACGTTAAGTCATCATGGTCAACTCTAAATAAATATTTCTTGAATGAAGGAGTACATGAACACAAGAATGAATTAATATTGTACAAGCAGGGTATTAAGAACAGTGAGTGTTGGGAATTCCTTGGCAGCCAGTGGATAGGACTCTGCACTCTCACCACCCATCACCAAGGGCCCAGGTTTGATCCATGGTGGAGGAATTAAGTCTCACAAGCATAGTAGCGTGGCTGAAAAATAGAAAGAAAAAAAAAAAAAACTGAAAAAAGCAATGGGTGATATGAAAAAGTAAGATATAGAGACGCATTGTTCAGTGAAAAATTTTAAATATTGCCTACATTTTCAGTTACAATGATAGATTGGATTTCTTAAGATTTTTGAGAAAAATATTATCTTTAATACACTCAACTGTTTTTGTAGCAAATGGATCTACTTTTATCAAGTGTAGAATAAATGTATAGCTACATATTTTAGTTTTAATCATCAGAAAACGTAACTTGGACAGTTGTTTTTGAAAAAGGATGCAATTAATCTATGAAGACATATTTATTTATTACTTTCAAGGAGCCAGCCACTGTTGCAGGTTAACCAGAATTAGAAAAAGTCCTTGCTCACAGACAGCTTCCATTCTAGATGGGCAAATATCTATTTTTTTCCCAGCTTTATCTATTGTTATCATTTGGTCCCATGTGTTTATCAGTAACCACTTCTCTCTCTATTTCTTGGAAAGTAAAGTCATTATATGTATAAACATAGATATAGATTACAGATGTAGGTATACATACAGATATTTTTTCTGAACTAATAGAGATTAACTGTATTAATTTATTTACTTACTCATAAGTGTGTTAGTTTAAGGAAATGACATTAAGAGGCAAAATTTTCAAAACGTTTCCTTTAAAAAGTCCACCCCCGATATATTAAATAATGTCTATAAATAATGCAGAAAACCCACAAGATGGCAGGAGTGACCCATAGATGTACGTTTCTTCAGTATTTCACTTTTTGTCGTCTCATCCATTCTTCATCTGGTATAACTTCACATTTACTGTTTTGTTAGCTTGAAATATAATTTAAGACACTTAAAGATGGTTGATAATTAAATAGCTAAAAGAGCTTAAGAAAAAAAAGGCAAAAAATCACAAGTGGAGAATCACAATAGGAAACTATTCAAACTTTTATTGTTGTTCTGTCACTCAGTCGTGTCCAACTCTTTGTGATCCCATGGACTACAGCCTTCCTTGTGCTTTACCCTCTCCAGGAGCTTGCTCAAACTCCTGTCCATCAAGTTGGTGATGCCATCCAACCATCTCATCCTCTGTTGTCCCCTTTCCTCCTCCCTTCAGTCTTTCCCAGCATCAGGGTCTTTTCCATTGAGTCTCCTCTTTGCATTAGGTAGCCAAAATATTGGAGCTTGAGCTTCAGCATCAGTCCTTCTAATGAATATTCAGGACTGATTTCCCCTAGGACTGATTGGTTTGATCTCTTTTCTGTCCAAAGGACTCAATTCTTTGGTGCTCAGCCTCTTTTACTGTCCAACCCTCATATCCATACAGGACTACTAGAAAAACCATAGCTTTAACTATATGGGCCTTTGTAGGCCAAGCAATGTCTCTGATTTTTAATATACTGTCTAGGTTTGTCATTGATTTTCTTCCAAGGACCAAGTGTTTTTTGACTGCTGCAGTCACCATCTACTGTGATTTTGGAGCCCAGAAAAGTAAAGTCTGCCATTTTCCATTGTTTTTCCATCCATTTGCCATGAAGGGATGGGACCAGAGGCCATAATCTTAGTATTTTGAATGTTGAGTTTTAAGCTAACTTTTTCACTCTCCTTTTTCACCTTCATCAAGAGGTTTTTTTTTTTTTTCTTTTCAATAAAACTTTAATATACCATTCCATGTGTTTTATTTCAAAAGGCTTTTAAATTATTCTTCGTTTTCTGGTGGCTCAGATGGTAAAGAATCCTCTTGCAAAGGAAGGAGACCTGGGTTCAATCCTGGGTCAGGAAGATTCCCCTGGAGATGGGAATGTCAGCCCACTCTAGTCTTGTTGCCTGGAGAATTCCATGGTCAGAGGAGCTGGGCAGGCTATAGTCCATGGAGTCACAAAGAGTCAGAAATGACTGAACGACTTTCAATTTCACTTTTTGCCATAAGGATGGAACCCAGGTATCCCACATTGTGGGAGGATTCTTTACCATCTGAGCCACCAGGGAAGCCCTTTCAAAATTAAATCCATTAAATATATATTGTGTTTAGATTAAGGGAAAATGTGTACAAGTAACAACACTATATATCAGGAGGTCAGGAAGCTGTTGTAAGAACAATCCTTTTTAGTGTACAATATAAGCTGAGTTTATCGAAATGCAACCATAAAACATGGGTTTTGAAAATATCACTTCAACATATTATATGTGTATATACATAATAGATAATATATGTATATTATATACCTGTATACATTATATATACATATATTAATATTCTATCTATAAAATCATGCTTTATGATTATAAGTTTAAGCAATGTATTTATATCAATTACCTAAAGAAAAATTGCATCTTTGCTTTCAAAAAGACAAAAACTGTAATGGTAATTTTATTTGCAGAAATTCTACTACTAGTGGGCTGCAGTTGACCATAACAAGAGTTACTAATTTTACAGACTTTGAATCCAAGTTCCATCTCTTACTTGATGAATAACTCTTAGTTCTGAGTTTCAGCTATAAGATGGAAATGATTATACCCTTCTCATGGGATTTGTTATGTCACATGACTTGTAAACCATCTCATGTGTAATAATGAGAAGAAATTCCTCCTGACATTCACATATTTTTTTGTTTGTTTTTAGGTCTTCATCAAAATGTGTTCAGTTAACACTTTGAATTTTCCCCTTCCAAAGCTGGTGGTATTCTTATAGGTATTCTGGATATCTCAGACAAATTTAGACAAGATCCCAGAAAACCATATCCTTAAGTCCTCCAGAGAAGGCCATTTGGATTTCAGTTTGAGCACTGAGCTTAGCTTCTTTTTCTTTCCTATATGCCAGAGCTCATTTGAAAATGTTATGAGAGTCCAGTGGTAGCATTTAAAGAGCTAACCATGGGAGTCCCTTGGGTTCAAGGAGAAGGAACCAGTAAATCCTAATGGAAATAAATTATGAATATTTATTTTAAGGACTAATGCTGAAGCTCCAGTACTTTGGCCACCAGATATGAAGAGATGATTCATTGGATAAGATCCTGATGCTGGAAAAAAATTGAGGAAAGGAGGAGATGGGGGTGGCAGAGGATGAGATAGGTAGCATCACCGACTCAATGGACATGAATTTGAGCAGACTACTGGAGATGGTGGAGGACAGAGGAGCCTGGCATGCTACAGTCCATGGGGTCACAAAGAGTCTGACACTGCTTAGCAACTGAACAAGATCCTTTTTAAGTGACTTTCTTGGGAAGATAACATTTTTTCCCCAGATTTAGAGTCCACTTCCAAGTGATGCACTTGGAATTTAATTTTAAAAAGAATGAATTTTGCAGTTATCCCATTTAGTTTCATAGAGGAAGGAGATGTACCATATCTTGTATGAGGATTTGTAGTATTATTACAATTTTTTTGCCTTTGCGCTTTTCTTTCTTTTTGAGCTAAATAAACTGGACTTTACTTTCTTAGAATTTGTATTTTCAATGCATTCACTATTTTTGTCTGATTGTTAGTTTCTTTGCTTTCCTGCTTACTTTTGAAAAATTGAGGAGTTGTCGATGTACAATATTATATAATTTTCAGAGGTACACCACAGAGTTTCACAATTTTTAAAGGAAATACTGCTTTAATGTTGTTGCCAGTTGTGGTTCCCACAGAAATCTTTGTTCATTGTTTTGAAACCTTCTCTCCTGTTATAAAACCTAACGGTCATTGTAGAGGCTAATTTTCATCATATGTGTTTAATTATGTATTTATTATATTAGGCATATGGTGTTATGCAATATTAATATTATATAATTTTCAGATGTACACCACAGAGTTTCACAATTTTTAAAGGAAATACTGCTTTAATGCTGTTTCCAGTTGTGGTTCCCACAGAAATCTTTGTTCATTGTTTTGAAACCTTCTCTCCTGTTATAAAACCTAACGGTCATTGTAGAGGCTAATTTTCATCATATGTGTTTAATTATGTATTTATTATATTAGGCATATGGTGTTATGCAATATATGGTAGGAAAAAAAGGGACTAAAGAAGGCATTTTATCAGAAAGCAATTTGTCCTCTTTATAATTGCAAGTAATTTACTAAAGAGCTGACAAAGTCACAGCATCAGTTGCCTCTCACTGTATTCCTCTGCAGTGAAGAGACTGACACTGAGACTGTGCTTTCTAACTTTGATCCAAATGTGAAATTTATGGGATGATATACAGATTACTTATTAGCACACCAGGAAGGAATAAGATTAACTACATTAATAAGGCTCCATGGGTGTATGCTCTGGACAAAGCCTCGTGGCAAAGATGCTTTAAGAGTGCTCAAAAACCAAATAGGTAAGCGCTATAATGGCTTCACTGAGAAGGTAACGGCACCCCACTCCAGTGCTCTTGCCTGGAAAATCCCATGGACACAGGAGCCTGGTAGGCTGCAGTCCATGGGGTCACTAAGAATCGGACACGACTGAGCGACTTCACTTTCACTCTTCACTTTCATGCACTGGAGAAGGAAATGACAATTCACTCCAGTGTTCTTGCTTTGAGAATCCCAGGGACCAGGGAGCCTGGTGGACTGCTGTCTATGGGGTCTCACAGAGTCGAACACAACAGAAGCGACATAGCAGCAGCAGCATAATGGCTTCAGAATCAACTACATTTGATTTCAAAAAATAAATATATGGAAACACTTGAAGAACATGGTGGAAGTTGGATGGGAATAGAAATAATTTTTAAAAAGTGAGTATTATAGTAAAGACAGAAATATCATGGGCACGTGAGTTTTGTAAAATAAATGAATAAATAAAAGAAATAATGCTCAGAAGAGTAATACATTTTATGAAGGTTGAAAGAGGATAGAGTGCAAAAAGGAAAGTAATCCAAGAATATGCTACAGAAAAAAACTGCATGTGTTAAATGGAATTAATGCTAATAAAATATGATTCAGCTATAAGTACATTTTAAAAGGAACATTTTTTTGTCTCATGAATATTAAACCACAAAGGGATTTCATGCATAATTTAATTGGTTACTTGTTCAGTTGGTTTCAGTAACCCAACAGACTTAGGAATTTTAGGGCTCTTTAATCTCAACTGATGAATGCAGTTTCCCTATACTCAGTCATTTTCTAAGTATAGAAATTCATGTACGGTGATAAAAGTGTAGATGTTCTTAAGATGCATCATCTTGCTATTAAAGTTGATTTAGTACTTCTAAAGAACAGTATTTATTGTTCATCTTCAAAGCCCTTTGAATATCAATAATGGCTTAAAAATATTACTTTTGGTTTTCTATTTCTTATTTACAACTCTGTTCAGTCATGTTTGGTGAGATGATCTGTTTATTCATATACATTGAGTTAGGCTGAACTACTTGCTGGAACTGTCTACATGAAACACGTAAAGAAAAGGTGACTAAGGTTCAAGGCTTAAGACTAACACAAGGAGTCATTGAGGAGGTGGAAACAAGGATACAAAGCTTGGGATCTTTTAGGAGGGCCAGAATATAGAAACCAAGATCCAAAAGAATTCATCTTATTCAGTCAAGACACGCAGAATCACTGGTCAGCTAATAATCTGGAAAGTGGTCTATACATGGGGTTTTGAATATGTAGGTCAAGAAAGGTGTACGTTTTAGGTGGAGTCTCAGGCCAATTTAGCTTATTCCAGGAATTTCACAGAAGCAAGGGTAAATGAAAATGAAGGTTCATAAAAAGAAATGAGCTAAAAAGTTGAGATGATCAAGTCCAAGCCCCAGGCTATAATAGGCTGTCATGAATGTGTGCTCAGCCGTGTCTGAAAATTTGGGACCCCATGGACTGTAGTGTGCCAGACTCCTCTGTTCATGTAATTTGCCAGGCAAGAATACTGGAGCGTATTGCCATTTCCTTCTTGAATAATAATCTAGACTCTAACATAAAACAGGTCCTCTGCAATGATAGGATTATGAAGTAGCTTATTTGGATATCAGATACCCAAGAGACACAAGCAAGAGTAAAATTAGGCAAACTGGAAATATCTCAAGTTAGATAGATTCCCAGCTCAGCACAGAAATAACTGATTTATCTGTGCTTCAACACACACACACACACACACACACACATACACACTTTCTCCCATATTTATATAATGAACTATTGCATTTTTTAAACTCTAAGATTTAATTTCCTTGGTTTAGGAGAAGTGTTGGACAGCCTAGAGATAACTCAGACCTTAGTTTGATCAGATAGATGGGGTCAGGTGGATGAGGCCCTGATAAGGCTTCTATAATCCTATTGATGCTGTGGTCCACGAGATTCATATCCATAGTTTCTGATACCTTTAAAAATCAGAGCCCAGGCAATAGTTCATATTTGCTTTTCTTAAAAGTCCCTCAAACATATTTAAGTTCTTAGTTCAAGGTAAATCTTATTAAAATTTACCTTCTTTGCCAATCTTTAAGTGTTCTGATGCTGAAGCAGAAATTCAATACTTTGGCCACCTGATGTGAAGAACTGACTCCTCGGAAAAGACCCCAATTCTGAGAATGATTGAAGGTAGGAGGAGAAGGGGACAACAGAGGATGAGATGGTTGGATGTCATCACTGACTCGATGGACAAGAGTTTGAGCAAACTCAGGGAGTTGGTGATGGACAGAGGAGCCTGGCATGCTAAAGTCCATGAGGTCACAAGGAGTTGGACAAGACTAAGTGACTGAACTGAACTGAACTCAGGTGTTCTGAACTCCTGAGAATAGATGTATAGCTTCCTTAGCCATTCACTTCAGTCTCAGCCTTCACCTCATCTCATCTATATATCACTCTTATGCTCACCCATGACATAGAGTCTATGTGGCTGCCATAATTTGAAGTAATCTTAACAGTGCTATTTGCTTTGTTTGATGGCTTTTCTCAAAGATAAAACCTCCATGACTTTTGTGGAGTTGTTTGTTTGTTTGTTTCTATTCCTTCATTGTTCCATTTATCATAGGAAGAAGTCTTTCTAGTCTGAAAGTAGCACAGGGTTCCTCAGTAGGATGGAAGGGGTACAGCAAGCAAAGCCAAGGCCCATTTTCTTAAGGAAAAGGAGACACATGGAGAGAAACTCCATTTATTTATTTTTATCTTATATCTCATTTATAAACATTCATTTTTAACCTTTATCTTAAAGTTTACTTCTTCCAGTTACAAGTCTTCATTTTGAATAAAAGACATTTCCATGCAGGACATCCAGCTATCCAATTAATAATTTCCTAACCTCATAAAATCATTTTCAAATAAAATCAATGTTAATATTAATAGGGCTTCCTTTGTAGCTCAGCCGGTAAAGAATCTGCCTGCAGTGTAGGAGACCTGGGTTCAATCCCTGGGTTGGGAAGATCCCCTGGAGAAGGAAATGGCAACCCACTCCAGTATGTTTGGCTTGGAAAATCTCATGGACAGAGGAGCCTGGTGGGCTGCAGTTCATGAGGTCGCAAAGAGTCGGACACGACTAAGCAAGTAACACTTAACATTAATTAGCTTAAAAAGTTTTCTTAATTTGATATTAAAACTCCAATTAAAAATGTTAATTTATCTACTTAAAAATAATTGTAATATATAGAGGAACTACATGCAACCTTGTTCTGTATTTTCCAAGTCTCTTGTAAATATGTTATCATACTTTTGTATCAAAAAATAAAAATAAAATTTTTCTCAACATACAGAGTCTTCAGAATACACTTTCTCTAAAGTGTCTGCCTTCTTGTGATTTCTAACTCCATTCCTTTCCCCTAGATTTCCAACTCAATTCCTTTCATGGAGGTTTTACTTTCTTTCATAATATTTATTATCTGAAATTAACCTGTGATGAGAACAACTTTTGGCAAAAATGACTTCTGTTTTCCTGGGTTGTTATCTAGCCATTTTATAGTGTGATAACTCTGCTCACACCCAGAATCTGGAGATTCAGATAAATATGTGAATTTAGGATATTAGCCATAAGTGCCCACTTTATTTTTCTTAGGGCATCTTTTAAAATAGTTAGAGTTAAACCCATATAAGGTTACTGACTTCTGCTTCAACCACCTTAGAAGTCATAAAAGCTTTGTTGTTATTGCTGTTTAGTCATTGTGTCTGATTCTTTTGTGACTTAATGGACTGTAGCCTGCCAAGCTCCTCGGTCCATGTGATTTTCCAGGGAGGAATACTGGAGCAGGTTGTCATTTCCTTCTCCAAGGCATTTTTCTGCCCCTGGGTCAAACCCATGTCTCCTGCACTGACAGAGGGATCCTTTACCACTGAGCTACCCTGCTGTCTCCAGCTGGCTGGTGACCTGGTCAGATTCACAGGTAATAGAATGGAGGACTAGCTTTTCCCCTGGCTCACTGGGCTTTCTTGCTTCTGGAATCACTAAGTCTTGTGACTCTACTTCCTTTTATGGAAGTAGAATGTGAAACTTCATCTTCAGTCAAAAACACTTGTGGAATTCACTTCCCCAAAATGGGAGCTCCAGTGCTGAAGGAGCTAGTGGAGGCTCCCAATGTGGATGGCTGGGGCTTCTGCATTCAGTCCATTACAACTTGCATATTCTTAATTTAATGAACCCATTGAGAAGTAAGGTCCATCTTTCTTGCACACGTTCTTCCTTCAATTCACTTTCTTGAAGTTTAGCGTTTCGTTCAAGTTGAAGATAATCTCCATTCAGTTCATTTCTGTTCAGTCCCTCAGTTGTGTCCCAGTCTTTACAATCCCATGAATTGCAGCCCTTCAGGACTCCTTATCCATCACCAACTCGAGGAGTTGACTCAAACTCATGTCCATTGAGTCAGTAACGTCACCCAACAATCTCATCCTCTGTCGTCCCCTCCTCTTCCTGCCCTCATTCTTTCCCAGCATCAGGGTCTTTTCAAATGAGTCAGCTCTTTGCCATCAAGTGACCAAAATATTGGAGTTTCAGCTTCAAGATTAGTCCTTCCAATGAACACCCAGGACTGATCTCCTTTAGGATGGACTGGTTGGATCTCCTTGCAGTCCAAGGGACTCTCCAGAGGCTTCTCAAACACCACAGTTCAAAAGCAGCAGTTCTTCAGTGCTCTTTCTTTATGGTCCAACTTTCACATCCATACATGACTACTGGAAAAACTGTAGCCTTGACTAGACAGACCTTGGTTGACAAAGTAATGTCTCTGCTTTTTTTTTTTAATTTTTAATGTTGTTTTATTTTATTTTATTTTTTAAAATATAAATTTATTTATTTTAATTGGAGGTTAATTACTTTACAATATTGTATTGGTTTTGCCATACATCAACATGAATCTGCTGTCTAGGTTGGTCATAACTTTCCTCCCAAGGAGCAAGCATCTTTTAAATTCATGGCTGCAGTCACCATCTGCAGTGATTTTGGAGCCCCCCAAAATAAAGTCTGTCACTATTTTTACTGTTTCCCCATCTATTTCCCATGAAGTGATGGGTCCAGATGCCATAATCTTAGTTTTCTCAATGTTGAGCTTTAAGCCAACTTTTTCACTCTCCTCATTCACTTTCATGAAGAAGCTCTTTAGTTCTTCTTCACTTTCTGCCATAAGAGTGGTGTCATCTGCATATCTGAGGTTATTCATATTTCTCCTGGCAATCTTGATTCCAACCGTGTTCATCCAGCACAGCATTTCTCATGATGTACTCTGTTTATAAGTTAAATAAGCAGGGTGACAATATACAGCCTTGACGTACTCCTTTTCCTATTTGTAACCAGTCTGTTTTTTCTATGTCCAGTTGTAACTCTTGCTTCCTGACCTGCACACAGAGTTCTCAAGTGGCAGGTCAGGAGGTCTGGTATTCCCATCTCTTTCAGAATTTTCCACAGTTTGTTGTGATCCATACAGTCAAAGGCTTTGACATAGTCAACAAAACAGAAATATATTTTTTTCTGGAATTCTCTTGCTTTTTTGATGATCCGATGGATGTTGGCAATTTGATCTCTGGGTCCTCTGCCTTTTCTAACACCAGCTTGAACATCAGGAAGTTCACAGTTCACATATTGCTGAAGCCTGGCTTGGAGAATTTTGAACATTACTTTACTAATGTGTGAGATGAGTGCAATTTTGTGGTAGCTTGAGCATTCTTTCGCATTGCCTTTCTTTGGGATTGGAATGAAAATTGACCTTTTCCAGTCCTGTGGCCACTGCTGAGTTTTCCAAATTTGCTAGCACATTGAGTGCAGCACATTCACAGAATCATCTTTTAGGATTTAAAGGAAATCAACTGGAATTCCATCACCTCCACTAGCTTTGTTCATAATGATGCTTCCTAAGGCTCACTTGACTTCACATTCCAGGATGTCTGGCTCTATGTGAGAGATCACACCATCATGATTACCTGGCTCGAGATCTTTTTTGTACAGTTCTTCTGTGTATTCTTGCCACTTCTTCTTAATATGTTCTGCTCCTGTTAGGTCCCTACTGTTTCTGTCCTTTATTGAGCCCATCTTTGCATGAAATGTTCCCTTTGTATCTCTAATCTCCATTAATGACAGTTATATATTTGTCATTCTGTATTGTGCTCCAAACTCCTAACATAGTTATTACTATTTAGTTCTTGATAGATAAATATTTATGGAGTAAGTTAGTTAATCTCTATTATGGGAAGATTCCTTGGAGAAGAAAATTGCAACCCACTCCAGCATTCTTGCTGGAAGTCCCTTTGGACAGAGGAGCCTGGTGGGCTACAATCCATGGGGTCGCAGAGTCAGACACGATTTAGAGACTGAACAACAAAGTAAATTAATGTGAGATTAAATATCTCCATTTTTTTGCATATCATACAAAGATTTTATAGATTTTTACAAAGATTTTATATGCTTTTTTTTTTTTTCCAGAAAAAATTTGGACTGGACTCGAGCTATGGTGGCAGAGCTGGGCTTATGCTGAGCCAGAAGATGGCTCGGGCTCCTGGAAATCTGCATGTTGACCCTCTCTGGAGGCAGATGCTGCAGGCTCTAGGGAGCACTCAAACTGTATACTCTTTTATAGTATTAATAAATACTTACTATTGTCTTAGTACTTACATCTTAGCTATATTATGTTTTGACTCTAATCTCACAAAAGTTCTAAAAGGTATGCACCATTATTATAATTCTAATTTCACATATGCATAATTTGAGATTTAGAGAGTTAATATATTTGTCCAGAATCATGGAGCTAATGGGTAATATAACTAGTGTTGCTCTTGTCTTATTCGTTAAGTCATGTCTTCCACTTTACGACCCCAAGGACTGAGGCCTGCCAGGCTCCCCTCTCCTCTCTCTCCTCTCATTTTCTTTCTGCTGCAGGGGATATTCAGGATCCAGGGATTGAACATGCATTCCCTGCATTGGCAAACAGATTCTTTACGACCGAGCCACCAGGAAAGACAATGTGATTAATATTTAAGTCCAAATCTTTTAGAGTCCAAGTCTATCTCAATTTTCTGAAATACCAAAGCTTTCCAGGTGGTTCAAGTGGTAAAGAATTGTTCTACCCATTCAGGAGCTACAGGAGATTCAGTTTGGTCCTCGAGTCAGGAAGATCCCCTGGAGGAGGAAATGACAAGCCACTCCAGTATTCTTGCTCAGACAATTCCAAGGACAGAGGAGCCTGGCAGGCTACAGTCTATGTGGCTCAAAGAGTCTGACATGACTGAGCTTGCAAGCAAAAAGAAAAAAAGCTTTAATTTCCTGTATTAATTTGCCAGGAAAACTATAAAAAGTATCACAACCTGATTAACTTGAAACAATATTTATTATGTCACAGTTTTAGAGGCTAAAAGGACTTCCCTGGTGGCTCAGATGGTAAAGCGTGTGTCTACAATGCGGGATACCCAGCTTTGATTCCAGGGTCCAGAAGATCCTCTAGAGAAGGAAATGGCAACCTACTCAAGTACTCTTGCCTGGAAAATCCCATGGACGGAGGAGGATGGTAGGCTACAGTCCATGGGGTCACAAAGAGTCGAACATGACAGAGGCGAACATGACTGAGTGACCTCACTTTCACTTTAGAGGCTAAAAGTCCAAGAGTGTATGAATCCTTAGGAAGGCTCTGAAGGAGAATCTCATGCCTCCATCCAGTCTTCTGAAATCTTTGGAATTTTGTGTCTCTTAGATGTATTACTCTAATCTTTGCTTCCATCTTCATGTGGTAGTCTTCCTTTGTCTCTATGTTTCCACATAGCTGAGTTCATATAAAGATATCAGTATATTGGATGAGGGGCCGCACTTGACTTCAATATAAGTTCACTTTAATTTGATTTTGTATCAGTTCAGTTCTTTTCAGTCACTCAGTCCTGTCTGACTCTTTGTGACCCCATGAACTGCAACACACCAGGACTCCCTGTCCATCACCAACTCTGGAGTTCACCCAAACTCATGTCCATCCAGTCAGTGATGCCATCCAGCCATCTCATTCTCCGTCATGCCCTTCTCCTCCTGCTCCCAATCCCTCCAGCATCAGAGTCTTTTCCAATGAATCAGCTCTTGACATGAGGTGGCAAAAGTATTGGAGTTTCAGCTTTAGCATCAGTCCTTCCAAAGACCTCGCAAGACTGATCTCCTTTAGAATGGAATGGTTGAATCTCCTTGCAGTCTAAGGGACTCTCAAGTCTTCTCCAACACCACAGTTCAAAAGCATGAATTCTTCAGTGCTCAGCTTTCTTCACAGTCCAACTTTCACATCCATACATGACTACAGGAAAAACCATAGCCTTGACTAGACGGACCTTCTTCGGCAAAGTAATGTCTCTGCTTTTGAATATGCTATCTAGGTTGGTCATAATTTTCCTTCCATGGAGTAAGCGTCTTTTAATTTCATGGCTGCAATTACCATCTCCAGTGATTTTGGAACCCCCCAAAATAAAGTCTAACACTGTTTCCACTCTTTCCCCTTCTATTTCCCATGAAATGATGGGACCAGATGCCATGATCTTCGTTTTCTGAATATTGAGATTTAAGCCAACTTTTTCACTTTCCTCTTTCACCTTCATGAAGAGGCTTTTTAGTTCCTCTTCACGTTCTGCCATAAGGGTGGTGTCATCTGCATATCTGAGGTTATTCATATTTCTCCAAGCAATCTTGATTCCAGCTTGTGCTTCTTCCAGTCCAGCGTTTCTCATGATGTACTCTGTATATAAGTTAAATAAGCAGGGTGACAATATACAGCCTTGACATACTCCTTTTCCTATTTGGAACCAGTGTGTTGTTCCATGTCCAGTTGTAACTGTTGCTTCCTGACCTGCATACAGGTTTCTCAAGAGGCAGGTCAAGCGGTCTGGCGTTCCCATCTCTTTCAGAATTTTCCACAGTTTAGTGTGATCTACACAGTCAAAAGCTTTGGTAGAGTCAATAAAGCAGAAGTAGATATTTTTCTGGAACTCCCTTGCTTTTTTCATGATCCAGAAGATATTGGCAATTTGATCTCTGGTTCCTCTCCCTTTTCTAAAACCAGCTTGAACATCAGGAAGTTCATGGTTCACGTATTGCTGAAGCCTGGCTTGGAGAATTTTGAGCATTACTTTATTAGCATGTGCTGCTAAGTCTCTTCAGTAGTGTCTGACTCTGCGTGACCCCATAGACAGCAGCCCACTAGGCTCCTCTTTCCCTGGGATTCTCCAGGCAAGAATACTGGAGTGGGTTGCCATTTCCTTCTCCAATGCATGAAAGCGAAAAGTCAAAGGGAAGTTGTTCAGTCGTGCCTGACTCTTAGCTATTCAATGGACTGACTGTAGCCTACCAGGCTCCTCTGTCCATGGTAGTTTCCAGGCAAGTATACTGGAGTAGGGTGCCATTGCTTTCTCCATTACTAGCCTGTGACATTAATGAAATTGTGTGGTAGACTGACCATTCTTTGGCATTGCCTTTCTTTGGGATTGGAATGAAAACTGACCTTTTCCAGTCCTGTGGCCACTGCTGAGTCTGTCTCTTATACACATCTGTCCTCTGCCATCGGCCAAACCTGGGACTCGACCATACATCCCCTGCTCGGGCCACCGTGCCAGGGCCTGAGCCTGACAGGACTGCCCGCCCAGGGAGGCAGGGTTGGGGGCCGGGCAGATGGCTGGGGAGGGGGACTCTTCCTCCTTTCCAGCCTTGACCTCCTCCCCGCAGCCAGCCGGCTTCAGATCTGACCGGAAAGGAAAGGAGCAGCTCCCCCAGCTGGCTTCCCAGGACGCAGGCTCTGGGAGGAGCTTAGTGAGCGGATTTATTAAGGCACTATTTTGGGGGTGGGTGGCAGGGCAGGGCGAGCCCTTGGGCTGCAGCGAAGCCTTGCCTTCAGCAGGTGCCCAGGGGCATTCTGAAGCTGGGGAGACCCTCCAGGAGTGAGGGAGCTGGGTCTTCACACCTTATCCAGGACTGGCGGCCTGGAGGGTAACTCTGATTGGGGGTCTTGCTGCTCCCAACTGCTGGCTCCGCCTGGGTCCCCTCCCTCTCTTCCCTGCCTCCCACCTCCTCCAAACACATCGCTCCTCTCCTGACTTAGCTGGGGATCCAAACCCCGAAATGCCCCTGCAGCAGAGAGCAGGGCTGGAGGAGGGCCGTGGGGGCTGTCAGGAGTCTGGACTTTGTCCTCCAGACACCTCTTATCTCAGCCCTACATTAAGATGTGTATAAGAGACAGGTTAGGACCATACCATTTATGTCCTTTATCGAGCCCATCTTTGCATGAAATATTCCCTTTGTGTCTCTAATTTTCTTGAAGAGATCTCTAGTCTTTCCCATTCTGTTTTTTTCCTCTATTTCTTTGCATTGATAGCTGAGGAAGGCTTTCTTATCTCTTTTTTCTAGTCTTTGGAACTCTGCTTTCAGATGCTTATATCTTTCCTTTTCTCCTTTGCTTTTCACTTCTCTTCTTTTCACAGCTATTTGCAAGGCCTCCCCAGACAGCCATTTTGCCTTTTTGCATTTATTTTCCATGGAGATGGTCTTGATCCTTATCAATGTCATGAACCTCTCTCCATAGTTCATCAGGCACTCTATCTATCAGATCTAGGCCCTTTAATCTATTTCTCACTTCCACTGTATAATCATAAGGGATTTGATTTAGGTCATACCTGAATGGTCTAGTGGTTTTCTCTACTTTCTTCAGTTTAAGTATGAATTTGGCAATAAGGAGTTCATGATGTTGTATACAACCCCTTATTTCCAAATAAGTTCATATTCACAGATACTGACAGCTAAGAATAAATTTAATTTTTTTTTTGGAGGGGTCACAATTTGATTCATAGAACTTTCTAAAACTGTAAGTTGCATCCATGATACCTCTGTCTCTATCACTTCAAAAGATAACAAAGTGAACCATATATCATAGCAACATCTCTAGAACATTGGTTAATGTTGAACTTTGTGCTGGTCTAATAGTTAGCTTGTTAGAATGAAGGTAACACTACAGGTTTTCCGGGAGTGGAATTCAACTCTGTAGGAACATTAGTTTCCTAGAATTGTTTATACTGAGTTCAGATAACTACTTGCAAGGCATGCTATGTAAGAGATTCTTATCCTAAGAACTTCGCTATACTGGATGATCTTGAACTTCTTGTATTGGAAGTCTTTGCCTTTTCAAAGCAATGCTTTCTAATTGTATTTTTCAGAGTGTTAGGTTTCCACCAAATATCGTCCAGGTTAGGGTTAGCCCTCTCCAATTTAAACTGAGTAGCTCCACCTTATCGCTTTATACATTAGACTTATAGGTGATTTTTTCTTTTTTAATGAAAGTGTTCCAAAGACAAATACTTTGGAAAGCCTTTGCTTTTGTGAGAATGCCCTGGTGAACAGTAAATAACATGGAGTTTTCTGTCTATATTATAAGCAGGATTGGTATTTGTATATGATTTGTATGCTCAGTCATGTCTGACTCTTGCGAACCCACTGACTATAGCCTGCCAGAACTCCTCATGGAATTCTCCAGTAAAGAATACAGGAGTGGGTAGCCATTCTTTTCTCCTGGGGATCTTCCCAACCCAGGGAGTAAACCCATGTCTCCTGAATTGCATTAGGATTCTTTACCACTGAGCTACCAGGGAAGTCATTGTGAAGATTTACCCTTTTCTTAATCAAGTAGAAACTCAAAGCACAGATATTGTGCTGAATGAGTTGTTTTTTTTTTTTTTTTTTTTTTACTGGTACAGATCAATATAACGTCTGGCACTTAGTAATTGGTCTAGTGAATTTTTACATATCAACATTAGGGAAGGAAATGGCAATCCACTCCAGCATTCTTGCCTGGAAAATCCCATGGACTGAGGATCCTGGTAGGCTACAGTCCATGGGGTCGCAAAGAGTCGGACACGACTGAGCGACTGCACTATAAGGGAAATCAAAAGCAGTTTGAATTTACATGGGAATACCATAGTCTGTTTTTCTGCCTTGCTCCAGGGCTGTGTTAAGCTTTCTGCTTTTTGTAAAAATATAGCCTAAAGGGATTTCTAACATTCTGAGATTCTGTAAAACATCACAGTGATCAACTCTATTAATGACATCATGCTAACTAGGCATGGTAAGCATTAATTGATATGTAGTTTAAATACCTAATAAGATGCCACATATACGTCAGAACGTAGGAGACAGAATTCTGTGATGTTTCAGAGTGATGTTTAGAGGATTATATTGTTTCAGAGCATGTCATTCTCTAAGAGAAAGAATATATTGTGCTTAATTTATGCTCTATCATTAATTAAGTGGCATTAGATTTGGGTTTTTAAGATAGTATGCACTACCTTGCATTTGGTAATATTATTTTTGTTCTTTTATCATGTTTAGAATGTGGTCCACTGGAGAAGGGAATGGCAAATCATTTCAGTATTCTTGCCTTGAGAACCCCATGAAAAGTATGAAAAGGTAAAATGATAGGATACCAAAAGAGGAACTCCCCAGGTCAGTAGGTGCCCAATATGCTACTGGAGATCAGTGGAGAAATAACTCCAGAAAGAATGAAGGGATGGAGCCAAAGCAAAAACAATACCCAGCTGTGGATGTGACTGGTGATAGAAACAAGGTCCAATGCTGTAAAGAGCAATATTGCATAGGGACCTGGAATGTCAGTTCCAAGAATCAAGGCAAATTGAAAGTGGCCAGACATGAGATGGCAAGAGTGAACGTCGATATTCTAGGAATCAGCGAACTAAAATGGACTGGAATGGGTGAATTTAACTCAGATGACCATTATATCTACTACTGCGGGCAGGAATCCCTCAGAAGAAATGGAGTAGCCATCATGGTCAACAAAAGAGTCCAAAATGCAGTACTTGGATGCAATCTCAAAAACAACAGAATGATCTCTGTTCGTTTCCAAGGCAAACCATTCAATATCACAGTTATCCAAGTCTATGTCCCAACCAGTAATGCTGAAGAAACTGAATTTGAATGGTTTTATGAAGACCTACAAGACCTTTTAGAACTAACACCCAAAAAAAGATGTCGTTTTCATTATAGGGGACAGGAATACAAAAGTATGAAGTCAAGAAACACCTGGAGTAACAGGCAAATTTGGCCTTGGAATGCGGAATGAAGCAAGGCAAAGACTAATAGAGTTTTGCCAAGAAAATGCACTGGTCATAGCAAACACCCTCTTCCAGCAACACAAGAGAAGACTCTACACATGGACATCACCAGATGGTCAACACCGAAATCAGATTGATTATATTCTTTGCAGCCAAAGATGGAGAAGCTCTATACAGTCAACAAAAACAAGACCAGGAGCTGACTGTGGCTCAGATCATGAACTCCTTATTNTAAAGTAGGAAGTCAAGAAACACCTGGAGTAACAGGCAAATTTGGCCTTGGAGTACACAATGAAGCAGGACAAAGACTAATAGAGTTTTGCCAAGAAAATGCACTGGTCATAGCAAACACCCTCTTCCAACAACACAAGAGAAGACTCTACACATGGACATCACCAGATGGTCAACACCGAAATCAGATTGATTATATTCTTTGCAACCAAAGATGGAGAAGCTCTATACAGTCAGCAAAAACAAGACTGGGTACTGACTGTGGCTCAGATCATGAACTCCTTATTGCCAAATTCAGACCTAAATTGAAGAAAGTAGGGAAAACCGCTAGACCATTCAGGTATGACCTAAATCAAATCCACTATGACTATACAGTGGAAGTGAGAAATAGATTTAAGGGACTAGACCTGATAGAATGCCTGATGAACTATGAACAGAGTTTTGTGACATTGTACAGAGACAGGGATCAAGACCATCCCCAAGAAAAATAAATGCAAAAAAAGCAAAATGGCTGCCTGAGGAGGCCTTACAAATAGCTGTGAAAAGAAGAGAAGCCAAAAGCAAGAAGAGGAAAGATATACCCATTTGAATGCAGAGTTCCAAAGAATAGCAAGGAGAGATAAGAAAATCTTCCTCAGTGATCAATGCAAAGAAATAGAGGAAAACAGTAGAATGGGAAAGACTAGAGATCTCTTCAAGAGAATTAGGGATACCGAGGGAACATTTCATGCAAAGATGGGCTCAATAAAGGACTGAAATGGAATGGACCTAACAGAAGCAGAAGATATCAAGACGGGGTGGCAACAAAACACAGAAGAACTGGACAAAAATGATCTTCACGACCCATATAATCATGATGGTGTGATCACTCACCTAGAGCCAGACATCCTGGGATATGAAGTCAAGTCAGCCTTAGGAAGCATCACTATGAACAAAGCTAATGGAGGTGTTGGAATTCCAGTGGAGCTATTTCAAATCCTAAAAGTTGGTGTCACATTTATATATTATATGTCTATGTAGATAAATACCATTAATCAATATGTAACTATAATAATTTCATGGCTGATCTCTGTTAGGCAATCCTGTAAATGAAATGGTTCACTTAACAAGAAGAAAAGTTTTGCGAGAGAATTGAGGGGAAAAGAACACTGGAAAGATACCAGGGCAAATAGTCTGAAGATCATGGTTCCAGTCCCAGCTTGATGAGTAACTGATTGACTTTTGATTTTAGTTAAGACACTTAACCCTGTCTCTTATACACATCTAGATGTGTATAAGAGACAGTCTCACACGCTAGCAAAGTAATGCTCAAATTCTCCAAACCAGGCTTCAGCAATACTTGAACCATGAACTTCCAGATGTTCAAGCTGGTTTTAGAAAAGGTAGAGGAACCAGAGATCAAATTGCCAACATGCACTGAATCATCGAAAAAGCAAGAGATTTTCAGAAAAACCTCTATTTCTGCTTACTGACTATGCCAAAGCCTTTGACTATGTGGATCACAATAAGCTGTGGAAAATTCTAAAGAAGATAGAAATACCAGACCACCTGACCTGTCTCATGTGAAAGCTGTATGCAGGTCAGGAAGCAACAGGTAGAACTGGACATGGAACGACAGACTGGTTCCAAAAAGGAAAAGTAGTACGTAAAGGTTGTATATTGTCACCCTGTTTATTTAACTTATACACAGAGTACATCATGAGAAAGCACTAGCTGGAGGAAGCACAAGCTGGAATCAGGATTGCTGGGAGAAATATCAGTAACCTCAGATATGCATATGACACTACTCTTATGGCAGAAAGTGAAGAAGAACTAAAGAGCCGCTGGATGAAAGTGAAAGAGGAGAGTGAAAAAGTTGGTTTAAAGCTCAACATTCAGAAAACGAAGATCATGGCATTTGGTCCCATCACTTCATGGCGATTAGATGGAGAAACAGTGGAAACTGGCTGATTTTATTTTGCAGGGCTAAAAATCACTGCGGATGGTGATTGCAGCCATGAAATTAAAAGACATTTACTCCTTGGAAGGAAAGTTATGACAACCTAGATAGCATATTGAAAAGTGGAGACATTACTTTGGCAACAAAGGTCCGTTTAGTCAAGGCTATGGTTTTTCCAGTGGTCACATATGGATGTGAGAGTTGGACTGTGAAGAAAGCTGAGCGCCAAAGAATTGATGCTTTTGAAATGCGGTGTTGGAGAAGACTCTTGAGAGACCCTTAGACTCCAAGGAGATCCAACCAGTCCATCCTGGGGCTGTCTCTTATACACATCTAGATGTGTATAAGAGACAGGTGTGTGTGTATCATGTTAACACCATGTTTAGTTGCTGGTGGTGGTAATCAGAATTTAAAATGTGGGCAAAAGAATGTGACAGGATGCTGAGATGAGATACGGTTGGACTATGCTGGATTAACTGCTGTCAAGTCAATATCACTGCCCCCCCCTTTGATGGTCTTCTCTTCATTGCAGAAGAGACTAGCATCACATTCCCCAGAATCCTTCCAGAACGGTTTCCTGTGGAGTTTGAGTCTACCACTGACAGTCACCCAGGTGAGCTTTGGAAAACAAAAGAGAAGAACATATAATCATTCCGTAGGGGCGGTTGCAGCCAGACGCGTGAGCAGGCATCAGGTGTGAAGTCTGCAGGTACTCCAGGGTGAACTTTAGCAAAGTCTGCACTTCGGTGCGCATGGCAGCTGGCATCGCTGATAAGGCCCCTTGGGAGTCACTCTAACTTCATTGGAACTGTCTGAGACAGACAGAGGGCACTTCTCAGAGGCACCTCAGTTCCGCAATGGCTCCAACACAAGCTCCTGAGATCCACCACTTCATTCTGCTGGCTAAGCAAGCTAGTGACAGCTTACTGCCTTTCTCTTTTCTGGCGTCCCACACCTGTAGATGCCTCTGATTCTATGTATTATCAAAGACAGGTCGACCAGTTCTTGTTGTTCTAAACAAATACTGACTGATACCTGAGTAATACTGAACATCCTGTGGGAGACATTTGACATCAACCACAGACAGCGCAGGAGCAGCCGAGAGGAGCTTCCCCACATCGAAGGTAAGGAGCAGCAGCTGTGTTTTGCTGGAGCAGCCGTGAAAAGATACCCCAAGGTCCAAGGTAAGAGAAACCCAAGTAAGACGGTAGGTGCTGCGAGAGGACATCAGAAGGCACACAGACTGAAACCACAATCACAGACAAGTAGCCCATCTGATCACATGGACCATAGCCTTGTCTAACTCAATGAAACTAAGCCATGCCATGTGGGGCCACCCAAGACGGGCGGGTCATGGTGGAGAGGTCTGAGAGAATGTGGTCCACTGGAGAAGGGAACAGCAAACCACCTCTTTATTCTTCCCTTGAGAACCCCATGAACAGTATGAAAAGGCAAAAAGATAGGACACTGAAAGATGAACTACCCAGGTTGGTAGGTGCCCAATATGCCACTGGAGATCAGTAGAGAAATAACTCCAGAAAGAATGAAGGGATGAAGCCAAAGCAAAAATAATACCCAGTTGTGGATGGGACTGGTGATAGAAGCAAGGTCCATGGCTGTAAAGAGCAATACTGCATAGGAACCTGGAATGTTAGGTCCATGAATCAAGGTAAATTGGAAGTGGTCAAACAGGAGATAGCAAGAATGAACGTCAACATTCTAGGAATCAGCGAACTAAGATGGACTGGAATGCTGCTGCTGCTGCTAAGTCACTTCAGTCACGTCCGACTCTGTGTGACCCCATAGACAGCAGCCCACCAGGCTCCCCCGTCCCTGGGATTCTCCAGGCAA